>JACEHZ010000484.1:0-261210 GCA_017893485.1 Hemerocallis citrina | reverse complement strand
TTATTGATATTTCCAAATGGACAATTACAGACCTTATATAGGCTGTTAGAGAAGGATTGAGATATTTTTACCCAAATCCCAATTCTCCCGCCCATTTTCTATTACAAAAAGTGTTGTGCGGAATACGAATGAACCACCAATCAAAGAGAGAAATAGCGAGAAAAAAAAACCAGAAAACAAACAAACACAAGGACACAAAGATTTACGTGGTTCGGCAAAACAAGTGCCTACATCCACAGGGCGGTTGGGGTTTCTTCTACTATAATCACCAATGGGCGAAAACAAACCCTTACAAAGATGACGGCTGCAAAATCCGAATAGAGGTCTCTGCTTTTACAAAACCCTAACGGGTGTATTTATAGGGAAACTACTGGGCCTTTCGAAATGGGCCTAATCTGGTTTACAAACCCGCCGACAGTCGACTGGTCTTCTTACCAGTCGACTGGTTTTTAGTTCTGGACAGTCGACTGATGCACATCTTCAGTCGACTGCTGCTGCTGTATCCTTAGCCTTTGAAACTTCTCTCTGGACAGTCGACTGACTTCATACCTCAGTCGACTGATGTACTGAAACTTTCGATTGCTGCAGATACGACGGATATAAACAAACTGAACCAGAATCGAGCCATTATCCTATAATCTCCACCTTGGCGAGATCTTCCAAGTAGCCCAAGCAATCTCCAAAAATACTCCAAAACAAATGCTCATCACCAAATGTAACAAAAACAAACTCCACCTTAGTATGATATCACATACTAACCAAACAAAACGAAGCACCATTCCAACCACCCATTCCAAATCATCAAGCATGCAAAATATTAGCCAGGTTCATGCAATGCTTGAACTTGGCTGCACCAACAACTTTGGTCAACATATCAGCAGGATTATCAGCTGTCCCAATCTTCACCAGAAGAATATCACCATCCTTTATCAAATCACGCACAAAGTGATAACGGACATCAATATGTTTGGTCCTCGAATGATGAACTTGGTTCTTCACTAAATGGATAGCACTCTGACTGTCACAGTGTACCTCCACCTTCTCCCGATGAATTCCCAAGCTCTTCAAAAATCCCTGAATCTAAATGGCTTCCTTCATGGCTTCAGCAACTGCCATGTATTCAGCCTCAGTAGTAGACAATGCTACAGTGGACTGCAAATTGGACCTCCAACTTATAGGTGCTCTAGCCATAGTAAACAAATAGCCTGTAGTAGACCGCCTCTTATCTAGATCACCTGCATAGTCAGAATCAACATAACCCACCAATAGTCTGCTAATATTGTTATCCCTCTCAAACTTCAAACCCACATCTGTGGTGCCACTTATGTACCTTAAAATCCACTTAGCCGCTTGCCAATGCTCTCTGCCTGGATCATGCATATATCGACTGACCATACTCACCGCCTGAGAGATGTCTGGTCGAGTACAAACCATGGAATACATCAAACTGCCAACCACACTAGTGTAAGGTACATTAGCCATATACTGTCTCTCTTCATCTGTACTTGGAGACTGAGAAGCACTAATTCTGAAATGAGTGGCTAAGGGTGTACTGACTGGTTTAGTTTTCTCATCTATACCAAACCGTTTCAGCACCTTCAAGAGATATTGCTTCTGTGTCAAACTCACTATGCCATTTGCTCTGTCTCTAGCTATCTCCATTCCAAGTATCTTCTTGGCTTCACCAAGATCCTTCATCTCGAATTCAGAACTCAGTTGATTTTTCAAATTTTGAATCTCCTTAGCATTTTTAGAGGCAATCAACATGTCATCCACATATAATAACAGATATATGAAAGAGCTATCCTGCAATTTTCTGAAATAGACACAATGATCATACTCACTTCTGGAATATCTCTGCACTTTCATAAACTGATCAAACCTCAAATACCACTGCCTTGGAGATTGCTTCAACCCATAGAGAGACTTTTTCAACCTGCAAACACAATTTTCCTTCCCAACAGTCTTAAACCCGTCTGGCTGCAACATATAAATTTCTTCATCTAGGTCCCCATGTAAGAATGCAGTCTTCGCATCCATCTGTGTCAACTCAAGATCAAACTGTGCTACCAATGCCAACAAAATCCGAATAGAAGGATGCTTCACAACCGGAGAGAACACTTCATTATAGTCAATTCCTTCCTGTTGAGCATACCCCTTTGCAACTAGTCTAGCCTTGAACCGAACACTATCTTTTGGACCTTCTTTCTTCGTATACACCCACTTGCAACCGATGGCTTTCTTCCCCTTTGGTAATTGCACTAGATCCCAAGTCTTGTTCTTATGAAGAGAGTTCATCTCTTCATCCATAGCAACTTTCCAATCTGCATTTTCAGAACTTCTAGTGGCTTCTTTGAAGTTGGAGGGAACTTCATCATCAACAATGGGAAGAGCAAATGCAACTGTTTCTGTAAAACGAGATGGTCGTTTGATATCTCTTCTTTGCCTTCTTGCTGCAATTGATTCTTCTTGCTGGGGAGGGTCTTGGATAGGAACTTCTTCCTCATCCTCAGTATCAACCACATCATCTTCATTTTGGGCAGGAGTAGGATTTTCAACTGAAAGCTTTTCTAACTCCACCTGTTGGAGAACTCTCGCACCAGTCGACTGAGAGCACTTGTCAGTTGACTGTCCCGAGCTAATCTTCTGCTTCTCTTGATCACCAGTCGACTGAGAGCACTTGTCAGTCGACTGTCCCGAGCTGATTAAGCTGGTCTCATCAAAGGTAACATCCCTGCTGATTACTAACTTCTTCTGTTCTGGACACCACAACCTGTAACCTTTGACACCAGTACTAAAACCAACAAATATAGCCTTTTTTGGCTCTTGCATCAAGTTTAGTTTCAGTTACATGAAAATAAGCAGGACAACCAAATATATGCAAAAAACTATAATCAGATGCAGGTTTACCACTCCATACCTCAATAGGTGTTTTGCCTTCAAGTGCTGCAGATGGTAAACGGTTGACAATGTGGCTTGCATATATAACAGCTTCTGCCCAAAATGTCTTCTTCAATCCAGACTGTGCTAGCATACATCTCACATTCTCAAGTAAGGTTCTGTTCATCCTTTCTGCAACCCCATTTTTCTGTGGAGTCTTCCTAACTGTGAAGTGCCTCTGGATCCCTTCATCTTCACACAATTTCAGAAACGGATCGTTCTTGTATTCCCCTCCATTATCTGATCTCAGAACCTTAATCTTCCTTCCAGTCTGGTTTTCAACTTTCTTCTTCCAACTTGTGAACAATGTCAAAACTTCATCTTTGTGTTTCATGGTATATACCCAAACTCGTCTGGAGTAGTCATCAACAAATGTAACAAACCAGTGTCTACCACTCATAGAAGGTGTCTGAGTAGGGCCCCAAACATCTGTGTGCACATAATCGAGGATACCCTTTGTCTGATGTACAGCTGTACCAAATCTCACCCTGGTTTGCTTACCTAACACACAATGTTCACAAAATTCCAACTTGCAACCTTTAGCATCTTTAAGCAACCCTTGCTTCACAAGCCCCTGCAAGGCCTTTTCTCCTGCATGCCCGAGTCGCATATGCCACAACCTTGTAGAGTCAGGAACAACCTGTTTAGGCTTTTCAGTTACACTGGCAGCCTGACCCAAATACGTTTTTCCCTGCAAGAAAAACAAGTTCCTTTTTCTTTTCCCTTTCATCACCACGAGTTATCCGTTAGTCACCTTCAGAATGCCACCTTCACTAGCAAATTTCAATCCACTAGCCTCCAAAACACCAAGTAAAATCAAATTCTTTTTCAAATCTGGAACATACCATACATCTGAAAGCTCCCTAATAAGACCATCGTGCATTAGCAATTCAATCTTCCCGATTCCTACCTTCTTACAAGGCGCATCATTTCCCATCAAAACTACCCCACCATCCATATACTCTAAGGAAGTAAACCACTCCTTTTTCCAAGACATATGATAGGAGGCTGCTGTATCAAGAAACCATACTTCTTGATAAAGTGAGGGACTAGCAGCAAGTGCAAAGGAAAAATCATCATCACTATCTAAATTATCAACAGTCACATTTGCAGTCGAATTTCCCTTATTTCGTAGCTTCGGACAATCCTTTTTCCAATGCCCCTTCTCATGACAGAAAGCACATTCATCTCTGGCCGGTATCTTTCTGTCCTTTGAAACTCCTCTCGATTTGAAACGAGATTTGTTTCCTTTATTCCCAGATTTGGTCTCAGATCTGGTCTCAGTTCTGTCCCTTACAATCAATGCTTCAGAAGTTTCTCTATCAACCATTTTATCCCTTCTCCTAGTTTCATTATTCAACAGAGCATTTGCAACATCTTCATATTTAACAGTATCTTTTCCATATATTAAAGTTGTTGCTAAATGATCATAACATTCGGGTAATGAATTCAACAGAATTAGGGCTTTATCTTCATCTTTAATTTACTCATCCAAATTTAACAAATCAGCCAATAATTTATTAAATGATTCAACATGAGCGTTCATGGACATACCTTCAGTATAGGTGAAGCGAAAAAGTCTCTTCTTCAAATACAGCCGATTCTCCAAACTTTTCCTCATGTATTTGTCTTCGAGTTTCTTCCACAACACCGCAGCCATGGTATCCCTCATCAAATCGTACTTCTGAGCCTTCGCAATAAAGAGCCGAATAGTCCCACACGCAACTCGGTTCAACTTCTTCCAATCTACATCGGACATATTCTTTGGTTTTTCTACCTCCAAAGCAACATCTTGTTCTTGTTGAACAAGAACATCCAACATCTCACACTGCCACATCCCGAAATTGTTTGTTCCATCAAATTTTTCAACTTCAAATTTTGCGTTGTGAATCGTTGTTCTGGACGAACTTGATCCCACAACATCCTTGGTTGCATCTGTTTCACTCGCCATCTCTCTCTAGGTCGAACCGAAAGCTCTGATACCACTTGTTGTGCGGAATACGAATGAACCACCAATCAAAGAGAGAAATAGCGAGAGAAAAAAAACCCAGAAAACAAACAAACACAAGGACACAAAGATTTACGTGGTTCGGCAAAACAAGTGCCTACATCTACAGGGCGGTTGGGGTTTCTTCTACTATAATCACCAATGGGCGAAAACAAACCCTTACAAAGATGACGGCTGCAAAATCCGAATAGAGGTCTCTGCTTTTACAAAACCCTAACGGGTGTATTTATAGGGAAACTACTGGGCCTTTCGAAATGGGCCTAATCTGGTTTACAAACCCGCCGACAGTCGACTGGTCTTCTTACCAGTCGACTGGTTTTTAGTTCTGGACAGTCGACTGATGCACATCTTCAGTCGACTGCTGCTGCTGTATCCTTAGCCTTTGAAACTTCTCTCTGGACAGTCGACTGACTCCATACCTCAGTCGACTGATGTACTGAAACTTTCGATTGCTGCAGATACGACGGATATAAACAAACTGAACCAGAATCGAGCCATTATCCTACAAAAAGGTGCACTAAGCACGTAAAACAGAAACAAAATAGCAAACACAATCAGCTGATACATTCTCAGCCATTTTGATACAATTGCTGATACATTTACTGTAGCTTGCTGATACATTTACTGTAGCAACTGCAGCTGGCTTATTCTTCAACAGCAACTAGTCAATTCTTCACACTGCTTCATCTCCAAATCAACTATGAGCTCATAAACTGGACGATGATCCTGACACACTCCCGTCGCCGGCGCACAGTAGGGTCGCCGCAGTTCGCCGTCGTCGCCGCAGATCACCGTCGACCCAAGCGTACCCTTTGCTTCTGCATCTAAAGGCAAGACTCCATTTCTCACACCTCTATGTTCCTTTCGTCGTTCTGAATCCGAAAGTTGGTTCCTTCTTTCTCGAATTCTTTCAGGGTTTTGTCTGAATTTGGCATTAGTTGGAATTCAGTCAAGTTTGAGGTATAAGAAAATTTGGATTAGACCCAATTTCGTGAAATTGTTTTCAAATGGGAGTTTGGAAAGTGGGAGGAAACGGAAAGTTGAGTTTTTGGCGGATAAGAAGATAGTCCCACATTTTGATCCGCCAAGTTTGAGAGATTTGGAGCTTTTGAATCGGTTCTTTGAGCAAAGGTAGTGAATTTTGTAATGTGGGTTTATTGCTAAATGCTTAATTGAGTGATTGGTGTTGTGTTTGTTGGTTGGTTGGCTCCAGTCGTAGGGTTGTGGTGTTGACTGGGGCTGGGCTGAGCACGGAGTCCGGGATTCCAGATTATAGGAGGTATGATATTTGAATTCACTGTTTATGCTTCTTTGTTGTTGGGTAAGAATTGAAAGGAAATTCGACAAGTACGCCGCAAATCTGCCGTCGATTCGTAGAATCCCGAAGGGCATCGCCGTTTCGCCGTAGAACCAAGGTACCTGTCGAAACTCGACCGTTTCTTTGCTTTTGATAATTTTTAATACTTTGCTTTTGTGATCTTTTTAAAAAGCCAGAATAGTTGACAATTTTCCTTATTTTTGTTTCATGGGTTTTTAGATTAGGGAAAATCAGATTATTGGAAGAAAAATTAAGTTGCAAATTTGATTTGAGAAGCTTTCAATTTCATTGATCACTAAGGTAAGTGCTTTGCTTCTTGGTTTGTTTCATGGGTTTTCAGATTAAAAATAAGACTTTAGAGGGTGCCTCTGATCGAATCGATTAAGGTTTGTTGAGCACACTTAAAAATGATGCCGACCTGAAATTGAAATTGTAATTTGATTTCTTCCGATATGTGCACGACTGCCCTTTTATGATTGATCGGTTCATATGGGTTGAATCTGTGCATCATACCCAACAAAAAGTATATTAAATTGATTGTGGTTTGTGTAAAATAACATGTAGTGGATGGAGATATTGATTGTATTACCTGTACATGTTGGATGTCTAACTGATGCTTGGTATGTGCTGCTGACCATGTAGTCTAGAGTGTGTGGATATATTGATTGGTATTTTTGATGGTTAACTAAATCGAATGGACATTGATGGAGAACCCCACATGGATATTTAGATATTTGGTAGTTTTCATTGTTCTGCAATTTGGATGGTTGAGTGGATTGATTTATTTTTAGTGGTTTCTATTGGAGTTTGTACATGTAGTCACTTAGATGATTTTATTAGCATGTTTTAAGAGTTGGGTTGGCTGGTCAATACACATTCGCCTGGAATTTTGATATTGAGTGATTGGAGGGCTAACAACAGAATCGTGCATTGCATAGTTGAGAAAACTGGAAGTTTGTTTTGGTGTGTATCATAGTTTTTTGGTAGTGAAAATGACATTAGGTAGATGGGATAAATTTTCTCTAGAGACTGAGGAGGTACAAGACATAGAATTATATATATTAGATTAAACCAAAGTAAGGTGATTCGGAAAATTGAGATTAGCTTAGGATGCTTCCAAGTAAAATTCTGCTGAAAGGGAAAGAGGAAGCCTCAAGCTTAACTTAGGACTCTTAGTTTAGTCATTGGCATGAAGCACTTAATCTTTTGAATTTGACCTGTCCTTTTGCACATTATTGACATAAGTTATTTTTCAGGTGTAGTTGTGCTTAATAGCAATAAGTTATGATAGCACATTATTGACATAAGTTATGATGGCATGCTCGCAATAAATTTTTGCTAATAGCAATTGAATATCTTGAACATAATTTATTGACATAAGTTAGTTTAGTTGGTAACTATGGGTATTTCTTTAAATACAGATCTGGAATCTTGGCTCTCCTAACCCAAATTTTACATTGGATGCACATTTCAAGTGAGTTAATTGTGTCGATTACTATACAGGCGAGGCGACGATATGCCGTATTTAATTACTGGTTCTGATGATCATACTGCCAAGGTTTGCCTACTTAGATCCTTACTGGGTATATATATATTGTGTATTTTCTATAGCATTTTGTTTACACATTTGTGGAAAACTGGCAAAATTAAAACTCTGGAGAGACTGACACAATAAATGTTTGCTAATAGCAATTGAATATCTTGATTCCAACGAACTTATATGCAGGTCTAAGAGCCTCAGTTGTTTTGTTACTATGTATAACATGCCCTGATCCTCAAGTATTATTTATTACTCGAGGAGATTAAACAATTAAGCTTAATCAGGATCACCTACAATGCCAGACCTGTAAATGATGGCATGCTCTCAACTGAACTAAAAGTATATCCTCAGTTCCTCACCAAGAAGGAACAATGTAGTATATAGATAGTATCATAGGAAACCAAAAACTGTAAAAAATATGTTGATTTGGAAAAATTTAACAGTGACTATAACTAATCAGTAAATCAAGAGTACCTTCTAAGAGAATCATGACAAATAGACACTGCAATGCAGCCCTCCCATGTAGATTGCTCTGCATATTAAAAAACAAAACCAATGTGAAAATTGCAAGCTAGGGAATTATGAGTACAATCTCGCCATTCTTATTTAAACAAGTTTAGGAGTAAATGTGGTTCTTTCTTAATTGAAATATCAAATATCAGAGGAACCAGGAGCCTCTTTTAAAACCTGCTACTTACTGAAGGATATTTCCTACTAAGGATACGGTGTCAGTAAGTTATACAAATGACAGTAGCTATGTTTTCATCACTATTTTGTTTACACATTTGTGGAATCAGGTCTGGGACTACCAAACCAAGAGTTGCATTCAAACACTGGAGGATGGAACTGTTCGTATATGGCATTCAACAACTTACAGGTAAATTTTGTAGTTGTTCTTGATTAATATGCATCTAAATGATGATACAGAATTTTGTATATAGAAATATTGGTCATAAACTTGCCTGAAGTTTATAAATTTTTTTTGGGCATATGCTGTTAACATTGTTTTTACTGATCAGTGTGCAATTTGTGGTGGAGGTGGAGCCTTTTGTTGTCTGTAGATGACACTGTAACATTCTTCAAGATATTGGCCAATGCACTAGAGTATTGGCTGGTGTATAGTCTTACCGACCAATTTTTTTAGATATGTGAAACAATGAATTAGTATAGGTGTGAATTATACAGAAAGTTAGTATTTGGTGTCAGTAAGGATATGGTGTCAGTAAGTTATACAAATGACAGTAGCTATGTTTCCATCACTATTTTGTTTATGAAGGCTTGAATAACAGTTAAATCAGAGATGCAAATATATGTAAACAACATTTTTGTGTGTGAAAAGCTTCATTGTTAATTACTCTTATCTCTTTCAGTCTAATATAGATTAAACAATGCTTTAGATTATTGACCATGAGGTCTAACTCGGTTTTTGGCCTTAAAATGTAACATATTCTTAATTGCGTTGTGAGTATTTGGATTTTCTTTTTCCTACAACACTGTCGAAGAGAGCACTCTCTGCGATGCAGATTATATGTACATCAACGCTAAATTTATAGCAAATGTATACTGACCTCAGTAAATGTGCACACACACACACACACACACACACACACACACACACACACACACACACACACATATATATAGGTGGCCCTTCGGTTGAGAACTAATTTGGTGAGAACTCAGTGAGAACTCAAGGAGTATACCCCCCATGAAAAATCCGAACCGACCAAAGAATAGTGGTAACATAATAATTTTGAGCTAAGTATGTTGTTCATGTTTATTCAGTCCTTGGTTAAAAATCATTCGTATGAATCGACCAAAGAATAGTGGTAACATAATAATTTTGATTTTTTTCCTATATGTATTGTTGAAATTTGATTCTATAATCGTTCACACTTATTCTATTATTGAAGCCTGTTATTTTGCAAGTTAAATGGTTTACTATTTCTTTTCTTATACGATATACATATTCATTTAATTTAATGACTAAACTTTTTTTAGACGTGCATTGCACGTGCATTATACTAATATTAATTATGCACATGTAATACACGTGTTGATAGATTTACACATAATAACTTCTCCTCTCTCGTTATAATATTAGAAAACAGAGATAGTAATTATGGTCATTTATTAGAGATAGTCCAAACTACTGTCAGTCTTATAAAGAAAAGTGTTTTGTCACAATTTGAGTTGTTTTACAACTAGAATCCTTCAATTACTCCAACCATAAAGTTTCAAAAGGTTGCAACTAAAAAACATTATCTATACCACTCGTCTTAGACACAATTGCTAACTTTCACTTATTAGTAAATTTTGCTTTTACTGAAGTGCATGTTACAACTACAAGTGAAGTTACATCCAAACCAAACAGCCCATAAACTTAATTACAAGTATATGGAAATTCTTTCCCCACTATCAAAACAAGATAATGCATGCGTGATCTGAAATTATTTACTAAAGAACCCCTCAGTTTTCTTCCTGTTTTTTTTTAATTATGAATTTGACCAAAATCTTTACTATTTTAAAAGGAGAATTTGTCACTAAATAAACTCCATTAGCATACAAACAAATACGTATATTTTAACCAGGATCCCGAGGCGTACTCCCGAAATAGGCCCTCCCATACACTAAAAAAAAATGTATACAAAAAATTTGCACATTGTTGAAACCAAAATATACAAAATATATAAATTTGTTTTAAATCACCCAAATTTAAAGTTTCAAATTCAATTTAAGTCTTCAAGCTTGAACCCAAAAAATTTTTAAATAAAATTTAAAGGCTCAAATAATTATTTTTTGGGCCCCTAATAACAGTATTTTTCTTTTACGCGCAAAATACGTGCCTATATTTTACAAGGGAATTACAAATTTGGGGGCTCCTAAAATCGCAAAAACGCCGGGGGCCTAAGGCAGCCGCCTCAAGGGTGGGGCCGACCCTGATTGTAACCCAAGAAATACGTGCAATACACATACATAATTAATATACAGGAGATTTTAGATCAAAGCTCGACAACATCAAACTTTTTTGAAAAAATATATATTTATAAAAATGTATATCGGACGATGTAAATTACTAGTCTAAGAGCATCCACAATCGTTTGCTATATTTACCATATTTTGGCACAGTAGCTACAGTCGCTTCTCATTTTTTAGAAAGGAAATTTTGCGATTCTCAAATTATAAGAGACGAGACAACATGTTTCGTCCCAATTTTTTTCAATTTTTTAATGGGATCTGACGAGACAACATGTTTCGTCTGAAATATATATATATATATATATATATATATATATATATATATATATATATATATATATATATAGAGAGAGAGAGAGAGAGAGAGAGAGAGAGAGAGAGAGAGAAACCTTCCGTTGCTCACCAATCTGGTGAGCACTCTTGTGAGCACTCGCTCAGAACCGTTCGATTTCAGATCCCATCATCATGCTCATCTAAGGGTCAATACTCTCTCCGCTCAAACCAGTAATGAGAAGGACATTTTCGACAATTACTCTCTCCATTTCTCCCCAATCTGTCGAAATCCCCAATCTGAATCATCTTCCTCACGCTCAGAAACCCCAAACCCGATCTTCCATTTCTTCCTCACGCTCAAGCCCAAACCCTATCTCCTTCTTCCTCACGACACGCTCAAGCCCAAACCCACACACCTTCTTCCTCACGACACGCTCAAGCCCAAACCCTATCTCCTTCTTCCTCACGACACGCTCAAGCCCAAATCGACGAAGCTCCTCTCTCTTTCTTTCATCGACGAAGCTCCTCTCCAAATCGACGAAGCTCCTCTCTCTTTCTTTCTTCTCCTCGAAGTTCGATTCTCCTCTTCCCCGTCCTCAAATCCCCACAGCATTTTTCAGTCGACGCCCCTCTTCCTTACTCCAACTCCCCAAATCCTCTTCACCTCTTCCTGCAGATATCACCTCCGACATCAACGAGACCTCCTAGCTCCGACATCACATCAGACTGCTAAAGGTAATTGGCACAAATTGATTTAGTGAACACTTTAAATTTAATTTTGAGTTCCTTATTAGAATTTGTGTTTGTGTTTGAGTTTGTGTTTGAGTTTAGTTTGGTTATGGTAGTGTTTGTGTGTTATTGTGGAAGAGGAGTTTATGTTGACCAGGTTGCTTATATTGCTCAAACCAGGTTGCTTATATTGTTCAAACCAGGTTGCTTATATTTCTACTTTATGTGTAGGATATTTTGGAGGTTGTATTGCCATTTGATCTGTTGCTGGTATTGACTTGATAGGCATGGAGAGTGGGGAAGGTTGCTCACAACTTGGTGACAATTTTCTGTCGGTACAAGAAGGTGATTTTACACCCATAGTTGATGATCATCTAATACCAAAGCTAGGTATGACATTTGATACCCTTGAACAAGCAGAACAATTTTATAATAGTTATGCGAAATGTGGTGGCTTTCAAATGCGTAAGGGAAGTCAGAAACTTAAGGATGGTGAGGTAGTAGACAAGACGTTTCTTTGTAATAAAGCGGGGTTGTCGAAAAGTAAGAATAATGAAGTTAGGATGGGAACTACATCTAGAACTGCTTGCAATGCTTTGGTTTGTGTCAGATTAAACAAAGTAGCAAATTCATGGTCATTATATTCTTTTCATGAAGTACACAATCATGCTTTCATCTCACCTAGTAGACGACATTTGTTGCCGAAAAATAGGGTTGTGTCAAGTTCAGATAAACTATTAATGGAACAACTTTCGGGTGCTAATATCCCTACATGCAAACAAATGATTTTTTTTGAAAATACTAGTGGGGACACGATGCGAGAACTTGCCCAAAGAAACTCGCTAGGTATACTATGACTAAGTCTGTTAACTTCCATCTAAGTTTTAAAAATTTTGTTTAATTGCCCTTCACTAATTTCATCTTTATTGTTTATTTGTTTAGTGCCCTCAATGCCCAAGAGGTGGATTCCTCTACTGGCGAAAGCTCTGATGACACTGCCGATTATACGAATTGAGGTAATTTACTCTGTATTGTTAGTTGTTATATGTTTTTACTCAATTAGTTTGGTGATTCAATTTGTTTTTTCTCAAATTGGCAGGTAATGTTTTGCATACCAACAAAAATATTGATGATACTCTAACAAGATGGACACCAACAAATTGATTAGGGAAGTATTCGTTTCTGATTTATGCATTTTGGGGTTGATCTTTCTATCTTTCTTTTGTTTTGGTGGTAGGCAGTGATGAATGAAATGAAACTGGTAATCTGAAAATTCTTGAGGTTGCTGTTTGATGTTTGATCTGAAACTTTGTTGGTTCACTTTGGTCAGTAACTTTGGTCAGTGACTTAATTGCTTTTGGGGTATTATTCTCACTGTTAATTGCTGTGCCCAGCTTGCTGAGTATGTATTTTGGGGTATTATTCTCACTGTTAATTGATGATTTTTTTTTTCATTACTGGTTTGAGAAACCTCCCGTTGCTCACTGTTCTGGTGAGCACTCGCTCATAATCGTTCGATTTCAGATCGCATCATCATGCTAATCTAATGGTGATTACTCTCTCCGCTCAAACCAGTAATGAGAAGGACACTTGGTAACTTTGGCCAGTTACTTTGTTGGTTCACTGAGAGTACACTTGTGCTTATTTTGCTTAGTAACTTTGGTCAGTTTGTTGGTTCAGTGAGAGTACACTTGGGCTTATTCTCACTGACTAAATTGCTGAGTTAATTTTGATGAGTATGCATTTTGGGGTATTATTCTCATTGTTAATTGCCGAGTTTATTTTGCTGAGAATGCATTTTGGGGTATCATTCTCACTTTTAATTGCTGGATTTGAACTAATGATTTTATTATTCACTTATTTCAACTAGTTGGCATGGCACGTCAATGCAGCCCTAGTTAGAAACAACAGTTCTGAGCCTACTATTTTTTCTTCTTTAAATTTTTTGAATGAATTCTTTTTGTGCTAAACCCCCTAATGCGATTTTATTTTCCTTATTTCAACACAGAAGAGGTGAATGAA
This sequence comes from Hemerocallis citrina, assembly GCA_017893485.1. NCBI lineage: Eukaryota > Viridiplantae > Streptophyta > Magnoliopsida > Asparagales > Asphodelaceae > Hemerocallis > Hemerocallis citrina. Next base: position 247,401 of record JACEHZ010000484.1, on the reverse strand, counting down.
GCAACAGCTCCAGGCAGCAGCTCCAAGCAACAGTACAGTGTGACTTCAGTTGTGTGCTTCAGTTGGTTGCTAGAAAAACCATATTGAATGTGTGCTTCAGTTGCTTATCAAACGCAATGAATATGGCATTTGTTGTCATTTATTCTAATTTAATCGATGGATTTCTTTTGATGTTGTTCCTCAGGTGGGAGGACTATATCAGGCAGTCTCATCGGTGGGTTGAAGGATACCCAGGATATGATAGATTTTGCAGGAAAGCACAACATAACTGTAGACATCGAGCTTATTTCTGCAGATTATGTCAACACAGCAATGGAAAGGCTTGCCAATAATGCTTGCTTTTTAGACTCACAAAGTATTGTACTTAAATATTTACTATTATAAGCGAGACTGTACACCCTATAATACCGGCTGTGATGTTTACACATACTCTGTGAAGAAGTCTCTTTTCTATACATATATACTTTGAGATATAGGTATATTAACTCGTGAAAGTGTGTTTTTTTTTTCATAATTACTATAATCTTATTCTTTAGAATTATACTGCAAGCAAGATGCTTCATGTGTGTGACTGCATAAATCCGCATAGCCCCACCATGTGAATACATTTTTGAACATTTCCTTGGAAAATTCTTTTACTTTCATAGAATACTTTGCTTTATTTAATAAGCGTACAAACTTTCTAGATTGCTTTCCTTACATACAGCCATCCTGTGCATGCACAAGTAAACGAAAACCAACGAGGGCTCAAAGTAATTACTGAATTACTGATTTTATACACGGATACAAATACTTGACAGATTAATCTTTGTTTACTGATAATGATCAAAATTTCATCCTGTGTTCTTTTGAGCAGGACTAGCAAAGGAATTTGACAAGCCATCCAACTTGATTGAACGGCCATCTCTTTTTGGTGCATTGGTTCAGGAATACTTGAACCGTTCTTCTGATCTTTAGTTAACGTCATGATAAAGATCAATGCTAAAACGTAAGTGCATGATATGCTTAAGTTAAACATGAAAAATCAGACCATCAGAAGACTGACAGTTGAGGATAATGGTGGAAGTCAAGGATTCGCATCTGATCAATAGAAAGAGGGTTTATTCATCATAGTTAGAAATAAAGTGAACCAATGACTGTTTATCCTGATTTTGATGGATCCTTCTAGCATGATCATCTTAAGGGTGGGCATGGGGGTCATTTTGTTTGGATCGTCCAATGTCTAGGGTTCCAATAAATTTGAATATTGTTATAGAAGAGCATGAGCTCCTGTTATATTTGTATTCCTTTTCCATTACATTTCAGATAAACTGTTTAATATTAGCCTTTGTTTCTTGATTACTCTGTTGTCTCGAATTAGCAAAGATAGATTTTGAATTTGGAATGAATGATACTCAACAGACAGAAATAGACAGTGTTGTTTATAGGCACTCTGCTGTCTCGAATTAGCAAAGATCAGGAATTTGGAATGAATGATACTCGAGAAAAGATAGATTTGCTGGGAATCACAACGGAACTGTATATTATGTAAACATAGCAATGGAAACCATTATCTTCAGAAATAGATAATGGCAAGAATACTATGACTACTAACAAAATAGTCTTGATTAGGTTTGCTTATATTCATGATGGTGACAAATTCTATTATTTATTGTTACTGTGGGCATGAATGGTGGCACTAATGATACTTGAAATGCATCTCACATCCAACACTGATTTTGAATTGGCTTCACAAAAAATATTTTGAGGTAACCAGACTACTAGCAAATTACCATGTACAAAAAATAGAATTTTTTTTTAACATTTAAGAGAACTGACAGCAGATTTCCATGTACAAAAAATCTTGAATCAATTGTCAGAAAGGGAAATAGTGAATACTTAAGCTTCAACCAATCTTGTACATGAAGCTAGCATTTATTCAGCACAATTTTGGTAACAAGGAAAAAAATTACAAGCAAGAAAATAAGGTATGCAAACTGATAATTTCAAGCAAGATGTTCATTGACATTCAATCAAAGGTATCAGAGTCCCAAATGAACCCCGAAAAACAAAGACAATCAACATGCAGAAAATGAAGTATGCAGATGACCAGAGACCAAGACTTCTTTGGATTCGTCTTCCTCAAACTTCTTCATACACTCCGAAGCTTTCAGATCATGATTAGAGAATATCTTGCGGATCTACTAAAATCTGTTGCTGCTCACAAAATACAAATTAACACTTCTTCTTCTTTCTAATTTCACAAAGTACAAAATACAAATTAACACCACTTCTTCTTCATCTAACAACATCACCACCACCATGATCCACTCCACTTCTTCTTCATCACCGTACAGATCTGGAAATCATCAAATAGGGGATTCGGGGCTAGGGTTTCTTCGGGTTCCCTCGATTTGGAGAGGAGCTTCGTCGATGAAAGAAAGAGAGAGGAGCTTCGTCGATTTGGGCTTGAGCGTGTCGTGAGGAAGAAGGAGATAGGGTTTGGGCTTGAGCGTGTCGTGAGGAAGAAGGTGTGTGGGTTTGGGCTTGAGCGTGTCGTGAGGAAGAAGGAGATAGGGTTTGGGCTTGAGCGTGAGGAAGAAATGGAAGATCGGGTTTGGGGTTTCTGAGCGTGAGGAAGATGATTCAGATTGGGGATTTCGACAGATTGGGGAGAAATGGAGAGAGTAATTGTCGAAAATGTCCTTCTCATTACTGGTTTGAGCGGAGAGAGTATTGACCCTTAGATGAGCATGATGATGGGATCTGAAATCGAACGGTTCTGAGCGAGTGCTCACAAGAGTGCTCACCAGATTGGTGAGCAACGGAAGGTTTCTCTCTCTCACTCTCTCTCTCTCTCTCTCTCTCTCTCTCTCTCTCTCTCTCTCTCTCTCTCTCTATATATATATATATATATATATATATATATATAGGGAAAGCTTCGGTTGAGCACTACTTTAGTGCTCACCGCGTGAACACTAGGCCTTCGGGCGTTCATATCGAAAATCCGAACTGTTCACATTGATCTACACATCTAAATTAGTCTAAATATGTAAAATCAAATCATTTGAAATTCATTTGCCCATTCATTGAAGTGTTACAAAATTATATGGCTGAAAATCATTGTTTTCATAGTCACATGATGGATGGACAACGGAATTTCAAATTATTTGATTTTACATATTTAGACTAATTTAGATGTGTAGATCAATGTGAACGGTTCGGATTTTCGATATGAACGCCCGAAGGCCTAGTGTTCACGCGGTGAGCACTGGAGTAGTGCTCAACCGAAGCTTTCCCTATATATATATATATATATATATATATATATATATATATATATATATATATATATATATATATATTGATCGGACGGTACATGTATCGTCTGGAAAAAAAAATTCAAAAAAATGCTGAAACGAGACATGTTGTCTCGTCTCAAGCAATTTTGCTTGGGACGGGACATGAACAACATGTCCCGTCCAGTATTTCTGGGCTAGGTTAGTGGTAGGTTAGTGGATTTATTTAGGTTTAGTGTGTCATTAATTAGGTTTTAGGTATTATTATATTATTTAATTTATTTAATTAACCTATTATAATATTTAATCACTAATTAATTAGTTCTAAAAAAACAAAAACTAACCGGACGAAACAACATGTCTTGTCTTTATCAAATTTTAGCAAACAACCACTGCAGACAAATACCATATTTTCTATTACTGTAGCTGCCATTTTCTAAAAAAATGAGAAACACCATTGTGGATGCTTTAACAAAATGCCATTTATATGGGGCAGATTTGTTACATTTTTCGCGCTTAGAGCAGCAAAAAACTGGAATTTTTTACCAAACTATCCCACTTTTTGTAAGTATGTACGAAACTATCCTTGTTTGAAAATTTAATACCAAAATATCCCTGTCGCTAACTGAGTTAACAGCCTTGATAATAATAGGCACATTAACACAGTTAACGTGTCTATACTTAGTGATTTTTTATGTACAAAACATCCCTGTCTGTTTGTTTGTGAAGATGGCGTATACGTTAACTCAGTTAACGGCCTTGGTAAAATAAGGCACGTTAAACGTGTGTGAGTAACTCCAATTTCCACAAAGTTTCAACTTTCTAAAAACTTAAAATCTTCACACTCGTTAACTCAATTAACGATCTTGGTAAAACAAGGCACGTTAACTGGGTTAACGTGTGTGAGTATCTCCAATTTCATCTTCACACTCGTTAACTCAGTTAACGGCCTTGGTAATAATAGGCACGTTAACTGAGTTAACGTGTCTATACTTAGTATTTTTTACCCACACCCCTCTTTAAGGTAGTGTCCCATACTGTCCCAACCACAAACGTTAATCCCGTTAACGCGAGTGGTTTAAATACTATCGCTAACGGGGTTGACGAGTCTATATTGGATTAGTTTTTCTGCAAATCCCCACTCAAGGGAAAAAGTTGTATCCCCATCAGCACGTTAACTGGGTTAACGCTAGGAAAACTACTAGACTCGTTAACCCGGTTAGCGATAGGGAGATTTTGGTATTAAATTTTCAAACAGGGTTAGTTTTGTACGTACTTACAAATGTGGGATAATTTGGTAAAAAATTCAAAAAACTGAAACTTGATACGCTTACCACCCGGTGAATGTATATAATCTAAATGGCACTTTGGTAGTTTCCTAAGTAATTAAGGGGCATAATAGACAGTGGTGCATAGAAATTTAAAAGTAATAAATAGAATAAATAAAAGAGGCAGCATAAGGTTGCGTTTGGTTTGTTGTTTTGCAGTTTTTTTGAAAACAGTTTTCTGAAAAGAGTTTTCTGAAAATAGTTTTCTGAAAATGAGAGTGCAAAAGCTGTTTGGTAATAATTTTTTATGAAAACAGTTTTTTTGAAAATGAGAGTATAATGTATGTATAGGTTTGGTTGTATGTATATACTGTATACAGTATATATACTCTGATAAATACATGTTGTATACATATACATACATACTGATATATAATAATATAAAATATTTTATTATGATAAAGATATATAATAATATATAATAATTATAATAATATATATGTAATAATAATATATTTAAATTATATATTAAACAATTTATTATAATAATAATAAATTATATAATAATATATATAATAATATATAATAGTAATACATAATAATAATAATAATATATATTATAATAATAATAGATTATTATAATAGTATATATAAAATAGTATATATAAAATAATAATATATATAATAATAATATAATATAATAATATTATATATAAAATAGTATATATAAAATAATAATATATTATAATAATTGTATATTATATAATAATATGAAATAATTTATTATAATAAACATATTTAATTATATACATATATATATTAACATATAATAACTATAATAATATATATGTAATAATAATCTAGTATAATTATACATTAAACAATTTATTACAATAATAATAAATTATATAATAAATTATATAATAATCTATATAATAAATTACAAAGAAAGCTATCAAGTGGCTCTCCTTCAATCTCCCCTAAAATTAATAGCTTAGATTGATCCTCACAAAACATATTTTCCCGTCCAAAATTTCAAACCCAAAAATTTCAAAACTCTCTCTCTCTCACTGTCTTTCTCTCTCCGCCTCTCATCTCTCTATCTCTCTCAACTCATTTCCCCACCCCCTCTCTCTCTCCTCACTTCCCGACCTCCCTCTCTCTCGACGCCCGGCTGGTTGAAGCCAGCCTCGACGCCCTGAAGCCCCTATCGACGCCCCGCTGGCTGAAACCCCGCCCCCACTCTATCTCTCCACACTCCACCTCCTGAAGCCAGCCCCGACGCCTCGACGACCTGAAGCCCCGCCCCCACTCTCTCTCTCTCCATGCCCCGCCTCCTGAAGCCAGCCCCGACGCCCTACCTCCTGGCGCTGCTTTCCTCCGTCTGAAAGAGAGAAATTAGAGTTGTTGCATCTGCGTGTGTTGCCCCCCTCCGTCTTCGTTACCAAGGTATCTCATCAAATTTGGGTTTTGATTTCGATGTTGTTTTGTTTGCTTGGACTTCTGTTGATGATCGAATTATAGGGTGATTGAGGTTTCAGAAGCAATTATTAGGTTTTTGGAGAATAAAAGGAGGGGTTTTTATGATGGAGAAAGGGGTTATAATGGTAGTGAATTTGGGATTGTATTGAAGCTTAGATTAGTTAAAATTGGTGACTGAAAATTTCCTTTTTTTGAAAGTATTTTCTTTTGTACAAGCACACTACCAAAATTGTGATTAGTTAAAGTTTTTTTTGGTTGTTAGTTCTCATTCTAAGTTTCTAATTGAACTTGCAATAGTTTCTTTATATTATACCTTACTTTTATTCATGGTTGCAAACCGCTGCTTCAGCTTGCACTTCTCATGCTCATCAAAAAAACAGTGTCGCTTTCACCGCTGCTTCCGCTTCCACTTCTCCTCCTCATCGGAAAAGCATCGGTTTTGATGACATGGGCAATTCTAGCTCCTAGGTCGAATTTTTAATCTCTGAGTAATTTAATTTTTTCCATAATTTAATCAATCAAATTTCAAACTATTTTCTTTGAAAAATTAGGGTTTTAATGTATAAGTAAACTAATCTTTACTTTTTGGAAATTTGGGATCAAAATGCATCGCTTGGGATAAAAAATTAGGGTTTTAATGTATGTTGTCAATAGGTTGATATTTAGTTCTACTAATGATGGCTAAATCATTTGAGATGTTTATTGTTTCGTATCGGGTGTTTTTGTGTTTGACATTGTAGCATTGTTTCATCGTTGCAAGTAATTGAAGATGGGTGGTTGAAGAAGAACTTTACAATTTGTAAATTAGAATTTGTGATAAGTTAATTTCAATATCAGAGAAGAATAATTGATCATAATTCTCTACTTTTAAAAAAATGATGTCAATAAAAAGTATGTCAATAACCATCTTTTGCATAACCTTTAGCGTAACTAAAGTTATCCTGTGCAAATTGGTTTAGAACGAAGTTAGGGTAGGGAGAGTAGGAAAAGCTGTAGTCTAATTTTAGTTTAGATGTCTAATATATCTCAGTTAACTACTGGTATGTCAATTTTGAAGAGTCACTAGAACAGTTCAAAACTAGGATATCCAAAGGTATGTTAGATAGATCTACGCATCTATGTAATAAAACAGAGTTAGGTACCTGGACTGGTCTAACTAAACCTGGTAGTCTTTGGTTCATAGTGCTTTGCTTTAACTTTTAATTTGTAGTTGAACTTCACAACAAAGGCTGAAGAGTGTGGGTTCTTGAAAGTACCATTCTTCGTAAAGTCATTGTAGCATGGAATATTGTCTCATCAAGGACTAAAGTGACTAAACTAATAAGTGTATGTCATCCTTTTCCTTCTTTGAGGTTCTAAGATTAGTTTAAGATCAAGAACAACCTGAATCCATGTAGATGTTGTTTAGTATATTTTTCACGCTGTGCGTAGAGTTTATGTGTAGTGTATATACATTTCCCTTTGTTATTTCTATTTTCTGCATGCATGTAGCATGGATACATTTTCCGTTCTTATTTCTGCTTGCATCTACATGCATGCTCAAAGGTTGTGCCATGTGTTTTGGCATTCTATATCTATTTATTGTTGGCTGATAAGGATACTAGTTCCATTATTTCAATAATGATGCATACAAAAAGAATATATTACTCTTATGACACTTTATTGTTTTTCATTCATTATCATTGTCACCCGAAACATGATTAATCTTTCATACTATATCTTGGTCCTTTATTTGTATTTCTAGCATTAACCGGTCTAAGATTAAATTTATTTATATCACAAGCTCATGTTTTAGGTCAACTAAATGTCATTCCATCACTATCATGGTGTTGTAGCAGAAAGAGCCACATGAGATCATCTTTTCGTGTACTTGGTCTATTTGGAGGAAAGAAGAAAAGTGAGAATGGCAATGACAAACCTTCAAATGTGAGCTTATTGAGGAAGTTTTACGGGCAAACATTCAGTTAGGGTATATCAGTCAACTTATGGTTCTGAAACCTAATACTTTTTGCCTATTTAGCAGTAGACTTATTAGTTCATCAATGCAGCCAACATAATATACTACTAAGAGTTGGCAGTTGTTATGTTTAAAGCTCGCAACATGGTATATTAATTTTGTTCATCTTTGCTGTTTTTTTTGGGTGAAAAGTCTTTGCTTTATCGAATGATGACAAATTGTCTTCTTTAACATTTCAGATGAAAGATTTGGTAGGCGAAGGATGTGATATAATGTCTGTTGTGGTATGTAATTTCGGATTTGTGAGTAAAAATTCTTAATTAGGGTTTTGTTGTCTAAAAGAAGAAAGAAACAAAGTTTGTTTTTTCTGCTTTATACCCAGTGAGAATGATGGAAAGAACATTAAGGTTTTGAATTGTATGATTTGAAGAAAACAAGTTGTCATTGCATTAAAAAATTTAGTTTGCGATCCTGTTTGGTGCAATTGCAAACTGGATCTATACAGGCACTCCGTTATTAAATTTACTTACTTTCACTGCTAATAGTAGTGATAGTATTATTTGTTTGGTTAATTGCTTTATCCTTCTTCAGGAACATGGAGAAACGTTTGCGCCTTGGGTTGGAAAACAAATGGGCCGTTTTGAGGTAAACTTACTCTACTTAGTCAACCTTTTGCAAATATTATGCTAGGTGATTGATTTTTCCAGCTGATGCAGTTACTTCGTCGTGCAGGGTCAAGCTGCTAATTGTTGGAATAAGCATGGAAAGCATGTGTCAGATATTTCCTTGCGCAAGGTACTAATTCATTACATATGTCCACAAGTGCCATGACTTGGGAAGTTCTCTGATTACATAATCATATTTGAGTGTCAATTTTTGTAGCGATCTAAGAAATCTGTCAAAGGAATAAATTGGGTCGAATCACATTTATAAGTGGCCAAAAACGGTAAGTAAATGGCTTACCCATTTTTTGCGGAATTCACGGTAATCATAGATCTCATGCTGCACTCTTAGACTTAGTGTTTTTGTAGGTGGATTTTTCATTAAGATTTATAAGTTCCTTAAGTATCACACTTGCAGTCATGCAAAATTAATTACCTCTCTGCCCCATGATTTATCGTATACTAAGAAAAAAAACTTAATCTTGCTTGCGTGTATTTATTCCCTTATGATCTTTCTGCAGTCTTTCATTCATGATAGTAATGGCCTTCTTCATACAAAAAGATGTTACTTTCAGAATTTACTTCAAATCTACTACGAATATTAATTTATGTCTTCGACATCTAATTAATTGTTGCATTCTATCTAGAATGATGAACTTCTGTGTCAGCCTTTGAATTTAATATTTATATTTCTTATAATGTTTTGTCGGAATTTGGTTTTGCTGAAATCAAGGAAATACAAATCAGGTAGTCATAAGAAATCTGTGCTTGGTCTTGCTTGGAATAAGGAGTTCAGGTGATACATAAGTTTCATGATTTCTCATACCAAAAGTTTGAGTTTGAGCTGAAAGGCCCAAAAGTATATTACAAGCCATGATTTCTCATAAAGAGTCGAAACATAAAACCCTATGGCACGGACTAAGCCAAAATCAAACATGAAATGCTAATACAGTACATAAACTCTAAAATATTACATTCAAATATATAGCAGTGTGTTAGCTACATGTACATTTCATTCACAGCGTTCTTCTAGATAGGAGTGTTTGAGCGATTTTTTTTTTTTTTTGGATTAATATATGCCCTTTTTTCATAACTATTTGTAAAAAGATGAAACTTGCCAAATTAAATTGCGCCTAGGGACTCAACAACTACACTAATCGTTCCAAACAACGAATTTAGTTATTTTGTACTCGCTATTGGGTACTGAAATAGATTACTTGGTGTTTGTAAACCAAATTATATAGTGACTTCCTGACATTCCACACAACCTACTTCTGGACAGGGGTGCGTGTTTTTTTTCCTTAAAATTAACCAAACCAAATCCATATATTTGATTGAAATAGAACGCATATCCAATCGATTTATTTACTAATGCTCCAAGATGAACATCGACAATTTGACACACAATTTCTACAATATTACATTGTTATATGTAAGTGCCGAACAAATATACATGATATGACATTGATAGAAATGTTTGTGCCTTAAGAACAAGTACAAATTAATTAGTACAAATTATTTAAGATTGGTAGGGCAATCTCTCAAACTACAAGCCAGTTCTTTAATACAGTACTACTTATTGTGGAAGTTTGTTGAGTTTGTTGACTTTACAGGGAGAGCAAAATTAATAGCATCCTAGAAAATGAGTTTGTTTTGTGATTACTTCTGTACTTTCATGCATAGGTTGCACCACTCCACTAACACTGCCATCATTATTTTATAATGGGCTTCTTAGGCAAGTTTCAGTTGCTTGACCAGTTCGAAGCTTTATTTACAGGGAGAGCAAAAATCTCACAGGAACAGCTCGATATGCAAGTGTTAATACTCATCTTGGAGTAGGTGAGTTATGCTAAAAAGAAGTCCCATTGTTGTAATGTTTGTCAATGGATATGTTACTTATTACAAATGCATGCAGAGCAAAGCAGGAGAGATGATTTAGAATCTCTAGGATATGTGCTCATGTATTTCTTGAGAGGAAGGTAAATATTTCATATATGTTATTTCTTTTCTTCTTCTGTTTTGCTATAGTGTGGGTTTCCGTGGTTTTGGTTCCATAGATACAATATAAGTTGATTTCTATCTTTATTTCCGACTTGCATCAGCCTCCCCTGGCAAGGATTGAAAGCTGGCACAAAGAAGCAGAAATACGATAAAATCAGCGAAAAGAAAATGCTTACTCCAGTGGAGGTATTGCAAATCACTTTTATTCTGCGTGTCCTTTTATTATGTCCTTTCCTGTTTAGACCAAGGGCAAGGTATTAGAGAAGTATAAGATTTTTTCATATTTAGTTTGCACTTCTCCTACATTATAAAGGAATTTGATTGAAAGTTATATACTTTTACTAATTTTTATGCGGATGAAATGCAAGATTTAGTGTTGGGGTTTTTGCTGATTTTTGATGGATTGGGGGTTATGTAGGAGGTGGAGGTGGAGGGGGAGGAGGTGAATGGGGATACGAGGAGGACGTCGGTGATGATGTCGCATATGTTCAAAGAATAGTAAATTTTGCTTAGCTATATGGAGTTTCGAAATGTTTCTCGCCACGATCTAAGCTACTAATGATAGAATTAGTAAACTTATTCAAAGAAACTATAAATTAAGAATACATCAGAAGATGAATACTGAAAACCAACTTCAAGAATGGAGTAGGAATAATTCAGAATCCTGTAGAAAACATTGGCAATTGTACAAGAGTGATATGTCTGTTCTGATTGAATGCATTTCTGTCTACATACTGGGATGTAATTCTGATTTTAGAGTGTAACTGATATAAATATCTAAGATTAAATACTATTTTTTTACTTTTTGGAGACAGATTGAAATATACATTAGCTCCAACAATGTAGCAATTTGTTAACAGTAATCGGAGTTCTCAAAACACATTCCAGTAACCTTCTCACCCTTACAAGTCAAAACAGTATTAACGAGCTACAAGTTTACAGCAAAAAAGGATAGAATTAATTCTTAACAGTAAGACCGTAAACCAAACCAAGAGCCTGTATGAATTTCACACGAGAAACATGTATATGTAATTAAATAGTAATTAGTTGATCAGATAACTATCATCGCAACTTGGAATACCCATGAGCAAAAGCGAAGAAAACAAAGCAATTCACAATCCTTGGCTATAAACAATTATATATGAAGATACCATAAAATGGCTATCATGCAACAGTAAGATACGAGCACTCATTAGCGGCTGAGGATTGTTTTCCGCCACTGGTATTAATGTCTTTGTTTGTTTGTTTGTTGATGTTTGAAAATTGTTGGGTTTTTGGGGATGATTGATTTTGAGTGATGGAATATGTGGTGTAGGATTATAAGCAGCAGAGGCCGTCGCATGAGCTGGTTGCCAAGGATTTGCACGGAACGGAGTGGAGGTTTCGGCATATCTATCGTGGTATTAAACTTGGGTTTTCTTACTATTGTTAGACTTTCCTCCTTAAGTAAAAGTTTTTTTTGCTTTGAAACTTTAGTAGTTCCTTTTGTTTTTCCAGATTATATTTCTATTGGGAAGATACTATGTTATTTATTTGCACTGCTTGAACAATAATGTTGATGGATGTTCAGAGGTGTTGAAACTATACTTTTTAAGGTTGAATGTTTCGATTCCAGATGAACGCATGCTTATTCTGATATCCCTTCGCAAGGTATGCTTGACCCCTTATGTGTATTAGATGCTCATTATTAATATTTTTTTAATTCCTACTTTTTAACCAACCAATGTAGAGAAAGGAAGCAACGAGTTATTCTGGCAAAGGAAAGAGAAAGGAAAATGAATGGAGAATCTTTTTTTTCGTAGTGTTACTTTTTTTTGTAGTTAACTTTAGTTATGTAGAATGAGGGTAGTTAAGAAAATCTTTGTAATATTTAGTATTTTGGAAGATTTTGTAAGTACTGTGTGTAACGATGATATATAGTGATGGGATATAGTATGTTAAAATCCGTACCCGCAAATGTGTGGAGTATTGGGCTCTGTGTGGGGTTTTTTGAAGGTTTTTCAAAAAAATCCATTACGTTTTCAAACGAATTTTGGGTTTTTATTTTGTATCTTGCATTCTATTATGATTTTTTCTCCCAGAGCCTTATGTATATGATGCCTGTGTGATGTTTGGTTTCGCCTGGGGAGGATTGATATTTACTGCATGTGATGTGATATTTTTAATTGTTAGCAAAATTCCGTAAGGAATTGCTGTAAAAGGGTTAATATTTTAGGGGAGGTTTTGTCGAAATTTTTACTAAATTTTCTAAATTCTATTATGTATTTAAACGATATCTTGGTTTTTATTTGTATCTTTAGTCATATGAAGATTTTTTCTCCTCAGAGCCCTATATATATGATGTCTGTGTGATGTTGCTTGGATTGGCCTGGGAACGATTCATATTTATTGCCTGTGATGTTAAATTTTTAATTGTGAGCAGAATTTCATAAGGAATTACTGTAAAATGGCTAATATTTTAGGGGAGGTTTTGTCGATTTTTTTACAAAATTTTCTAAAATCTATTATGTTTCCAAATGATATGTAGGTTTTTTATTTTATATCTTTAGTCATATGAAGGTTTTTTTCCCCCAGAGCCCTATATATATGATGCCTGTGTGATGTGGCTTGGATTGGCCTGAGGAGGATTCAATTTGACTGTCTGTGATGTTAATTTTTTATTTAGCAGAATTCCGTAAGGAATTGCTCTAAAAGGACTAATATTTCAAAAGAGATTCTGTCGAAATTTTTACTACAATCCTGTCTGTAAAATTTTAGAGAAGACTGTCGAAATTTTTACTAAACAACTTAATTAATTAATCATTCTTCGCGATAACGTGCCTCCTCCTAGAATATTAGCCTGTAAACAATTTAAAGGTGATTGTATTAGAAAACTATTAGAAAGCACTATAATTTCAAAGGAGGCATGTATAGAATAGATGATTGTATTAGAAAGATGGTTGTATTTGTTTACAAACAGTTTTTTTTTTCTGTCATGGTGCATATTTTTAATTGATGTTAAACATTTTAACGAATACTTGTTAAAGAGGTATGCAGTTCATCCAACCAAATAACTCCAAATAAATTTATATGCAGTTCCGAATACGTGCTGTAGGCACGTGCCATGGGCATACCTAGTAATAATAATATATTATAATAATAATATATTATTATAATAGTATATATAAAATAGTATATATGAAAAAATAATATATATTATAATAATAGTGTATATATATATATATATATATATATATATATATATATATATATATATATATATATATATATATATATATATATATATATATATATATATATATATATATATATATATATAAAATACTACTAATAATAATAATAATAATAATAATAATAATAATAATAATAATATATGTAAAAATAATATATTATAAATATATATATAACAATATATTATAATCAAAGTATATTATATAATAATATATATAATAATAATATAATATAATAATAGTATATATAAAATAGTATAAATAAAATAATAATATATATAATAATAATATATATAATAATAATATAATAATAATAATAGTATATATAATAATAATATAATAATAATAATAGTATATATAAAATAGTATATATAAAATAATAATATATTATAATAATTGTATATTATATAATAATATAAAATAATTTATTATAATAAACATATTTAATTATATACATATATATAATAACATATAAATATTATAATAATATATATGTAATAATAATATATTATAATAATATATTAAATAATTTAATATAATAATAATAATTTATATAATAAATTATATAATAATATATAACAATAATATATAATAATAATAATATATATTATAATAATAATAGAATATTATAATAGAATATTGTGAATATTATATATATATATATATATGAGTGTTGTTCGGTTGCAAACGGGCTGGAATGGGTCGGTTCGCACGGACCCGTGCGAACTTCGATCTCGACCGTTGGATCGAAAACGGTCGAGTTTTTTTTTGATCAGATCTTGCCTTAACCCGTGGTTGGGAAGAACGGGTTAAGGCAAAATTTTATTTAAAAAAATGGCCTTAACTCGTTATTGGGAAGAACGGGTTAAGGCTATCTTTTTTAATTTTCGTCGACATACAGTTCGTCTTCTTCTTCCGCTCTCTTCTTCTTTCGTCGACGAACCCAAACCCAAAAAGAAGGAAAAAAACCCTAAAAAATCCTAGCTCCAACGATCGAAACCCTCGAACTCCCTCTTCTCTCCCCACTCCGAAGATCGAAACTCCCGCATCCCCGACGATCGAAACCCTAGCTTCTCTTCCCCTCTTCCACACGAATTCGGAACCCTAGTTCTCTACCAAAACCGTTTCCTTGGCTTGATTTCGACCTATTCCGTAAGGTATACACTATTTCTTTACCCCAATAATCTACATTTGTAATTTTTTGATTGAATTTGTGTGTAGTAATTTATTTAGAAATTTGGAAAAAATTTAAATGCGTTAGTAGATTTTAGATGTAGAATCGGGGAGACTCTCAAGTATATTCAATTGCCGAATTATGTTGCTTGCATTAGTAACTTGTAGAATTAGAATTGTATATACGAAATTAGTTAGAAACTTTTCAGTGCGGTTATGGTTGAAAACCCTGCGAATGACCGTAAAAAAATATGAAACTTTCCGAGTAGGTTCGTCTCACGTAGTACAAGCCACACCAACTTGTAGATGCGAGTTTCGACTCACGGTTCGAGAGATACGGCCGCGTATCGCTTTCGGGTGGAAAAAACCAAGTATAGCGGTGCACGGCCGTATATCGCAAACCGTGACTCGAAACTCGCTTCTACAAGTTCGGGTGGCTTGCCCTACGTGAATCCGACCAAGTCGGAAAGTTTTATAATTTTCGGATGCCGTTTGCGCGGTTTTCTCAACTTCCCTGCATGTGAATTTTCGACTTAGAATTTTGACACTGCGTTTAGAGTTTAAAACATTTCAAATCACCTCCAAAAATTACGAAACTTTGTGAGTTGGTTGGTGTCCACTAGGAGAAGCCAACCCAACTTGTAGAAGTGAGTTTCGACTCACGGTACGAGAGATATGGCCGCGTATCGCTTTCGTTTGAAAAAAATCATTACAAAGTGGTATACGGTCGTATCTCGCAAACCGGGAGACGAAACTCACTTCTACAAGTTCGGGTAGCTTGCCCTACGTGAATTCGACCAAGTCGGGAAGTTTTAAAATTTTCGGATGCCGTTTGTGCGGTTTTCTCAACGTCCTCGCATTTTAAGTTTTAGACTTAGATTTTTCTAAGTGCGGGTAGATTAGAAAACTCTTCAAACGACCTCCAAAAAATATGAAACTTTGCGAGTTGGTTGGTGTCCCCTAGGAGAAGCCAAACCAAGTTGTAGAAGTGAGTTTCGACTCACGGTTCGGGAGATACGGCCGCGTATCGCTTACGGTTGGGAATAACCAAGTAAAGCGGTAGACGGCCGTATCTCGCAAACCGTCACTCGAAACTCGCTTCTACAAGTTCGGGTGGCTTGCCCTACGTGAATTCTACTAAGTCGGAAAGTTTTAAAATTTTCGGATGCCGTTTGTGCGGTTTTCTCAACTTCCTCGCATTACAAGTTTTAGAGTTAGAATTTTGTAAGTGCGGTTAGATTAGATTAGAAAACCCTTCAAATGACCTCCAAAAAATACGAAACCGTACGAGTTGATTGGTGTCACCTACGAGAAGTGACCCGAAGTTGTGGAAGTGAATTTCGACTCACGGTCCGAGAGATACGGCCGCGTATCGGTTTTGGTTGGAAAAAAACAACTAAAGCCGCTAGACGGCCGTATATCACAAACCGTGAGTCGAAACTCGCTTGTACAAGTTCGGGTGGCTTGCCCTACGTGAATCCGACCTAGTCGGCAAGATTTATAATTTTTGGGTGCCGTTTGTGCGGTATTCTCAACTTCCTCGCACTACACGTTTTAGACTTAGAATTTTCTAAGTGCGGGTAGGTTAGAAAACCCTTCAAACGACCTCCAAAAAATACGAAACTTTGCGATTAGGTTGGTGTCCCCTATGAGAAGCCCCCGAACTTGTAGAAGTGAGTTTCGACTCTCGATTCGAGAGATACGGCCGCGTATCGCTTTCGGTTGAAAAAAACTATTATAAAGCGGTATGCGGTCGTATCTCGCAAACCGTGAGTCGAAACTCCCTTCTACAAGTTCGGGTGGCTTGCCCTACGTGAATTCCACCTAGACGGAAATTTTTATAATTTTCGGATGCCGTTTGTACGGTTTGGTTCAATTTTCCTCGCATTATAAGTTTTAGAGGCGATTATAAAACACTTCAAACCACCTCCAAAAAAATACGAAACTTTTCTCCTTTTCAAGTTGTGGTGGTTTGCGCACTTATAAAAACACCAAATACAACGGTTTAGTACCCCTAACTATTCTCATTTTCACGGTTTCTTAGGTATGGACAGTTTCGAAGGAAGTTCTGTTGCCGGGGATAAATTTGTTCGTGCACAACAACTTGGCGAGTATATTCCTCATGTTGACGAGCACCTACAACCGAAGATTGGTATGACATTTTCCACCCTTGAGGATGCAGAAAAATTTTATTCATCATATTGCAAATATGCGGGATTCTCTATGCGTAAGGGTGGAAATAAATATAAGGGAAACGATGTAGTGGATAAATCATACATTTGTAATAAAGTCGGGGAGTCACCGAATAGCCATAATGAAACTAGACGAGGTACAACCTCTAGAACGTGTTGCAAAGCTTTCGTCCGTGTCAAACTAAGCCCACATAGTAATTCACAAAGTAATTTGTGGATTCTTTATTCGTTAAATGAAGCACACAATCACGAATTTACTTCACCCGGTAGACGTCACTTGCTACCTCGAAACCGTGAATTGACTCAGACAGATAAAAAAGTAATTGGTCAACTTACCGAAGCTAATATCCCTGTATGTAAGCAAATGCTATTCTTTGAAGGTGCAAGTGGAGGTAATGAGAAAATTGGGTTCACCGAAACCGATGTAAGAAATCTCAGGAGAGACGAGATGGAGGGTTTAAAAGGACACGACGGACAAATGCTACTTGAGTTTTTTGAATCCAAAAAGACGACCGATCCCTTATTCTATTTTGATTACCAATGTGACTCCGAAGGGCGATTGACACATTGTGTCTGGGTGGACGGTATCGCTAGAAATAATTACAAAGTATTTGGGGATGTTCTCTGCTTTGACGCCACCTACAACACAAACCGATACGGGATGTTGTTCGTACCATTTGTCGGATTCAACCATCATTGGCAATCAATATTCCTAGGTTGTGGGTTCATCCCCAATGAGACGTCATCCTCATTTGAGTGGTTCTTTGAAAAGTGGCGAGAAGCAATGACATTCGATCCGATGAACATCGTGACAGATGAGGATCGTGGAATATCTTCTGCAGTTTCCAAAGTTTTCCCAGCCACGTCACATAGATATTGCATTTGGCATATTTTGGATAAGCTGCCACATGAAGTTCGAATGTCGAATAACGTTGATGAGTTCAGGGATGCTTTGAAGACTATCATTTATACGGCGAAATTTAAAATAGAATTCGAACAGAAGTGGAAAAATTTGATCTCTCAGTACAAACTAGAAAATAACAAATGGTTGAGGAAAAAATTTGAGATCCGCGAAAAATGGGCCCCTGTGTACGCAAGAGAGTCATTTGGGGGGGGGGGGATGTTGAGTACCCAATGTAGCGAATCGCTACATTCATCCTTGAAGCACCATACTCATAAAAAGTACTCACTACATGAATTTGCCATCATCTTTGACCGACTCTTAGTAAAACAAAGACACAATGAACTTAAAGAAACACATCGTAATCGCGAGGAGCGGCCAAAATTGAAGACCGAGTGGGCATTGACTGATGGATCTATGGATTCATTAGTGTGGGAATTTAGAACGGCCTGTTAATGTACTACAAGTTAATGACTCGTACCACAATTTTTAAGATACTTGCCATGTTTAACATGTGGTTCCACATGTTACGAAGTCAAATATAGATGTGGGGATCCACAAATATGAACCGAATTAACCAAAACAAAACACATGCACTCACCAATAACCCTATCTTAACCTAACCCTAACCCTGACCCGACACTAACCCTACCTTAACCTAACCTTAACCCTCGGTACCAAAAAACGCGTAATATAATTTTTTTACTTTCACAAAACTTATTATGGTAACAAATTTAGAGTGGTTAGTTACGGGAGAATAGATGGAAATTAATAAAAATAATAAACAATTTATGGGCATATTAATGTCACCTTGCACACTTCAGGAGACAGTTCTCGCAAAGAGTGATGAGAAATTTTATAGAAAACCCAAAATTTGTTCAACACCTTAAACCGTTATTCACGAGAACGGGTTAAGTAACCTTAACCCGTTATTCCCAAGAATGGGTTAAGTACTTCAATTTTTGGCAGTATAATTTGAAAACTTGGATAGGGCCCTAGCAATAACTCTCTACCTAACCCGTTCTTGCGAAGGACGGGTTAAGTTAACTTAACACGTTATTCCCAAGAACGGGTTAAGTACAGCGATATTGGCAGTACTTTGGTCTGTAGGAATTAAATGTCTGCCAATATCGCTATACCTAAGCCGTTGTCGTGAAGAACGGGTTAAGGCAACTTAACCTGTTGTTAGTAGTGACGGGTTAAGTAGATCCATATTAGCAGAACTATACCAAGACTTGGTCTGTAGGCTTCCAAAGGACTGTCAATATTTCTCTACCTAACCCGTCCTTCCTGATAACGGGTTAAGCTAATTAACCCGTTATCGTGAATAACGGATTAAGTATATAAATTTGTGCAGCAGTTAAGTTCTTGTTTTGGGTGGTGTACATTTTCCCTGATACAGAAACGACTTCATCAAATGTTCTTCACAAATTCACAAATAAAGGCACAGCACAGTAAATAATACAACCGATATCTTCACAAGAAAGTTGAAGGTGTACAAATGTCCAATAACGACCAACCACTTAATTACTTTAAATAAATTCAATATTCAAAAATTTACACCAAAAATATACATATCAGGTTGCACATGGCCAAAAGACAATTAATTACAAATGAAGGCGTTCTCGACTTTGGCTTGCATACCATGCCCCAAAATTCACCTACAACAGTTTATCAACGTAGAAACAAACAATACGTTAGTTACTGCAGTAACAAAATCACCAACCAAAAGATACGCTATTACAGAATTTTACAGATTACCGTTTACGACCACCCCGCTTGCGACCGCTTGGTGTGAATTGATTGGGAGGTTGTCGCATCCTTTTAGGATTTTGCCGTGCGCCATGTGGTTGGGGAGAATCAGAATCATCCGACGACTGTTCCTCATCAGCACCTTCGGGATTTGGCTCTTTTCGTACTTGTTGTCGCTCGCGGATTAGAATTCCCCTACTAACAGTTTGTTTTCGCCTTACATTTATTGGCGGCACGTTGGTGCTCAAATAGGCCTCAACCTGTGGACCTTCACCCGCGTCCTCCAGAGTACGACGGCACGGGGCTAACATCTCCCGGATTACCGTCTTGAAGCTGTCGGGTATCCTAGTCTTCAGGACGCGAGCAGCTGTTCGAACAACCTCCCATGCGTTTTCAATCTACAGTTGGTGAAAAATTCCAATTTAAACATCATTCAAAATTAGTGTACATCAATTAAACACAGTACATGCGTACAAACTATATGAAATTGGACTGACCGCTTTTCGATGTGTCTCAGCCCTTGGTTGGTACATCGGCTGGGAGGAGGAATATGCTGGAGGTGGTTCTACCTGGGTGGGGGGATTCGGAAGTTGCACCCCAGCTGGTACGGCGGCCGTTGGAGAAACGAACAACCAGGTTATTCGCTTGTACCACATCATGTATGCCTGCTGGAGGGAGCCATCGTATGGTATCGCGACATACATCAAATTCGGTGTCATTTGCCGCCGCATGGTGTTCCAGTTGGCTACATGATAAGGATGAAAATCAGCCCAATCGAAGTTGGGCACCCGTCCCGTTCCCCTGACCTCGTGCAACTTTTTATCGTAAGACATGACATCGGGAATCTTCTGTTGATATCCGAATTGCCGCAAGACCCTGTCAGGATACTGGAACTCCACAACCGAAAAGTTCACAAGAAGTGCAACCGTCAACCAAAGGGATCTGTCTAGGCAGACTGGAGGAACGCGTTGCAACCTGTCGGCCGAGTACGGTTCCCAGTTGACGAACTCGTCCCACAGGTTGTCCAACTCATCTCTGTAGTAGGTCAGCGATTGGCATGGGTTATCGGCCCACGTGTGTCGGCCGGCCCAATATGCTCCGACAGGAGGTAACAACTCTGCTGCCCCCGGGTCGGCCAAAAATTCCGGTGTCGGCTCAATAATACGGGAACGTCCGATGTGGATGCGTTCCCAACTCCATATCTGCATCAGCACCATTGGGCCACCCATCTGTACGCCACCTAAAGAACACAAGCACAAATTCCTATATAGCAGTGCCAGTGCCGCACTCCCCCAACTAAAGCGATCCGCATACCGGAAATCCTCTAACAACCATAGGTACATCAGCGGAACGGTTGATCCGGATGAGTTCGGGAAGATAAGTCCCCCTATCAAACTAAAAATGTATGCACGTGCATAGTACATCAGGTCATCCTCATCCGACTCGGCATTCAAATATCCCTCCTCGAACTGAAATTTTAACCAGGTGATGTAAAGTGATTTACCATCGAAAGCGTCATCCATCACTTCTTCCTCCACTTTATCTTTCGCAGCTTCTATTTGTTCATTCAATACATCTTCATCAGAATCTGCGGGGGCATTTTTGCGGATATCTTTTTCGGCGGCCTCTTTCCTTTGGAGAACTACCAACTGCAGGTCGATACCGAGCAAGTCCCGAACAACTTCAAATCGATCGAAGTCCATGTTCCCCGTCATGGCAAACCCATCGACTGGTAGTCCTGTTATCATTGCCACATCCTGTAGGGTCACAGTCATCTCACCCACAGGTAGGTGGAATGTGTGGGTCTCTGGCCTCCATCGCTCGACTAGAGCTGTAAGGAGTGGCCGATCTAGCTTCACAGAGTGAATGAATCTTGCTCCGTAGAAATCGGCCTCTACCACATACGGTGTGATACGGACATCCCAAGGAAGAACTGTGTGCTTCCAGAAATTTAATTTTTTATCGGACCCATTCCACACGGCTTCCGATCGGTGTTTGGGTTGCAGGGTGAGTACGCTTGTGTCCACGGGTCCGGGTGATGTAACCGAGGACGACGGACCTGCCTCAGCCGATGTGGATTGACGGCCACCAACCTACACGAATAAATATAACAAATGTTATTATTGAGATAATGTTACATGTTTATATTTAAAACCAATAATAGTAATCGATCTTACCTCAGTAGTTGGTGCGCCACTAGTGTTACCGGACTCGATTCTCGGTTGCCTTGTTCTAGCCATTTAGCTACTTGACAAAAAAATGAAAATGTTGTTGATAAAGATGACAACAAAACAAATATACCGAGATTATACTGAAAAACGCACGAATGAAAACAAAAAAATCTATAAAACTTTCCGAACTAGGTCGGGTTCACGTAGGGCAAGCGACCCCAACTTGTACAAGTGAGTTTCGACTCATGGTTTGCGAGATACGACCGTATACCGCTTTATTAGGTTTTTTCCAACCTTCAGCCGATACGCGGCCGTATCTCTCGGACCGTGAGTCGAAATTCACTTCTACAACTTCGGGTCACTTCTCATAGGGAACACCAACCAACTCGCCAAGTTTCGTATTTTTTGGAGGTGGTTCGAAGTGTTTTCTAATCGACCCATTTTAAAAAAATTCTAAGTCAAAAACTTCTCACTTGAGGAATTGACGCAATACCATGCAAACGGCATCCGAAAATTTTAAAACTTTCCGTCTAGGTGGAATTCACGTAGGGCAAGCCACCCGAACTTATAGAAACGAGTTTCGAGTCACGGTTCGCGAGATACGGCCGTCTACCGCTTTACTTGGTTTTTTCCCAACCGTAAGCGATATGCGGCCGTATCTCACGAACCGTGAGTCGAAACTCACTTCTACAAGTTGGTTTCGCTTCTCGTAGGTGACACCAACCAAATCGCAAAGTTTCGTATTTTTTGGAGGTCGTTTGAAGGGTTTTCTAACCTACCCGCACTTACAAAATTCTAAGTCTAAAACTTCTCATTTGAGGAAGTTGAGAAAACCGCACAAACGACATCCTAAAATTTTAAAACTTTCCGAGTTGGTCGGATTCACGTAGGGCAAGCCACCCGAACTTGTAGAAGCGAGTTTCGAGTCACGGTTTGCGAGATACGGCCGTCTACCGCTTTACTGGGTTTTTTCCCAACCGTAAGCGATACGCGGCCGTATCTCACGAACCGTGAGTTGAAACTCACTTTTACAAGTTGGTTTGGCTTCTCATAGGTGACACCAACCAAATCGCAAAGTTTTGTATTTTTGGGAGGTCGTTTGGAGGGTTTTCTAACCTACCCGCACTTAGAAAATTCTAAGTCTAAAACTTGTAATGCGCGAAAGTTGAGAAAACCGCACAAACGGCATCCGAAAATTTTAAAACTTTCCATGTTGGTCGGATTCAAGTAGGGCAAGCCACCCGAACTTGTAGAAGCGAGTTTCGAGTCACGGTTCGCGAGATACGGCCGTCTACCGCTTTACTTGGTTTTTTTCCAACCGTAAGCGATACGCGGCCGTATCTCACGAACCGTGAATCGAAAATCACTTCTACAAGTTGGTTTGGCTTCTCGTAGGTGACACCAACCAGCCCACAAAGTTTCGTATTTTTTGAAGGTCTTTTGAAGGGTTTTCTAAGCTACCCGCACTTAGAAAATTCGAAGGCAAAAACTTGTAATGCGAGAAAGTTGAGAAAACCGTGCAAACGGCATCCGAAAATTTTAAAACTTTCCCAGTTGGTCAGATTCACGTAGGGCAAGCCACCCGAACTTGTAGAAGCGAGTTTCGACTCACGGTTTGCGAGATACGACCGTATACCGCTTTATAATAGTTTTTTTCAACCAAAAGCGGTACGCGACCGTATCTCTCGAACCGTGAGTCGAAACTCACTTCTACAAGTTGGTTTCGCTTCTCGTAGGTGACACCAACCAAATCGCAAAGTTTCGTATTTTTTGGAGGCCGTTTGAAGGGTATTCTAATCCACCCGCACTTAGAAAATTCTAAGGCTAAAACTTGTAATACGAGGAAGCTGAGAAAACCACGCAAACGGCATCCAAAAATTATAAAACTTTCCGACTTGGTCGGATTCACGTAGGGCAAGCCACCCGAACTTGTAGAAGCGAGTCACGAGTTACGGTTCGCGAGATACGGCCGTCTACCGCTTTACTTGGTTTTTTCCCAACCGTAAGCGGTACGCGGCCGTATCTCTCGAACCGTGAGTCGAAACTCACTTCTACAAGTTGGTTTGGCTTCTCGTAGGTGACACCAACCAACTCGCACGGTTTCGTAATTTTTGGAGGTCGTTTGAAGGGTTTTCTAATCTAATCTAACCGCACTTACAAAATTCTAAGTCTAAAACTTGTAATGCGAGGAAGTTGAGAAAACCGCGCAAACGGCATCCGAAAATTATAAAACTTACTGACTTGGTCGGATTCACGTAGGGCAAGCCACCCGAACTTGTATAAGCGAGTTTCGGGTCACGGTTTGCGATATACGGTCGTGCACCGCTATACTTGGTTTTTTCCAACCGAAAGCGATACGCGGCCGTATCTCTCGAACCGTGAGTCGAAACTCACTTCTACAAGTTGGTGTGGCTTGTACTACGTGAGACGAACCTACTCGGAAAGTTTCGTATTTTTTTACGGTCGTTCGCAGGGTTTTCAACCATAACCGCACTGAAAATTCTAACTAATTTCGTATATACAATTCTAATTCTACAAGATACTAATGCAAGCAACGTAATTCGGCAATTGAATATACTTGAGGTCAACCCGATTCTACATCTAAAATCTACTAACGCATTTAAATTTTTTTCCAATTTCTAAATAAATTACTACACACAAATTCAAAAAAAAAATTACAAATGTAGATTATTGGGGTAAAGAAATAGTGTATACCTTACGGGATAGGTCCAAATCAAGCAAGCGATCGGTTTGGAAGAGAAATGTAGTGCTCCGATTTCGTAACGAATTGGGGAAGAGAAGCTAGGGTTTCGATCGTCGGGGTTCGAGGGTTATGATCTTCGGAGTTGGGAGAGAAGAGGGAGTTCGAGGGAGTTCGAGCGTCGGAGCTAGGGTTTTTTAGGGTTTTTTTCGTCGTTTTGGGTTTGGGTTCGTCGACGAAAGAAGAAGAGAGCGGAAGAAAGAAGACGAACTGTATGTCGACGAAAATGAAAAAAGATAGTCTTAACCCGTTCTTCCCAATAACGGGCTAAGGCTATTTTTTTAAATAAAATTTTGCCTTAACCCGTTCTTCCCAACGACGGGTTAAGGCAAGATCTGATAAAAAAAAATCTGGACCGTTGGATCTTCGATCCAACGGTCGAGGTCGAAGTTCGCACGGGTCCGTGCGAACCGACCTGTTCCGGCCCGTTTGCAACCGAACAACACTATATATATATATATATATATATATATATATATATATATGGGAAAAAGGGGTATGAGCAACTTGCTCATTTAGTAAATAAGCAATTGATGATGTGGCATACATGTGATTGGAAAATCTTTAAAAGGGTTAGTTGTCCATGCCACCTCATCACTTGCTCATTTACTAAATGAGGAAGTTGCTCATATCCCCTTTTCCCTATATATATATATATATATATATATATAGGGGAAAAGGGGTATGAGCAACTTGCTCATTCACTAAATGAGCAATTGATGATGTGGCATACATGTGATTGGAAAAGCCTTAAAAAGATTAGTTGTCCAATGTATCAAATGCATGCCACATAATCAATTGCTCATTTACTAAATGAGCAAGTTGCTCATATCCCTTTTACCCATATATATATATATATATATATATATATATATATTAAAAAATAAAAATAAAAATATAATATATATGTAACAATAATAATAATAATAATAATATATATGTAACAATAATATATAATAATAATAATAATAATAATAATAATAATAATAATAATAATAATAATAATAATATATTTAGAGAGGGGATGTGAAAAAACAGAAAATAGTTGAAGTGGAGTTTTGTGAAAACTGTTTTCACAAAACAACCTAACCAAACGGGCCTCTGGTCACATCGGAACTAATTAGAGCAATGAGGAAGTCGAAGTAGACAAAGCAAATAAATTGAGCAAGCAAGTAGATCCACCAAACTAATACAAACACAACAACGATGACTTATCCCGGTTAGCTTTTGCTTAATCCGAGAGGAAATATAGGGAGATCTGATATTCAACTAGAAGAGATTACAAGGAGTTACTGATTCACTTGACACAAGAAATTAAACTCACCCACCGAGAACTATCTCTCTCTCTCGAGCCTCTCTTTGCAATGGAGAAAATAATCTATGAAGTACTACCTCTCATATTGGAGGAGTTTACAATATATATAGAAGAATAAAGAGAAAACCTAGATCTAATCTTGATCCTCAGTCATCCGATAAAACCTAGAAAAGAAGTAACTGAATAGGAGCCGCACGATCTAACTTGGAGTTGAAGATTGAGCTGAATCGACCTAACAAATCGAGGCCCAAAACAGATTCAGTGCCGCGGGCGGTCGACCGTCCAACAAGACCGGTCGACCGTACCACTCTCTGACATTCCACGTACTACGAGCGGTCGGGGGTGCGGTCGAGGGGTGCGGTCGACTGTCACCAAGATCGGTCGACCGCAACTAGCCTGCACCCTTGCTGCTGCTGTTTCTCCTTCTACTCACTTCGACGCTTCGACCTCCGTGCTTCATATTACATTTTTTTAATCTGAACAACGAGTATTCAAGACACAATCCTAACAGGTTTATAAGATTTTCCCTATAGTTTAGAGCCTCTGATTAACTGAAAGGAGTAGGGTTTATTCATATTGAAACCTTAGATGGTCCATTCCATAGAAATTCATCGATACAAAGTCTAAACATTAATAACAACTTATTCTTTATTTTTTATACACGGTTAGAGCATCCACAATCGTTTGTTATTTTTTTTATTTTATCCATAGTTTAGCAAATGAACTTCTACAGTCGTTGGCTATTTATTCATATTTTGACATTTTCGACGGAGAAGATTGCTATATATGAAAGAAGAATTGATAAAATGCATAATATAGAGGACGGATCTCGAAAGTCCGTCCTAATTATAAAATTAAAAATTTTTTTTGGACGGAACTCGAAAGTCCGTCCCATTTAATTAAATCATTTTCCCCTTAAAAAAATTGCCCAAAAATCCAAAAGAGCCTTGGACAGAACTAGAAGTTTCGTCCCTTGCTATTTTCATTTTTTTCCCCTTCCTCCGACGGATCTTCAAGATCCGTCTAATGATTTATTAATATTAAAATATTCATTTTATTATTTTAAAAAATCGCTGATAATCTTTTTCCCCGTGGGACGGATCTCGAAAGTCCTTCCGATCTTTTTTTATTTTAGATTGCTATAATATGGCATTTCACCACTGCTGCAGATGATACTCCGCTATATGTAAAATATACATAATGCTATTTTTTTAGCAATGACGACTACAGATGTTCTTAGTTTGTCGTGTTTTTCTGCAGCATTTTCCCATTTTCTTAGGCAGTTAGGCTAATTTGGAAAGACACTACTGGCGTATTAGAAAGAAACGACTGAACTCAGGCTAATTTAGAAACACTCTGCTGAGCTATCAAAAAAAAATGAAAAAAATGAATGAATCAAAAACTGAAAGCTTTTGTTACTATAAAGTAAGGTATGTTTGAATTCCTACTTTTGCTTTTCTTTATCTATTTCAAAATGGAGAAATGAGAGAGGGAGTACGTTCTCTCTCCTATTAGTATAATATATAGATATAACTAGGTCTGCACATGTGTGTTTCACGTGAAGTCATACAGTCACATGTTTTTGTCAGTAGTTATTTTGTATTACTATAGTTTTTACTATCTATATAATAAATCATAAAGCAATTTGATTTTAAAAAAAAAAAATCAAGTGGCTCTCCTTCAATTGAAATAAAAGCAATGAGTCACATTCATCACCCATATTTTTCTCCCAAAATTTTCCCCCAACAAAAATCCTCCTCACTTTATTACTATCTCTCTCCTCTCTTCACTTTTTCAAATTTCTCTCCCTCTCTCTGCCCATAAATTTAGATTTTCATATATCAGGTTTGTAAAATTCTAAAATTTCAGATTTTTTATGCTTCTTTTAATTGCTCATGTAGAAAATTTCACTAAGTTTTCTGATTGATTTAAATGCAATAGAAGATTTAAATTGATATCACTCTCTCTCTCTTTCTATCTCTGTATACCTAGAATTTTAGATTTTAATATTTTAGGATTGTAAATTTCTGGACTTTTCAGATTTTTTATGTTTCTTTTGATTGCTCATATAGAAAATTTCACTGAGTTCCCTGATTGATTTTAAATGCAATTGAAGATTTAAATGGATATTCACTATGGTAAATTGCAACCTCTAAAGTTACATTGAAAGTAGTAAATATCTCCTCTTATTTTATCATTTTGAACCATTAAAGTTCTAAGAAGTTGGATTTCACACCACATTTATAATTATTTTTCAACATATGCTGATGGAAACATGAATTTTTATTTACAACTAATTGTTGTCTTATTATTCAAACTTGAACTACATAAACTTCATGATGGAAGTTTTAGATTCATGAAACTTCATGATGGAAGTTTAAGATTCATGCATATAAAATGCTGGAAAGTAAATTCATCTCATACTTTTTGAAACTGTCAAGAATTGTATGATATATTTTATTGTTTAAAGAGTTTTTTTATATGATGCATCTTTCCGAAGTCGTGCCATAGACACGTGCCCATGGGCAAACCTAGTGCTATTAGAGCATCCACAGTCGTTTGCTATTTTTGCCAAATTTCCTTTTTATGGGAGATGAAGGTTTGCAGTCGTTTGCTATCGCTACAATCCGTTCTCATATTTGAGAAACGAAATGAAGATTCTCAAGATATAGGGGACAGAACATGTTGTTCCGTCCATATTTTTTTATTTGTTTTTAATCTCATCGGACGAAACATGTTGTATTGTCCCGAATCTTTTATAATTTTTTTTTTAAAAAAAATATCAAACGAAACATGTTGTTCGGTCTAAAATAAAATAAAATAAAAGAAATGGAACGGGATGGTACATGTTGTCCCGTCCGATCCCAAAACTCATCAAACGGTACAACATTTCCCGTTTGTATAGAAATGTCACTTTTAATTAGCCCATTAATTAGGACTAATGTCAACGTAATTAAGTCTTAATATTATTTTAGTATTATTTTAATAACTAATTAATTAAGTAATGACTAATTAATAATTAACTATTTTAAAAATTTTACCGGACGGGACAACATGTTCCGTCCCACGCAATTTTTATTTTTAAATTTGGAGGGACGCGACAACATATATCATTTGCTTCAAAATTTAACAATTTATAGTAATCAACTGTTGCATACAATCTTCATATTTGCTATTTCTATTTGCCATCTTGCCATGTTTTTTAAGAAACGAGTGTGGATGCTCTTATAACCCAGATCGATCTGAAACAGGTCCTCTCCAAGCCTACTAACCTATCAAGAGTTCAGGACATAATAGACGTGTTTTTTTATTCTCTTTAGCTATGATCTCTGCTTTAACACTTGCATCACAGATTCTCATAAGTTCAGGCTTATACATGTGAAGTCATATAGTGCAGACTGTCATAAGCCATCTTGGGTTGTTCTAATATTAGTACTATACTATTAACTCAAAAAAAAATTATTAGTACTTATACTAGAGATAATTTGAGAGCTCTTCTGTTGCTCATCTCTCTCTCTCTCTCTCACACTCTCTCACTAAGTTTGTCATTCTTTGATCGATCTTAGACCTAGTTTATAAAAGTGTGATGCAGGGCCAACTGGGTTGTATGATCTTAAGTGTTGCCCTAGCCCATTATCAAGTTTAAAGCCTACTGAACTACAAGAAGACAAACAATACTGGGCCATGTTCTTGGGCCTACTATCACTTCCAAATTTTCTACTCCTTCTAACACTTTTCCATATATCTAGTGTTTCAAATAGAAACATAAAAAACAAAGAATTATAGCAAAAAACATAACAGTATTAAGTATTATTACTTGAATCCTAAAGGCCTGTCCAATAATCCATGCAAAACTCATGCAATTTGCTAACAACAACAACAACAATTGATTGATATAATGAATGAATAAGTCTTACAAAATTAGAGGATAGATTTGAGAGATCGAGATTTGATAGGCCTCCTCCCTCTGTTCTTAACAATCGGTCTATTCTTCTCCTCGTCCTTGAAATTGTTACATTTTTCATCATTGTCATCAATATTAGAATCCACATCATGCTCATTGTCACCTGCAAGATCATCATCAGCAGCAACATCTTGTCCCTCATCCTTTTCAACAGTAACAACATCAGCATCACCTCTCCT
Source organism: Hemerocallis citrina (assembly GCA_017893485.1). Taxonomy (NCBI): domain Eukaryota; kingdom Viridiplantae; phylum Streptophyta; class Magnoliopsida; order Asparagales; family Asphodelaceae; genus Hemerocallis; species Hemerocallis citrina. The sequence continues at coordinate 217,115 of JACEHZ010000484.1, read as the reverse complement.
CTTCCTTCTCCAAGACCCAAACCCGTAATAAGAGTTGCTGAAGTTGGATTCATCCCCACCCTCTGTCGCTTGCTTCTTCCCATGCAATTGAACAGTTCCATTCTTATAGCTGTAAGATCGCATTTTCATCAAATGGTAGTTGCAATGCGAATGTGGAATCTGAGCTGGTCTTTTGCAGTGCCACCCCTTTCCATCGTTCTTCTTGCAATATGGAATAGTACTCGTCTTCATTTTCTCCTCCTCTTTATTTGCTTCGATTTTCTCTGCTTCGATTTTCTCTTCTTCGATGGTGAATTCAGCTGCTGTGCTGAAAACGATTGATATTGTGGCTTCCTAATTAATATTACAAGTTTTAAGAGCAACTCCACCCATGATGTCAAATGGGTTACCATATTCATATTTGGCAACCCAAATGAGAAATACTCCCCCCACTCACCTCTTATTTGGGTTTTCAAATATAAGAATTGTCATTTTTTCTCTCAAATTTGGCAAACAAAATGACAATTGTCATATGTCTAATCACCGATCTTCTATTTTCCCACTAAATTTACATATATTTATCTATATATAATAGTGTGTGTATATATATATAGGGAAAAAAGGGGTACATTTGGTAAATAAGCAATTAATGATGTGGCATACATGTGATTGAAAAATTCTTAAAGGGTTAGTTGTCCAATGTATCACATGCATGCCACATAATTAATTGCTCATTTATTAAATGAGCAACTTGCTCATATCCCTTATATATATATATATATAATAAAACACAAAGAAAGCTATCAAGTGGTTCTCCTTCAATCCCCAAAAAAATCAAAGGCCCAAATCTCACCTCACAAAACATATTTTTTCCCCAAAAGTTTTCCTCCAAAACTTAAATTCAAATCCCCCACCCAAAACAGCTCCTATGTTTATTTTTATTTTATTTTATTTTCTCTCTCTCCCTCCCTCTTCTATTCAAAAAATTAAGAAAATAAAAATTTTTAAAAAATAAAAAAATTAAAAACTAAAAAAAAAAAATTTAAAAACTTTTAAAATTAGTTCAAAAAAAATGAAAAAAAATCATATAATATGCTTTTTGCTGGACCCCCAAAAGTTTATCATATAATATGTTTGCTACTTCAATTAATTTGCTCAACCTCCAAAACTATTTTATATTATCAAACAAGGTGTACCGTTCCGAAGACGTGCCGTAGGCACGTGTCAACGGGCAAACCTAGTATATATATATAAAAGAAAAGTAAGCCTCATATAGAGTATGAGAAAATTTTCCGCATACAAAGTGATTATACTCATTTGGTAGGACCCTTATGCAAGATCCACTTCGTCCATCATGTTTATTATGCTAATGAATGTATGTGTAGAAAACAATAGGTGGTTTGGAGGTCATTCACACATGCATCATGTGCTTAAAAAATGAACGATTTCAACAGTAATACAAATCGAACCACAAATTGGACTCACATGATGCATAAGTGAATGACTTCCAAACCACTTGATTTTTTCTATACATACATCCATTGGCAAGATAAACATGATGAACGGAATGGATACATATATACACTATTATATATTCAATCCGTTTCAAAATATAAGTCATTCTAGGTTCTAAATGCCTATTAAGAAAATATTTAGGAATGATAAAAAATACTAACATTCTTGGTTTTTGAAGTTCATAAATGAGCTATCAATTATAAAATGTCCAATTTGCCATCATCTATAATTTTAGTATTACTCATTTTATAAAAATGATAAGAGTAAAATTGAAAATCACATAAAAAAGTACTTGATCGACATTTGCCTTATAAACCTAAAATGACTTATATTCTGAAATTAAAAAAAAAAAAGAATAAAATAACTTATATTTTGAAACGGAGAGCGTACATGTTTGGCAATCTAACTGATTACCATAAATGTAGAATTTATTTCTATTTTTGATTAAAGTTATCCATTGAATTGTTCAAAATAAAAATTGTAATCCATGATGGGTAGAGTTGCTCAAATAGTGAAATAGAATTATATTGGTCGTTGCTTTTAAGTTACCTTGAGATGACAGTGATGGGCTCATTTTCAAATTTGATACTACTTCCCAAAATGTCCCCATTTTCCTGAAATGGCCCCCCCAAAATGCAGAGTAAAAGCAGAAGATAAGATGGGTTATTCACCATTGGATCTAGGGTTTCCCTTTATCAAACAAATTACATAAAAAGAGAAGAAATAAATCACAGAAAACTCTGATAAAGAACATAACATCCTAAAATCAATCATGCTCAGTTACTGTAACATATCATAATTCAGAAAACAGAGAGCTCCAAAATATGAATAAGAAACCCTAATTTATGACCAAAATATAGTAATATTAACAAACAAAAGGGGCTCTTACCTCAAGATTAGTGTTGGAGGGTGTGATCATGACATCCCATGGGGAGCAGTTGAGCTGGCAAGGGGGTAGGGAAGAAGATGAAGAACGATCATCATATTCTTCAAGGGGCAGTGTTGAAATTTGTGGAGGAGGTGGAGGGCAGTATAGGAATGTGGATAATGAACCCAGAAGCTTTGAAGCATTCTTTCGGATCCTCATTTTCAAATTTTGTTAGTATGGAATACCAAGAGAAGGAAGAGATCTCAAAACTGCAGGTAGAAGGGAGAGAGAGAGCAAGGGTTTGCTCTGTATTATTATATACTACATTGTTTGATGTATTATTTTTTTTTATTTCATTTTTTAATTGTTTTCTGGAAAAGAAAATATATTCCTAAAAGAGAGGCTTAGAGCATCTGTAGTCGTTAAAGTTTAAATTATCCATATATCGATATATAGAAATAGAAATTTGGAATTCGCTGCACTCGTCGAAAGCTATATTATAGCAATCAATGTCAACCCATGTCTAGGACGGCACATGAAGTGCCGTCCGACACTTACCACATGTCTAGGACGGCACATGAAGTGCCGTCCGACACTTACCACCTGTCAACATCACTTAATAGCTATACTTAATAGCTAAATAATTACATATCTATACTATATATACTTAATAGTAGCTAATAATCCTAATTATCTTTAGTTTAATGAAGGGTGATTACGGAATTTTTGAAACGGACGGCATATCGAGTGCCGTCCGACGCCTAGAACAGTATTTTGCGCGTCTGGGACGGCTCTTCGACCACCGTCGCTGACTTATCGATAAAGCTATTTCGTCTCTCATATATAGCAATCGACTGTAGCGATTTATCGATAATATCGATATATAGCAAACGACTGCAGCTACTTTTTAAGCTATATATCGATATTATCGATATATAGATAACGACTACAGATGCTCTTAGGGTTGCAGTCTCGCAGATAAGAATTTTTCCCCAAATGACCCACTTTTTAAAAGTATTTACCAAACTGACCCACTTTCGAAAGTATTTACCAAAATGATTCATTCAGATAGCGAGTTCGGTGAAAACATCCGTACTATCTGAGATAGCGAGTATATCATGAAGAGATTTCTGAATTAAAATTAAATTGATAAAATTTGACCAAGTGTAGACTCGCTAACTGAGATAGCGAGATAGTGAGATAGTGAGTCTAGAGATAATATATATATATATATTTGATGATATAGAACCAATTTTCTAAGCATCCTCCTATATCTTAGGTGCAAAATCCTATTTAGGCACTACACAGGAAATATAATTTATACGATACTCAGGGTTTCTAATCTTCATCGACGTTAATACCTATTTGAAGAAACGTACTCGTAATCAAGAAGTTAAATTTATTTTTTGTTTGAAGAACTTAGTAGAGAAGTTTTAATCTCAATCTCAAACTGAAAGATAATTAAACCCTTCAACCTCATTCCACAAAAATTTTCTGACCTTACTCTAATAATAGATTAATGGTCCATTAATTTACTGCGCAATTCATCCGCAACAATGAAACAGACTATAAAGAAAATGGTTACAAAAAAGTTAAATTTGAACAGCTAATTAAGCTTCCATCTTGGGCCTGTATTTTATGTATGATCAATCAAAACCTGTGTAGAGAGAACAAAAAATTTATCTCTAGACTCGCTATCTGAGATAGCGAGTGTGGTGGAAACACGCTCGCTATCTCAAATAGCGAGTCTACACTTAGTCAATTTTAATTTTAGTTCAGAAACGTCCTCAGAATAGACTCACTATTTCAGATAGCATAGATACTTTCACTAAACTCGCTATCTGAGATAGCGAGTATGTCATTTTGATAAATACTTTCAAAAGTGGGTCAGTTTAGTAAATACTTTAAAAAGTGGGTCATTGTGAGAAAAAAATTATGCAGATAAATTAATTACCTTTGCCTTTATCTAGTCAGTCAGTCTCAGTAGTGTTGGTTTTAGGATTGTGAGTAGGTGGGACATCGTTGGGTGGATTCGTTTTTCTGGGTTTCGTTTTATCAAGGAATGCGGCCAAATGGCCAACTGATCTGGTTGTGCACACATCTCAATATTAGAAAGAGAGATGGTTTAGTAAGAGCATCCATAGTCGTTTTTCTCATTTGCTATAAAATGGCAGCTACAGTAATAGCAATTGGATGAGGATCGTGCAGTGGTGCTTTGCTAAATTTTTCTCATTTGGATTAGACGGGATATGATATCCCGTCTCTCTTTTTTTAATTCTAAAAAGGCGTAGGACGGTATATGTTCTTCCGGACGGGGAATCATTTCCCCGTCTCTCAACAACAAAAAAAAAAAGTGGAAAAGCTTCGGACGGGGTATCATACCCCGTCCTTAAAATCCGGCCGAAAGCACCCATTATTCTTGGCGTGGGTGTGAAGTAGATCATTTTGTTCCTACTTTTGGTGTGAGAAGACCATAATACCCCCATGGCTTTCAAGAAGAAGAACACTATAAATTTCCTACATGACTATGGATTGAATACATCAATCTTTGCTCTCGGCATTCTTCTGAAAAAAAAGAAATAGCTTGCTTGCTCTCGGCTATTATAATCTCCTCTTCAAATTTCTTAATACTTATTGTAATCAAGATACATAAAATTTGGAATGTCTTCTTCAATCAAGCGATTTATTGGAAAGGTTAAATCAAAGCGTTCGTCGGAGTCCGCATCATCACAGTCCGCACCATCACAAAACAGGAACGAAGAAGAAACAACTGCGCCTATCAATGCCAGCGATCCATCACAGTGGGTAAAAGTTTTCGATGATGGACGGCACATTGCAAACTGATTACGGATGAACCTATAGGTGGATTTGTTAATTTCAGAGGCAATTGGAAGGGACCGATTAAAGCCTACAAGGTACTTTGCAATGTTCCTATAATAAAGCAGCTCATCGACAATGCGGGTTGGTCCCTTTTTTTACTATTGATACAGAGAAGTCGTCTACGCGTCTTGTTGAGGTTTTGGTTGAGAGATGGTGGGACACGACCCACACTTTTCACCTTCTTGCCGGTGAGTTGGGATTTACCCCGTTAGACTGGGCAATGCTAAAGGGTTTATCTATTGGAATCGGTTCGTTGCCGCCATGTAACGACGATACATATCATTTTGAGGTTGTCCAGTCTAGTTTCTTTCCAGAAATTACACCGGAAGATTGGAAATCTCACGGTATACGTATCTCTTTTCTAAAGAAGTATTTTGTGAAAGATTGGATAGATGCAGCTATAGCCGATCCTGCAGTGGCAATGAAAGTTGGCAGAGCTTTCTTCATGTATTTTGTGGGTGAGTTTCTTCTACCCAATGTGTCCGGTGCAGTGAGATGTGGTTTCCTTACTGCATTTGAAGATTTGAATGTTGTTGGTACGTATGATTGGGGTAGTCCATCTTTGGCATTGCTATATATATCTTTGGATACTTGTAGCCGACTTAAATTGAAATTATTTAACGGCCCGTGGCAAGTACTAGAGGTAATCTTAATAATTAATGTTCTTTATTTTGTTATAATATTTAAAATTGAAAATAATAATGTTCTAATTTTTAATCTCTCACATATTATTATATGTGTTTGTTTCAGTACTGGGCATATGAATACACAAGCATTTGTACACCAATGTGTAAGCGAGACGTAAACTTTGTAGTCCATTTGCAAAATGCGGATATCTGACCAAAAATATCACGTTGGAATCGCAGTAATTTGGATGAAACAAGTTGTGATCTGATACGTTACAATATAGGAATGGCTCGGAGTCAGCTAGAGATGAAATCATCAGCATCTATTATATGGCAACCCTATGATGGAACCAAATATGAGAACGAGTATGATGTTCAATGTGCGATGATCTTATCCCGCAACCGCTGTATCTTCATGCACGATAGTCAGGTAATAATATATACAGTTATTCAATTAATACTTACTTAACTTATTTTTTTTAGCGCTAATTATAGTTTAAATGCAGGGTGTCTGGTACCTCGGTGACCGATGTTACCGGCAAGTAAATGATATTATTGCTATCCCATCAAATCCTCCTAAGACCATGTCTAGAATGAAAGCACATGAGTTCTGCATGTCGATTGATGCTTCTAGACTGGTCTCTCTTGTTCCACAAAGGGTATATGATCAGTATTGGGCAAAGGTTTCAATTGGTCCTATTATGCCTAAACTGTCGCATGGTGCTAACGTTAATTTCATAGGAGCAGCTGGTTGCAGCGATCCATCAACCCATTTGCCATATCCAGCACCTCCTTATTATATGCCCACACAATATATAGCACCACCGGTGCTTGAGAGACCAACCTTGTTTGGTCAGCCCTTAGTTGAAGCACCCATATTCATGGGCAGTACAATAACAGAAAATCTTAGTCAGGATACTTTTGAGTTTCAACTAAGCGGCGATCAATCATACGTAAGAATATGAGTCAATTTTTAAAATCTGCAGCTGGTTTATGAAAATTTTGTTTATTTATATATTTCTACTTTATTTGTAGGAGGAGCTGTACAGACAATGCCAGGAACTATCGAGAAATAATTGTCTACTGCGAAAATTTATTATTGACAAAATGGTGCTACGAGAATCAGTTCCGCCGATAGCAACATCAGGAAGGCGATCGATATCGAGGCATCGCCCTTCCACATCGCGGCAGATAGATGGTTCGGAGGAATCTACGCGAACTCCTTCATTTGTGCCAAACACACAAAATGATTAGGAATATTATTAGTTTGTGTTATCTTAAAATTATGTTGTATGGGTCTCTTCGAAAAATGTAATGTTATCTTAAAATTAATTTGGTAATTAATCTTAATGAAATGGAGAAGAATGGTCAATGCACGCCAACCTAGACTATAGATTCCATGCCTCTTTTTCACTATTGATACACTCTTTCACGTGAAGAGTCTTCCAAACTTTTAAGAATTGGGGTACATTTTCACGTGAAGGGGTATCACTTTCTTCTCTATTTAACAAACTCCAATCTTTGAACTACGAACAAACCATCATTCCCTACAACTCTACTCCTTCAACATATTCTTATCATCTTAAAAATGTCTCAATTCTCTTCTTCTTCAACGTCCACTGACTCCTCCGATGAATGGGATGAAGAAGACGATGTGGCAATCATGTTCAACAGGCGCATGCAGCAAAGAGCTTTGGGTAATCTCGCTTCACAACGAGATTTGCATCGCCGTTATATTCGCCGCGAGAGAGTTGAAGGCCATAACCGGTTGATGCGGGATTATTTTTGCGACAACTCTATTTACCCCGATTCTATTTTCCGTCGGCAATTTCGAATGCGTCGGCCTCTTTTCATGAGGATACTTGAAGCATGCGTTGGTTATGATCAATATTTTCAACAACGAGTAGATGTTGCAAACGCCCTTAGCTTGTCACCAGTACAGAAATTAACAGCTGCAATGCGGTATTTAGCGTATGGATCTTCTGCTGATGCAGTCGACGAATATGTCAGAATCGGGGAAACTATAGTACTCAACACGGTACGTAGATTTTGTTTAGCAATTGTTAATATTTTTGGTCCGCAATATACAAGAAAACCCAACGCAGATGATGTAAACAGACTCCTCGAAGAGAATAAAAATCGTGGATTCCCGGATATGTTGGGTAGTGTAGATTGCAAGCACTGGGTTTGGAAAAATTGCCCTGCAGCTTGGCATGGTCAGTATACAGGTCATGTCCGTGAACCAAAAATTATACTTGAAGCAGTTGCGTCCTATGATCTCTGGTTTTGGCATTCATTTTTTGGCATGCCGGGAAGAAATAATGATTTGAACGTACTTAACCGATCAACATTATTTAATGATATTCTTAATAGTTGTGCACCTCCTGGTAATTATGTTATAAACAATCATCAATATTCCATGGGGTACTATTTGGCGGATAGAATCTACCCACCGTTGGCTACTATAGTCAAAACCTACACTGCACCTGAGACACAAAAAAAAAGAAAAAATTTGCTCAAATGCAAGAAGGTGCACGTAAAGAAGTTGAACGAGCATTCGGAGTTTTACAGGCTAGGTTTGCGATCATAAAAGGGCCAGCTCGAATGTGGGATGCAGATAGTCTCTCTTATATAATGAAGACTTGTATTATTTTACATAATATGATTGTGGAGGATGAAAGAGACGAAGGTATACATGATTATGACTACGAACAAAATTTATCAACTACATTCGTAACACCTAATACAACTTCTCCAACAGAACAGACAGCTCGTTTTGCAATTTATCAACTACATTCGTAACACCTAATACAACTTCTCCAACAGAACAGACAGCTCGTTTTGCACGGAGCGTTGTTTTACATGATCGACAGCGCCATCATACGCTTCGACAAGATTTGGTTGACCATATTTGGAACGAATTTGGGGAAGCCGATTGATAAAATGTAATACTTTCTGAATTGTTTATTTAGATTTGTAATTTTTCTTATTATGAATGATCTCTTTTTATGTTTTCTCCAATGTGGTACTAACTTGAATGTCCTTTGAAATTTATTATTTCGTACTTTGCATGATGGAAAGGTTATATTTCATACTGTTCTGAATTGCATGCTGGTAAAATTGTTATTATTGATGTGTACACATGAAACTACCTATTTAATACATTAAAATTAAAACTTAATACGTCGATAGTAAATTATGAAACATGAATTAATGTAAAATTGACGATACAAATTGTTGACTTCTTAAAACTCTTACAGAAATAAATAGCCTTACATTTTAATCCCTAATGAAACCTCTTTTTTCCATGATTTGATGTTGTCTACAAATAAAATAATAACGTTGCTCATCAGGATATTTTGTCAGATCCAACCCCATTATTCGATCTTCCTCATCTTGCTCTTTCATATCCTGGTCTTTTTTTTTCAAAGCAAGTTTCAATTGCGTCACTTCTAATCTACGTCCTTGTGTCTCAATATAGCAGGAGTTAAATCTTCTCGTCTCTTCAAGCATAGCCTCGTCAGTACCATCGGCTTTATTTTTCTCTTTCCTTTTTTCTGCTTTGCGCCCGGGTGGCCGGGACAGTGGTGTAGAGGATTCACCTCCCGCCGCTACGTCGGAGTTGGGAGAGTCAACATTTAGAGGCGTATGTTGACTGCCACTAACATCAGGTGATTGTGTTCCAATGCCATACTCGAAGACAGTAGTCGTACGTAGAGAAAATTTGGGTAAATCTTTTAGTAATTGATAACATTCTTCAAATCAGAAAGCTTTTCCAGTAGATTGTATGTATTCCGTTCTTGCTTCCCGTATCTAGAAAAAAGAAAAACAAAACAACACTCATTTAAAAACTCTAATAACAATGCATTCAAAAAACAATAATTTTAAGATTCAAATAAATATACCTTGTCAGCCTCCGTAGTTCCGCTCACTGCTCTGTTTGTAACGCTCGCCAATTTAGCAGCAAATAGAGACGCATCTTTGGAAATAATGTGAAATCTACTACTAAGCGATGCCGACGTTCGATCCGTCGGACTGCCTAAAATTGCTTTGAAGGTGTTGAATATACGATCCCAAAATTGGCTACCCGATTGGTCCACACCAACTGTTGGATCTTGACTAGTTGCTATCCAACTCTGTGAAAGAATAACATCTTCACTTGTTGTATAGGCTCTCCCTCTTGATCCCATGGTTGGAGCTGCCATTGTTGCAAGAAATTTTTTCTCAGGATTAGCTCTCGGTGTGAAGTAGGAAGACTAGTTTGCTTGGTTATGATTTTTGCTGTTAATTTTTTTACACCCCGGAGTCTTATATATACTGGTTTTTTGATGGACGTTGTCAAATTAATAGCCGTTGAGATATGAAAAAAGAGGCGTTGAAGAGAACGAAGAGCCGTTGAAGAGAACCGTTGGAGGGCAATTTAGGGGGGAAAAAATTAAAAAAAATGAATTAAATCTCCAAAGACGGGGAATGATTCCCTGGACGGGGTATGTTTCCCCGTCTGAGGAGAGATTTAAAAAAAAAAAAGAAATTGGGAGGGATGGGGTTTGATACCCCGGCCGGGGTATCATTCCCCGTCTGAGGGAATATTAAAAAAAATAATAATTTTTTAAGGGGAGAGACGGGGTATCATATCCCGTCCAGGGTATGTATCCCCGTCCGACCATTTTTAAAAAAAAATTAATTAAAATTATTAAGACGGTATATGTTCTTCCGTCTCAATCGATTAAATAATCATTAAATCGGAGCGACGGGATATGATATCCCGTCCTTTATAATTTGAGAAACTACATTTCGTTTCTTATATTTGAGAAACAAGAATAGAAGGTTTGCCATAAAATGGCAAAATGAGAAACCGTTGCAGACGTTCGTTTGCTACAATATGGCAAAATGGCATTTATAGAAAACGACTGTGGATGCTCTAAGGTTGTGTTACCATCTGACCCCTTTACGGTAGAGGGGTCAAATGGGCTAAATGGGCCGTGCAGCCTGAAATCAGCACGAGCCCAACACGAAGATTTCGGGTTTCGAACGGCAGACGACACGAGCAGTAAGGTTCAAGTTAGGCCTGACCGGGATTTCTGAGCTTCTACATTTAGGGATGGCAAGTGGGTCGGGTCAACCGCTGACCTGCCCGCGACCCGCACGTATAAGCTGGCCCGTGAAATGGCGATTCGGGTTCGGGTCGAACCAGTGAACAGTAACGGATCGACTTGGATCACCGAAATAGCTGATCCAACCCGCCCAACCCAGCCCGCGAACCCGGTTAAAAAACTCAACCCGCTCGTCAACCCGCGGGTCGCGAACCGTTAGACCCGAATGGGTCAAACGTTCGACCCGCCACGGGTCGACCGTGGACCCGCGAGTCCAACGGGTCGCAAAACGTGCCCAACGGCACTGTTGAACAGAGAGCCATTCTGAACGGCTCTAATGGCCCTTTTTTTGGTTTTTTTGGGTTTTTTGTTTTTTTTAACCCTATAAATACCTCCCAAAATCCCATAAAAAAATTCACAAAAGTCTCTCTTACTCTCTCTACTATTATAACTCATTTCTAAGCAATTTCTAAACAATTGAAGTATTGAACAAGCAAGTCTTGAAGACATATACACGATCTAAGTCCGATCGTATCGAAATCAAAATTCAACGTCTTCAACTCTTCAACTCTTGTCCAACTCCAAGTGATCAAGTCTTCCACTCTCCTTCAAGCTCTCCTCAACTCTTCAATTCCGGAATCACTTATTTCTACTTCTACTTCTATTCTTATTTTCACGGATTTTTTTATATACGCGTATCCAGGGTAAACGGTATCAAAATTTCATACACCTCTTCTTATTTAATTTTTGTTGTAGTTATAATTTTTGTTGGTTTTTTTATCTTCTCTATCTCAACCCTCTTGTTTTATAGATTTTTTTTATATCTCATCGGTCCTACATTGTGTAGTTTTTTTTTTTTTTTTAACATACATTACTACATTATGTCTAGATCACGCGGTAGTGGTCGTAGCCAAAGTAGGCAAGATTCCACCGGCACTTTCCGTAGGCCACCAATTGTCCCATTTAGTGAGCCCACAGAAGAGTACCATGATCCTCCTACCCAATAATGGGGTACACACGATGAGGTTGTAGGAGACATACAATTAGAACAACAACAACAACAACAACAACCAACCGAAACAACACAACCACGGATTGGTAGGAAAAGTAGAGGAAAAAGTAGTGATTGGCATAAATTTTACGATTTTATTCCGGACGAAGAAAATCCGGGTATAGGTTTGAAAGTTTGTAAAACATGTTCTAAGGTATACAGATTTAAGAGGGGTAATGGCACCAGTACAATTAGTAGACACATCCAACATAACCATAAAGACCTTCTTGTTGACCTACCCGGCCAACAAAAAATCAACCTTAGGACCGGTCTAGTTGATAGCCACCCTTATGATCTCGATCTTGTTCGTCGGGAAATGACCTGATTAGTAATAAAGAAAGAATTACCGTTTTCCTATCCCGAGAGTAGGGACTTGGAAATTTTAATCAAACGGCCTTAAACCCTCATTTTAGAAGAATCCCGAGAAATACTTGCAAATCGGATTGTTTTAAAGTGTACAACGAAATGAAGGACGCTTTGATTGCAATTTTATGGAGTTTAACTTGTAGAGTTAGTTTAACTTCGGATTGTTGGACGAGTGTCAACAATATTCCAATGATAGGAATAACATGTCATTGGATCGACAATGATTGGATTCTTCAAAAAAGAATTATATCACTTGCCGCGTTGTCCTATCCCCATAGTGACGCTGAAATAGCAAACCGTATTTTAGAAATTTATGATGTTTTTCATATTCGCGATAAAATTTTTTGGATTAGTTTTGATAATGCATCTAACAACAATGCAGCAATTACTACTTTAAAATCCGCATTAAACCATCCATCTGACAATATTTTTCATATTAGATGTGCATGTCATATTTTAAATTTATATGTTCAAGATGCATTAAAAATAGCCGATCCATATATACTTAAAATTAGAAATTGTGTACATTTTATTGCATTAAGTGTCAGCGTATTTCAAGAATGGACAAATTGGTGTAGGATTTCAAATGTGTCTTTTAGAAGATTTCCAAAGGATGTTAAATACCGATGGAACTCTACTTTTGATTTACTACATGTTGTTACCGAATATAAAGCAGTTGTAAATGATTTTTGTATCGCAAAAAATATGCCAAATTTTGAAATGACTCCCACCGATTGATTTTATGCCGAATCTTTGTTGAAATTTTTAGAACTTTTTAAAACCGAAACTTTAAAATTTTCAAAATCATATGAATCTACTTCTAGTAGCTTTTTTATTTCAATAGTTACTATGATGCAAACATTTAACGAAATGTTAAATGATACTTTTGTTGGTGATATTGTAAAACTTGCATACAAATTTTTTTTGAAGTATTTTTATCCTCCTATATTGATTTGTGTTGCTACCGTTATGGATTGTCATATCAAATTAGAAGGTATGAAGAATTTGATTGAAATGTTTTTTTGCATTACTTGGGAAAAATGTAGAAATAGAAATAGAAATTGATTGCGCTTCTTTTTTAGTTAAATTTGAATCTACATTAAATAATTTGTATGATTATTATGATAAATCTTTTGCTTTTAGTAGTACAACTTCTGTAGTTAGTTCTTCTTCTGGTAGTTCCAAAGGTAAGGGTATGAGTAAATTTGATGATAGAACATTTAATTTACTTGCACAAATTCAATCTAAAAAACCGAGGACTAATCAACCAAATGAATTAAATTGGTATAACCAACAAGATTCTGAGTCTTCTTCTTCTCCACTAGATATTTTACAATGGTGGAAAGACCATGAACACACTTATAGTATTATTAAATATATGACAAAAGATTTACTAACTCCTCCTGTCTCTACAGTTGCTTCTGAAAGTGCATTTTCTTCAAGTGGCAGGGTTCTAACTGATTACAGGAATCGCTTGAAGCCCGACTTGTTAGAGATGCTCATTTGCACAGAAGACTGGCTAAAGGCTGAAGATAGGACACAAGGGAAAGCATTATCTACATCCACAAGTGGTAGCAACTCGCCGGAAGAACAACAACAACAACAATAACAATCAAAATGAAGAATTCAATACGACAATACCAACAACTGAACAACAACAAGTCAATAACAACAAATTGAAGGCCACCAACTTGAAGACAATTGTGAATAGATAAAAAAATTGTATTAGATCTTTGTTTGTTATTTCAAACTATAAATATTGAAGTAAATTGAAATTGTATATAAGAAATGTGTTTATAAAACAAATTTGCGAATTTTTTATTTCTTATTAGAAATTGTGAAACTTGTATAACTTGAAATCATATGAATAATATTTCAATTTTTTTTGGCAATTTCACTCTTACAATCTTATTATTATTATTATGATTTTTAATGTTTATTATTATTATTATTATTATTATTATTTTAAGGTTAAAAAAAAAATCTAAACGGGCCAGCCCGCGATCCGACCCGAACCGACCCGGGTTGGACCCGAAAGGGTTCACGGGTTGGGCGGGTCGGTATTTCTACTTTTTGACCCAGCCCGGCCCGGTCGGTTAAGGAACCAACCCTGCCCGAACCCGCCTAAGTCAACATCGAACCCGGGCGGGTCCGACCCGGTCCGGCCCGTTCGACCCGAATGCCAACCCTACCTACATTGCACAACACAAATTCGAAATCCGATACTCGAGCCCCAAAGTCCGGTACTGGTGGCGGCTGAGGAGCCTTCAAGAGGGTGAGGAGGAATTTGTAGGAGAGACTGAGAGAGGGTCGATGCTACTAGTGGCGGGCTGAGGAGGTAGAGGGTTACAATTTTGGAAAGATCCAAGATTTGTGGTAGTCGTATTTTAATTTTGGGTTTTTGGTAATCATATCTGGCGTGAAATGGGGATGTCAGAGCATCTCCAACCACATTAGCTATTTTGGCTAACTAAAATAGCCAAAATGAATAACAAATGGATAATTTGGCTAGCGAAAAAAGTATCCACTCCAATCATGTTATCTATTTTGAATAACCATTAATAATTTAAAGTCCAAAATAAAATAAAATAAAAATAAAAAACCAAAGCTATTACGCCTACACTTTGCATACATTAGTATTAGCATGTTATAACCAGCAACATCACATTCATACTGATTTCTCACAATTGCACACATGAACCGACGACCCAACTCTCAACTTCTTCATCTCATAACAAACGCGAAGAACAATAGTAATCATCACAGCTATCTCTCTAAACATCTCCAAAGCTTCATCACTCAAACCAGCTTGAAAATATACCCATCAATCATTATATTCCAAGAAACCAAATCCCCAGCCCTACAATACATCACCATCAAGCCATTTACTCACCAACCTATCCTTCCCACCCCCAATTTTCTCCATGCATCCATTCACACTGCTCCCCGATGCACCATTCCCAATCTCTCCAATCGCAAGCAAAACACTCTCAACCATGAAATAATCTAGAACAACCCCACCCATCCGCAATGCACGGTAAACGACAGGGCTTCGACGATGAGGGCTTCGATGACGACGAAAGGGCTTCGACGACGACAGGGCTTCGGCTTCGATGAGGGCTTCGACGACCACAGAGCTGCTTCGATGAGGGCTTCGATGACGACATGGCTTCGACGATGAGAGCTTCGTGATTTCGATTTGCTCACGATTTTGGAGGAGGGCTTCGGTAGAAGCAATATGGCGAGCGGATCCCGCTCACCAGATTTGGCGAGCGGATCGCGAGCAAAAATCAGATCGCCAGGATAGCGACTGATTTGGCGAATCCGTTGAAGAGGATTTTTGGGGATTTAGTCGCTATTTTGGCTAATTGGGAGGAATAGCGATTAGCGTTGGAGATGGTCTCAGGGGGTAAATTTTATTTGTACTTCACCCCCTTTAATGCATTTTCAATTTTTACTTTTAGTTATTTGTGCAACTTTTTTAATTAGAAAACTATTTTTTTTAATTAAGTAAATAATCAAAGCTCGTAACAAAGCTTGCTTGACACAAACCCAGTCCGTACCCGATCCCCAATATTTTGGGATTTGTGTTTAGGGCTCTTCTGTGTTTAGGTTTCACAAGAGCATTGGAGTGTCTGGCATGGCTCGACCCAAACCCGAAAGTTTTGGGGGGGCATGAGAACAAATCCGGAGCATGGAAACACAATTTTACTGGGCATCGGGCGGCACAACACGACATGATTGCAATCACTACCTTATGGGGTGTTTGGTACACATATTTACAGATTGTGAATTAAGATAATTACGTGGAGTGGAATATAAGGGGGAATCACGATACTCCGGAATGCTGCATTTCCAAGTTTGGTGTAAATTTCCTATAATCTTTAATTGTTGCAATTTTGGTATGTATTTAATTAAAGTTCTATTTGCTTAGAGAAATTCACAAATACCACAATTTTGAGAGGATAGTTGATCTTATATATGGAAGAATTTAATTATAGTAGTAATTGATTATTACTTTTAAAATTATGCTTGTGTCTTGCCAAACCATATAATTCATGGAGAATCTCGAATTTACTTGCACATTACACTACACCCTCCCTTTACTTAAATGAACACTGCTAACTTGTTTGAATTTTTTGCCGTATTAGGCCACTTTTTGATAGTATTTGCGTTTTTAGGCCAGGTCCCAAACTATTAGTGTTCGTGGGCTAGCCACTGCCACGTCAGCAGCGGCCACTATTGGGAATAGCGGCCTCTTCATACCCACCAAATTTGTACTCCCACACTTGGTAGAGTACCGGGGGGGATTGGGCTGAGTATGTGTAAAGGAGGTCGCTAATGCCACTAGTGACCTCCTCCAATTGAGGTCGCTAATGATTGGGCTAATTACTTTTAAGTCATTACGACCCCATCTGAGGTCGCTATTCCCACTAGCGACCTTAGCTTTAATGAGTTGTATTCTAGTACTTAGCAAAATCTAGAGAGCTTTTGCTCTCTGAAAAATGACAATCAATTTTTTTTTTAAAACTAAGGTCGCTATTCGGAATAGAGACCTTTATTAACTAAGGTCGCTATTCCCAATAGAGGCCTTAGTTATAAGACTATTTTGCAAATTTTACAAAGAATAAGTAGATTGTGTTTCCTACTGAGGTCGCTATTGGGAATAGCGACCTCAGTTTTAAATTTTTGAGGAAAATTTTTTAGGAATCGCTAAGTGTCTCAATACATTCATTCGAGCCGACTAATCTCATTATACTAAGGTCGCTAGTGGGAATAGCGACGGAAAAAAAAAATTCAAAAAAATTTAAAACATAGGTCGCTATTCCCATTAGCGACCTCGAAATGAAGAGACCGCTATTCCCATTAGCGACCTCGAAATGAAGAGACCGCTATTCCCAATAGCGGCCACTGCTGACGTGGCAGTGGTTAGCCCACGAACGCTAATAGTTTGGGACCTGACCCAAAAACGCAAATACTATTAAAAAGTGACCTATGACGGCAAAAAATTCAACTTGTTTTGATGTTTCTTATTAATGAGACAAGATAGTGGTTGTCATCTAGTATTCAACAGAAGAAAGCATCGTCAACTCCAGCTGGTGTAAATTGGATAATTATTTAGGGTTGCTTTAGATGGACCCTTGATTTTCTGTACATATTTTCATTTTCCCTTGATATTTTCCATATTTTCATAGCAAAAATGATGTTAATGTGGTAAAATTTACCAATGGTTTTCCCCACACGATTTGCCTAATAATTAGTAAAATTTTATATCAATCCCCCGATCAATTCTAAAGGTGATTAATTTGAGATGCAAACGCAATATTATAAAAGTTTTGAACCATTGATCCAATTTTGAAGAAAAACTAGATTTGCCTGTGGGTACGTGCCTACAGTATGTCTTCAGAACGATACAACATATGAAAAGTCTTATAAATAGTAAATCAACAATTATATAGCTCAAGTTTAAATAGTATGACAATAATTAGTTGTAAATAAAAGTCCATATTTTCATTAGTATATGTTGAAAAATAATTATGAATTGAGGTATAAAAGTCTACATTTTCATAAGTATATATATATATATATATATATATATATATATAGGAAAAGGCTCCGTTGCACACTACCTTGGTGCTCACCGCGTGAACACTACGTCTTCGGGCGTTCAAATCGAAAATCTGAACCGTTCACATTGATCTACACATCTAAATTAGTCTAAATATGTAAAATCAAATCATTTGAAATTCATTTGCCCATCCATCACGCGACTATAAAAACAATGAATTTTAGCCATACAATTTTGTAACACTTCAATGAATGGGCAAATGAATTTCAAATGATTTGATTTTACATATTTAGACTAATTTAGATGTGTAGATCAATGTGAACGGTTCAGATTTTTGATTTGAATGCCCGAAGACGTAGTGTTCAAGCGGTGAGCACCAAAATTAGTGTGCAACGGAGCCTTTCCCTATATATATATATATATATATATATATATATATATATATATATAGAGTCCCCTTCGGTTGTACACTACTTTTGGTGAGCACTCCGTGAACACTCACGAAATAGAGCACCTATGAAAAATCCGAACCACTCATATTGTTCTATATGCCTAAGATAGCCTAACAATAAAAAATCAAGTAATTTGAAGTTCATTTGCCCATCCATCATGCTGTTAGAATTTACAGCCATACAATTTTGTGATGATGTAAATTATGGGCAAATGAACTTCAAATTAATTGATTTTTTATTGTTAGGCTATCTTAGGCATATAGAACAATATGAGCGGTTCGGATTTTTCATAGGTGCTCTATTTCGTGAGTGTTCACGAAGTGCTCACCAAAGTAGTGTGCAACCGAAGATTTCTCTCTCTCTCTCTCTCTCTCTCTCTCTCTATATATATATATATATATATAGAAAAAAGGGTTATGAGCAACTTGCTCATTTAGTAAATATGCAATTGATGAGGTGGCATGCATGTGATACATTGAGCATCTAACTACTTTTAGGACCTCCCAATCATAAGCATACCACCTCATCACTTGCTCATTTACTAAATTAGCAAATTGCTCATACCCCTTTTCCCCTATATATATATATATATAGAGAGAGAGAGAGAGAGAGAGAGAGAGAGAGAGAGAGAGAGAGAGAGAAATAATTAAATAAATAAAGTAGTTGTTTTGGGGAGATTTAAATTTGAGTTTTGGGAGAAAACTTTTAGAAGAAAAAATGTGTTTTGTGAAATTAGATCTGGACCATTGATTTTGGGAAAATTGAAGGAGAGCCACTAGATAGCTTTCTTTGTATTTTATTATTTAGATATTAAATGTAATGACTTGTGGATAAAATAAGATTGGGTAAAAAGACTATTTTTAGATAATGAACTCTTCCATTTAAGAATTTTTCTCAAAAGTAGGTTCAATTGAATGAGAATGTCCATGATGTTATTATTAAGAAACTAATTGTCCAGTTTTAAAGTTGATTGAAAAACTAATCTGAAATTAGTGAATTGTTGGGATTTAATATGGAGACTAATTGTTGGATACCTGAGTGGAAAAAATCCTTTTACCAAAAGGAGGACGTTTTTGAATCACTTCAAGAAGGATTATTATTTAATAACAAAGACATCACATAAATGCATGTAATTTTCGAAGACATCTTGTACTATTTCCATCTGGAATTACAAGTTAGGACAAAGCCTGCAATAGAAGGCCTTGGTTTTGGTCCTTCTCAATAACAAATATAAAACTCTCCTATCATTCTAAACCTTAATTAATCTTAAAATTAACTTATTTGGTAGAGTGATTTTTTAATTGATATATAGGTATATTCTTACTATATAAATAATATTATGTGTAATATTATTCTATGGATAACACGTGTGTTACATGTACTAATTGTATAAATATCGGAATGCGGGTTAAGTAGGTTGAGAACCCAGTACCTAAACCAGTATTTATCTTATAAATACTAGCTTGTGATAGTAGTCTAGGTATTCCAATTTTGATACCTAGGATAAATATCTCAAGCACCTTAGTCTAGGATATTAACCCTAATTTCGATTATTATAATTTCTCATAATCTCTAACAATCTTGAGATATTTTTAATTAATTTTTGAGATTAAGAGAGATCAATAAAATCACCGTTCATCGGGACTTGATCGTAGCCATCGTCATTCCCGACGTCGATACCCACCGTCGCTGAAGGCGCCGCAGTCGTCGCTGGCGGCCACCCCTACTTCGACCTCCTTCTTGAAGTTAAAAGCTACTTCGATGGCTACGGAGGCAGGACGAAAACGACGAGATTCCGCCATGCTGTCGGAGATCGAGGTGGTGGAGGAGCCGCAGCTGGGCGCCGCTACCGCCCATGACACCGGGGTCGCGCAAGCCGCTGCCGTCGCTGGAGGTCGCCGAACCCAGCCGATGGTCGATGCTGCCACATCCTCCACCTTCTTCTCCATTGATCTTCATGTGAGATAGAAGGAGAAGAAGGAGACAACTCAGACCCAATTTTTTGATTGGACGGTTTTGATGTTTGGTGTTCGGGTGGTTGGAGCAGATCCAGATTCAGATCCTGTTCAACAGCTGCTCTATTGGTTGGAGATTGTTGTTTGGTGTTTGGGCTATTTGAGCAGATCCAGTCCAACAACTGCTATATTGGTTGGAGATTACTGTTTGGTGTTTAGACTGTTGGAACAGATCCAGATTCAGATATAATCCAACAGCTGCTCTATTGCTTGGAGATGTACTGTTTGGTATTTGGACTATTGGATCGGATCCAGATCCAGCCAAAAGAAATTAGATCTGGATCTAACCAGTGGAGACAATCCATTGGGTATTGTTTTGTATTCCGTGTTTGGAGAGAAGACTGAATCTACCACAGTGTACTTCCAATTCAGATATAAATTAAAGATAAGTTCTTCACCAAATTTAAATTGTTATTTAATTATTTGTTTGAATTTTGTTAAAGATAAGTTCTTCACCAAATTTAAATTGTTATTTAATTATTTGTTTGAATTTTTTTGCTAAGTGCTAAAGTTCAAAACCATATTATGCATTGTTTATTTAAATACAAATTTGAATAACTGCTTTGGCTACGTGCTAAGGATCAAATATTTATTTTGATAAATTATAGGCTTGGACTATAAAATTGAATCTCCAATTAAATTGTTGTGATTTAGATAGTGCTAATAATTTGTTTAATTGGCTAATCTTTAACAATTTGATGAATATAGGAACTTCATAGTTACTTACAAATTGTGTGTATTGAAGACGATGGATTTGCATCACGGTATGATACGTCTGCACTAGCAGGCTTCTCCATCGAATTTGGAAAACACTTCTAACTTGAAGTGTCGGTATGATGTATTCTAATCTCTTGGTATTTTCATGTAATGAATGTGTTAACGTTTTGTGCGTTTGATCACATGATTGAGAGTTTTAGATCATAATTATTCTAACTTTGAAACTAGCATGTTTCAAATTGTATAGTGTGCCCCGATATACTATGTGTATGATATATTGGGTGACACATCGTTTGCAGTTTGTGTGAGATTGTATATTTTCTTCTCTTAATATATAAAGTTTATAACAAATGTCTGTAACTTAGGAGAGAGCAACTTTTAGTGCATGATATGACTCAATTAGTTACGCTTTGTTCTTTCTCGTTCATTATACTGTGTGTGCAAAGTTGAATTATAATATGTTAGTGATTATCTCATTTAGCGTTATGAAGATGATGAAGAACGAATAAATGAAAGAACTCTTCGCTCATTGTGTTTGAGCAAGTGGACATTGTTAGAATCACTAGAGAAAACAAATAGTTTTGTGAAATGTGGTAGAGAAATTTTGTATTAACTCTTATAATGTGCATATATTGTCAATCGCATGTATAAGTTGAGTTTAACAAATGAGACAACTAATAGTAATAGTTCTAATTGTGTATAGTTCCTGAACATAGCATAATTGGCTAGGATTTGAGAACTATATATTAAATTGTTTGTTGTTGTTAAAACTCATGACTCTGCTAAATGACACTCCATTAAATATGACAAATATGAAAGTTGTGCTCAGATTATGATCACTAGAAAATCATTTAGTATGGTCTCCAGGAGCACACAACTTCTTGAGTCAATACATTGGGATATTTGTGATCTCAGTAGCTCTGTGACTAGACGAGATAATTGTTGGTCAGAAGTATCTAGTCACTTTTGTAGATGATTAGTATAAGTTTGTCATATATATGAAGAATGGAGCACTTGTTATTCTTAATAAATTAATATATATATATATATATATATATATATATATATATATATAGTTAAATGCTAAAAATCAAGGGTTCAGATTTGATAGAGGTAGTGAATATGTTTCAATGATTTTAGAGAAATTTGCATATGACATAATCTCTACTGCATTCTACTTACAACAGTCAAACGATATTGATAAAAGTTAGAATCAAACACTTAGTGAAATGTTGAATTCTGTAATATTGATCGTTGTTTGTCTTGTGTAATTATGAGTGGTGTTGTATTGTTAATCATATCTCTAATGTGTTACTACACCCTAAATTGAATACACCTTGTAGATCATGGCATGAAAACACAAATAATTTTGTTAAAGTGAAAATTTGTGTTGTGATACATTTGTTAGAGTACATGACCCTAGAAGGCCTAAAGTATGACCTACAACAAATATTTGTGTATTTAGAAGTGCAGAATGTAGTTCTGTAGACAAATGTTAGATCTATCTAATTTGTGTTAGAAGAATCTAGACTTGCAGAGTTTTTTGAGGATGTGTTCATCAAAGATAAATGTATGAAATGATCTAGTCCTGCAGATACAGTGAATGATTCACAGTTGGAATCAAGAACCAGCCTTACTGACACTTAAAACTTCGATAGAAAATGAGCTAAGAAGAGTCTTTAGTAGACAATAACATGAATTTGTGTCATACAATAATACTTTAAATTAGTTGATCAGCTGAAATGGGCTAAAACTATAGTAAGTAAGTGGAGTTTTGTAGAAGAAACATAATTTTGATTGTTCAGTAGCAATTTTAATGCATTTTAGTAGCAAACAAATTGACCGAGAAAGATGGGGTAGATTTATTTGATGTCTACTCACATGTTTGTCATATTTCTACAATAAGTATTCTTCTTACCCTTACATCTATTTAGGGATGGCAAACGGGCCGGGCCGACCCGCGACCCGCCCGCGACCTGCTCGTTTAACCCGGCACGCGAAATGCCGGTTCGGGTTCGGGTCAAACCCGTTAACAGAAACGGGTCGACCCGGATCGTAAAATAGGTGAATTTAACCCGATCAACCCGGCCCGATAACCCGGATGCACAATCTCGACCCGCCCGCGAACCCGCGGGTCGACCCGCGGGTTGCGAACTTTTTGACCCGTACGTTCGACCCGCGGGTCCAATGGGCTAATCCCCCTTACCGAGAGCTCTCAACGGATTTTTTAGCCGTTATTTTTGTATTTTTTTTGTGTTTTGGTTTTTTTTATTTTTTTTATTTTCCCCTATAAATACCTCTAAAACCCACACTAAAAATTCACACTCTACTCTCTTACTCTCTCTACTATTATTACTCAATTCATTTCAATTTTTGTGAACAATTGAACAAACAAGGTAGCAAGACATATACACGATCAACTCAAAATTCTGATCGTATCAAACTCAAACTAAGTCTTCAAGTCTTCAACTCTCCTCCAAGCTCTCTTCAAGTCTTCAATTCCGGACTTCTACTTCTACTTTTATTCTTATTTTTACAGGTTTTTTTATATGCGGTATCAAAATTTCATATCTTTCTTCTTCTATTATTTTTTTGTAGTTATAATTTTTTGTATCATATTTGTTTGTTGGTTTTTTGATCTTCTCTCTCACAACCCTCTTGTTTTCTAGATTTTTTTTGTAACTTATCGCACCTACATTGTGTTTAATTTTTTTACATATACTACTACATATCAACATGTCTAGATCACGTGGTAGCGGACGTAGCTAAAGTGGACAAGATTCCACCGGCACTTCCCATAGACCTCCAATTGTCCCACAAAATGACCCTGCCGAAGACTAACCTAATCCTCCTCCCCAACAATGGGGTACACACGATGAGTTTGTAGGAGACATAGAATTAGAAGAAGAACCACAACAACAAGCCACCGAAACATCACATCCGGCTACTAGTAGGAAAACTAGAGGGAAAAGTAGTGATTGGCACAAATTCTATGATTATATTCCAGACGAAAATATACCGGGTGTAGGTTCAAAAGTATGTAAAATATGTTCGAAGCCACACAAATGGAAGAGGGGTGAGGGCAAGGGTATAATTAGGCGACACATCCAAAATGTGCATAAAGAACTTCTTGTTGACCTACCCGGCCAACAAAAAATCTACCATAGGACCGGTCTAGTTGATAGCCACCCTTATGATCCCGAACTTATTCGTCGGGAAATGGCCCGATTAGTAATCAAGGAAGAGTTACCATTTTCCTATCTCGAGAGTAGGGACTTGGAAAATTTTAATCAAACCGCCTTAAACCCTCATTTTAGAAGAATCCCTAGGAATACTTGCAAATCAGATTCTTTTACAATGTACAATGAAATGAGGGAAGCTTTGATTGCAATTTTATGGAGTTTAACTTGTAGAGTTAGTTTAACTTCCGATTGTTGGACGGGTTGGAACAATATTCCAGTGATGGGAATAACCTGTCATTGGATCGAAAGTAATTGAATTCTTCAAAAAAGAGTCATATCACTTACCGCGTTGCCCTATTCCCATAATGGCAATGGAATTGTAAACCGTAATATAGAAATTTGTGATGTTTTTTATATTCGTGATAAAATTATGTGTATAAGTTTTGATAATGCATCTAACAACAATGCATCAATTAGTATTTTAAAAACCGTATTAAACCCTCCATCTGACAATATTTTTCATGTTAGATGCGCATGTCATATTTTAAATTTATGTGTTCAAGATACATTAAAAATAACCGAACCATATATAGTTAAAATTAGAAATTGTGTACATTTTATTGCATTAAGTGGCACCATATTTCAAGAATGGAAAGCTTGATGTAGGCTTAAAAATATACCTTTTAGAAAATTTTCAAAGGATGTTAAACACCAATGGAACTCTATTTTTGATTTGCTACATGTTGCTACTGAATATAAAGAATGTATAAATGATTTTTGTATTGCAAAAAATATGCACAATTTTGAAATGACTTCCGTCGATTGGTATAATGCCGAATCTTTGTTGAAATTTTTAGAACCTTTTAAAACCGCAATTTTCAAAATTTCAAAATCTTATGAATCTACTTCTAGTAGCATTTTTATTTCAATAGTTACTATGATGCAAACTTTTAAAGAAATGATCGATGATACTTTTGTTGGTGATATTGTAAAATCTGCATACACAAAATTTTTGAAGTATTTTAACCCTCCTTCTATGTTGTATTGTGTTGCTACTGTGATGGATCCTCGTATCAAATTAGATGGTACGAAGAATATAATTGAATTTTTTAAATTTAACTGGGGATGATGATAATGAAATTAATTGCGCTTCTTTTTTAGTTAAATTTGAATCGACATTAAATAACTTGTATGATTATTATGATAGATGTTTTTCTTCTAGTAGTACAACTTCTTTAGTTAGTTCTTCTTCTGCTACTTCTAAAGGTGAGGGTAAGAGTAAATTTGATGATAGAACATTTAATTTACTTGCACAACTTCAATCAAAAAAATCTAGGACTAGTTAACCAAATGAATTACATTAGTATAACCAACATGATTCTGAGTCTTTTAGTTCTTCACTAGATATTTTATAATAGTGGAATGACCATGAACACACATATAGTATTCTTAAATATATAGCTAAAGATCTACTAACTCCTCCTGTCTCTACAATTACTTCTGAAAGTGCATTTTCTACAAGTGACAGGATTCTAACTGATTACAGGAATCGCTTGAAGCCCCAAACGTTAGAGATGCTCGTCTGCACAGAAGACTGACTGAAGGCTGAAAATAGGACCCAAGGAAAAGCATTCGATACGTCCATAAGTGGGAGCAACTCGCCGGAAGAAGAAGAAGAAGAACAACAACAATAGCAACCAAAATGAAGATTTCAAGACCAACAACAGCAAGTCAATAACAACAAATTGAAGGCCATCAAATTGAAGACAATTGTAAATGAATAAAAAATTGTATTGAATCTTTGCTTGTTATTTAAAATTAGGAAAATTGAAGTAAATTGAAATTGTATATAAGAAATTTGTTATTGTATAAAACAAATTTGTTGAAAATCTTTATTTCTTATTACAAATTGTGAAACTTGTATAAATTGAAATCATATGAATAATATATCTTTTTTTTGGGGAAATTTCACTCTTTCAATCTTATCATTATTATTACAATTTTGTATGTTTATTATTAAAATTACAATTTTTTGTAAGTAAAAAAATTTTTAACTCTAGCCGGGCCAATCCGCGACCCGACCCGACCCAACCCGGGTTGGACCCGAAAGGGTTCATGGGTTGGGTGGGTCGTAAATTTACGCCTCCGACCCGGCTCGTTTAACCCCACGACCCGACCCGACCCGAACCCGCCCAAGTTTGGTGCAAACCCGGGTGGGTTCGACCTGACCCGGCCCGCCAGACCCGTTTGCCAACCCTACTTCTATTGAAAATTTTGTTATTCATAAATGATATTTGAATAGTTTTGTACTTGATGTTTTGTACTGAACAGTTTTATACTGGAAGGTTTTGAACCAATATGTTTGAATAAGATTTACAATTTAGTAAAATCATTGTATGTTGTTAAAACATGTATAGTCGACGAATAAATAACTTGAATTTTTTTTGAAAGAGCCTAGTATATGAATCAAGTAATTCAAATCAGTGCCTTCAACTTTGTGGTGTGTCAAATATAGTGGCTATTATTTACTTGTTCTGTTGACATGTCGGTTCTTGGAAGTGACCTCTCTATTTCAAAAAAAGTTAAAATTGTGCTATCCAAAGAATTCAGCATGGAAAACCTAGGTATTGTGGACACCATAGGTATAAGGGTGAGTTTCGGTTGGCAAGGGATAATTCTTAGTTAAACCCATCAAATCAAAATGTGTTTCAAAAGTGGGGATATAGTGATTGAAAGTGTGTTTTGAAACACCGTATGATTATGATAAAAGGTTGACACCTAATAATGGTGCAACTATGAGACATGTAGATCATTTTAAAGGAATTGAAAGTCTCATGTATACAAATATCTGCACTAGAATAGACATAGCCTTTGAGGTAGGTATGATCTGCAGATTCACTAATAATTTCATACACATTTGAGTGCCTTTAAGAGGCTAATGAGATACCTGAGTGTACTCAAGAGTTTGCTTTTTGTTACTCTAGTTATTTTTCGAATGAATGACTGATCTGATGCATTATAATGCTCAGAATTTAGTGAAAGTCAACAACTAGTGGATATGTGTTTACACTAGGAGGAACAGAAATGTTATGGAAATAAAAAGGCAAACAGAAACTATGCCATTATCCATGAAATCAGACCTCTTTGTGTTATCCTTTGCAGGAAAAGAGGCTGAGTGGATTGAAGAACTTGTTGCTAGTCATCCATTAAAAAGTTTAAGTAACTTTCTAATTCTGTTATGTGACTATCAAACTACAATGCACTGTAGCTCATAACTCACTCTATAATAGTAAAAGGAGTATATTAAGGCTGAAAGAAGCCTAGTTGAACTTTCTCATAAATAAAGTGCAATTGAAGTAAAATATGGCTAATACTCTTGCTAAGAAACTTGAAAGTGATCTAATTATCAAAACTGTGGGGAAAATGAAGTTAAAAGCTATTGAGTCATAGCTTTAACATACTAATTGTTTTAAAATTTAGAATCCAATTGAAGCCATAGAGAAGTTCAAACTTAAGCATCGATTTTAGGCAGTTGACATATTTTAGATAATTTTGATGATTCCACATAGATTTTACAAATATATAATGTCATTCCAATTTTGATGGTATTATATACCTAAAGAATTTAATTAGAATAATCATATTATTCTAATACGAAAAATAAAAACTTGTCGATGTATTTCCGATGTTTAGAATGTCGTTATATCATTCCAATTTTGATGATATATCTCTTTTATAGACTTTTGTTTCATTCCAATTTTGATGATTTAGAGTTAACCATAATTTATTTGGCTGTTCTATCATTCCAATATGAAACATAGTATAGTTCTTGTGTAGAAACTATAATAGTTCTTGTTCTTTATTTAGTTAAAGAAACTTGATTGTGATTCTTGCGTTACATTTTTGCTAAGCTAATTATGAATTGTACTAAGTTCTTTTGTGGAATTAGACACTTTGTAAAATTCGTTGGAATTCTTAGAGATGTGTCTCTTGATATTCTTGTTTTCAATAAGCTAGCAAAGATGGAGGAGTTGAATCTGTCAACATAGATTTCAAAATACTGATTTGCTCAAAATGGAGGAGTAAACATAAAGCAGTGTGCAAGGATAGAGTTTCAGTTTATTTCTTTTGAGAATAAATTAGTCACTTGCTTGGTAAAACTTTTGTTGAGTTTAAGACTCTTGCGTTCATTGAACTTAAAACTCTTATTTTGTTCTTGAAGTTTATTTGCTTTGTTTGATTTTGAAACTATGACAAATTACTCCGTTTGGTTTAGTCATTGTGAACTATTCGATTTGTTGTGATATGGTTTGGGAACTATTTAATTATTTTGGTTTAGTCTATTTAAACTATTCGGATTTATAATTGGTTTAGTCCTTATGAACTGTACATTGAAAGATGCTTTTCTTTTATTTAAAGACTGCTATCAGCCAGTCAGCTTCATGTTGAA
This sequence comes from Hemerocallis citrina, assembly GCA_017893485.1. Taxonomy (NCBI): domain Eukaryota; kingdom Viridiplantae; phylum Streptophyta; class Magnoliopsida; order Asparagales; family Asphodelaceae; genus Hemerocallis; species Hemerocallis citrina. The sequence goes on along the minus strand of JACEHZ010000484.1, from coordinate 188,352 downwards.
TTGATGAGATAATCCATTACGTTTATATATTGAGAATATAGGAGGAGATTGTTGGATATATAGGTATATTCTCACTATATGAATAATATTATGTGTAATATTATTCTATGGGTAACACGTGTGTTACACGTACGAATTGTATGGATATCGGAACACGGGTTGAGTGGGTTGAACACCCAGTACCCAAAACAGAATTTATCTTATAAATACTAGCTTGTAATAGTAGTCTAGGTATTCCAATTTTGATACGCAGGATAAATATCTCAAGCACCTTAGTCTAGGATATTAACCCTAAATTCTATTATTATAATCTCTCATAATCTCTAACATTTTTTACTATCATGTTGGAGAAACCCAAGAATTTTTGAATGGTTTGTTTATCTTCTTCAATGTATATTAGTGCTTTATTATTTATGTATTTTATTACTATACTTTTTGATGATGTAATACTTTTTCAGTACATGGTTACAGTGGATTCGATTTGATTTGCTTTACCTATTTCTTTGACTGTCCAGACTCTCGTTCTAAGGATGCCCAGGTTGAATGACTTGATTCCGAGTTCACGGATTCATCTGTTGAAGCATACCTTGAAGACAAAGCCGAAGAATATTAATATAAGATGCTTGGGAAGACCTCTCTCTTGTGGCAAAAGAGCACTTCAAACTTATTTTTTTAATGGAAGACCTAGAGCTAACTATCCTACAGAGCGTGATTCCATTTATGTTATTTCGAACCACAATAAAAATAATTAACAAAATACAGTTGAAGCGGTAGGTTGTCTTTGTTCCGAGAGAGTTCTTAGTTGCTTTATCATGAGTTCCTTAGGCTCAGCATAGGCATAAGAAGCCGGTATTCTTTCCTAAATCTATGATTCAACAGCACTTTCTAGAACAAACGGTGAAGGGGGTGAATACCCATCCGAACAAGTAGGGTCAATAGTCTATTGCTAATTTCATGAAAATAAATGCTTTAATAGAAGCCATGACCATGTATATGCATACTGTACTGGGGTACTCTCTTTGCATATTATTTATACTGTCAAATGCATTGTGATTTACAGTTGACATATTTTGGTGGTTATGAGCCACAAGAAGTATCCTATTTTTGTTTGCTGATGTATAGGCAAAATACCGTTCTGGTGTATTCTTTGTTTTTGCCTTAGTTTTCGTGTATATTGCTCATAATTAATTGATTTTGGCTGTGGAGAAGATGATCATTTACTTATGTCCGCCTAGAAGGTTTGGATAAAAAAAATTTCACTTTATGTCATTTAATTTATATTTTAAGATCACCTAGAGGGTTTGGATCCAGACAATATAGACAAAATTTTTGTCAAAGTTTAGTTTATATCTGTTCATTTTCTTCAGGTACTTACTTTCGCTTTGTTTGAATTATTTCAAGTTCCGTAGATGACTACAATGGTTTTTTCTTGTGTGCCAATTTCACAAAATAGATGCTTTAATGGTAGTCATGACCATATATGTATATACATTGCATACTGTATTTGGGGACTATTTACTAAAAAAGCTATTTATATGTGTTATATATTATATTAGATATTATATTAAGTCCCATATCGAATAATGTATTGGTTTAGTTTTCACTTCTCTCCTATATATAGGAGACATATTGTACTCAGTTTATTCAATCAATAATCAATCAATAAAATATTTATTCTCATCCTTAATTCTAACATGGTACCAAAGCAACCCAGGTTTGAATCTCACTGGTTACGCAATTTAAATGCGGATTTTAAAAAACAATACCACTGCGTATTTTTCAGATCTCGACCCAAAATTTGTTGGGTATCTATCTCGTTTCTTTGGCCCATAAAAAAAGATCTCTCGACCTGAGGGGGCGTGTTTAGAGATGGCTAATGGGCAGGGTCGACCCGCGAACCGCCCACCTAACTCGGCCCGTGAGTGACCGGTTCGGGTTTGGGTCGAACCGTTAATGTAAATGGGTCAACCCGGGTCCTCAAAATAGCAAATTCAACCCGTTGAACCCGGCTCGATAATCCGGATGAACAGTTCTCGACCCGCCCGCGAGGGTTGCGAACCGTTTGACCCGTACGTTCAACCCGCACGGGTCGACCATTCGACCCGCGGGTCCAATGGGCCTAACCCCTTACCGAGAGCATTAACGACTCTTTTAGCCGTTGTTTTTTGTTTTTTTGGTTTTTTTATTATTATAAAATTTTCCCTATTAATATCCCTAAAACCCACACTAAAAATTCACACCTTACTCTTTTACTCTCTTTACTATTATTACTCAGTTCATTTCAATTTTTGTGAACAATTGAAGAAAGAAGGTAGCAAAATATAAATGATCAAACGACAAATTCCGATCGTATCGAATTCAACATTCAACTACGTCTTCAAGTCTTCTACTCCTCCAAGTGATCAAATAAAGAAGCTCTCTTCAAGTCTTCAATTCCGAACTTCTACTTCTACTTCTATTATTATTTTCACTCTCATTTTATATACGACTATCGGCGGTGAACAATATCAAAATTTCACAACCTCCTCTTCTATTTTTATTTATTTTGTAGTTATAATTTTTTTATCATATTTGTTTGTTGGTTTTTTATATCTTCTCTCTCACAACCCTCTTGTTTTCTAGATTCATTTTTGTAACTTATCGCGCTTACATTGTATTTAATTTTTTCACATACACTACTATATATCAACATGTGTTGATCAAGAGGTAGCGACCATAGCCAAAGTGGACAAGATTCCACTGGCACTTCCCGTAGGCCTCCAATTGTACCACAAATGAGCCCGCCGAAGAGTACCCTAATCCTATGACCCAATACATTGGTACACGCGATGAGTTTGTAGGAGGCATAGAATTAGAAGAAGAACCACAAACACAAGCAACCGAAACAACATAAGGGGCTAGTAGTAGGAAAACTAGATGAGAAAGTAGTGATTGGCACAAATTTTATGATTATATTCCAGACGAAAATGTACCGGGTGTAAGTTTAAAAGTTTGTAAAATATGTTCAAAGCCATACAAATGAAAGAGGGGTGAGGGCACATGTATAATTAGACGACACATCCAAAATGTGCATAAAGAACTTATTGTTGACCTACCCGGCCAATAAAAAATTCATCCTAGGATCGGTGTAGTTGATAGCCATTCTTATGATCCCGAACTTGTTCGTCAGGAAATGGCCCGATTAGTAATCAAGGAAGAGTTACCATTTTCCTATCCCGATAGTAGGGACTTAGAAAATTTTAATCAAAACTCCTTAAACCCCCATTTTAAAAGAATCCCTAGGAATACTTGCAAATCAGATTATTTTAAAATGTACAATGAAATGAGGGAAGCTTTGATTGCAATTTTATTGAGTTTAACTTGTAGAGTTTCTTTAACTTCCGATTGTTGGACGGGTTGCAACAATATTCCAATGATGGGAATAACCTGTCATTGGATCGACAGTGATTGAATTCTTCAAAAAAGGATCATATCACTTGCCGCGTTGCCCTATCCCTATAATGGTAATGAAATTGCAAACCGTATTTTAGAAATTTGTGATGTTTTTCATATTCGTGATAAAATTATGTGTATAAGTTTTGATAATGCATCTAACAACAATGCATCAATTAGTATTTTAAAAACTGCATTAAACCCTCCATCTGACAATATTTTTCATGTTAGATGTGCATGTCATATTTTAAATTTATGTGTTCAAGATGCATTAAAAATAGCCGGACTATATATAGTTAACATTAGGAATTGTGTACATTTTATTGAATTAAGTGGCACCATATTTCAAGAATGGAAAGCTTAGTGTGGCTTTAAAATGTACATTTTAGAAAATTTTCAAAGGATGTTAAACAACGATGGAACTCTACTTTTGATTTACTATAAGTTGTTACTGAATATAAAGAATGTATAATTGATTTTTGTATTGCAAAAAATATGCCGAATTTTGAAATGACTTCCCAACATTGATATTATGCCGAATCTTTGTTGAAATTTTTAGAACCTTTTAAAACCGCAACTTTCAAATTTTCAAAATCTTATGAATCTACTTCTAGCAGCATTTTTATTTCAATAGTTACTATGATGCAAACTTTCAAAGAAATGATCGATGATGCTTTTATTGCTCATATTGTGAAACCTGCATATATAAAATTTTTGAAGTATTTTAATCCTCCTCCTATATTGTATTGTGTTGCTACTGTGATGGATCCTCGTATCAAATTAGAAGGTACGAAGAGTTTGATTGAAATGTTTTTTTCTTTACTTGGGCCAGATGAATATGAAATTGATTGCGCAACATTTATAGTTAAATTTGAATCGACATTAAATAACTTGTATGATTATTATGATAGAAGTTTTGCATCTATTAGTACAACTTCTTTAGTTATTTCTTCTTCTTCTACTTCTAAAGGTAAGGGTAAGAGTATATTAGATGATAGAACATTTAATTTCCTTGCACAAATTCAATCAAAAAAATCTAGGACTAATCAACCAAATGAATTACATTGGTATAATCAACAAGATTCTCAGTCTTTTACTTCTTCAGTAGATATTTTACAATGGTGGAAAGACCATGAACACACTTATGATATTCTTAAATATATGGCTAAAGATCTACTAACTCCTCCTGTTTCTACAGTTGCTTCTGAAAGTGCATTTTCTACAAGTGGCAAGGTTCTAACTGATTACAGGAATCGCTTGAAGCCCTAATCGTTGGAGATGCTCGTCTGCACAGAAGACTGGCTGAAGGCCGAAGAAAGGACTCAAGAATAAGCATTTGATACGTCCACAAGTGGGAGCACCTCGCCGGAAGAAGAAGAAGAACAACAACAACAATAGCAACCAAAATGAAGAATTTAAGACCAACAACAACAAAAACAAATTGAAGACAATTGTAAATGTATAAAAAATTATATAAAATCTTTATTTTTTATTTAAAATTAGGAAAATTAAAGAAAATTGAAATTGTATCTAAGAAATTTGTTATTGTATAAAACAAATTTGTAGAAATTTTTTATTTCTTATTACAAATTGTGAAACTTGTATAAGTTGAAATCATATTAATAATATATAATTTTTTTTTGGCAATTTCACTCTTTCAATCTTATTATTATTATTACATTTTTTGTTTATTATTAAAATTACATTACATTTTTTGTTTAAGTATATATATATATATATATATATATATATATATATATATCTTTAGACGGGCCAACCCGCAATCCGACCCGACCCGACCCGGATTGGACTATACTAATTTTATTCTCGTTGTCGAGGTGGAGTGGTTCTCACCTTCATCGGAATCACTCCACCTCCCGACATCCTTCTTCTGATCCCAATCACGAACTCTAATTCCCAACATCCTAACTCAAATCCCCTACTCCTAATCAAACCCCAATCATCTCCCTAATCTCCTAACCCTAATCCCACAGCCGTCATCCTTCTCCAACTTCAACTTCAACCTCTGTTGTTTCTTCATCAACCAAAACCCAACTCCCTAGTACTACACCACAGTGAAAACAATAGTCGACGTCATCATCATCCCGGTGCCATCATCAACACCATCAATTCCAACTCCGACATCAACACAATCCTGATCGACTACATCTCGATGGACTGCATCCATCGACGGATCCCTGTACACTTCCCCGCTCGACAACAACAACAACCTTAACTCCGGTATCCCGTCGACCTCTGCCATCTCCGAGCATCACCTTCTAAGCACCTCATCGCAACTCTACTCCCGCTGCACCTTGCCGTCAATCTTGCCGTCAATCCTGTTGCACCTCGCCGACATCCCCTTACCCTCGTCGAAAAAAATTAGAACACCCCAAACCCTAGCCGCCACTAAACCCAAACCCTAGTCGCTTACTCCATACCTAAAATGCTAATAACCTCTTACCCTCATACCCTATTAATCTAAACCTGAATCCAAATATCCTATTACCCAAATCCAAACCCTACAACCCGATTCGTTTATCCCAATACTAATATTCCAAACCCAAACCCAAGCCCAAACATCCCTAATGCCAAAACCATACCCAAATAACCCACTAACCTAATAAACCTATACCTGAATTCACAAAATAAAGATAACCCATACCCAAACCCAAACCCAAACCCTACCCGACCTGTTTTCTTTAAAAAAAACAAACTTTTAGGTTCTTCAACTTCTATAGTTCCGCTTCCGCATCCAGATACCGCTACAACCTCACATTGATTTATCCATCGTGAGTTGAGAGAGGGAGTTTCCGACATCACCCACTAATTTTGACCGATGCCACAATCCCCTCTTCAACTCCTCTTCAACAAAAATAAATCATCTTCAATAGCAACAACACACTACTTCCTTCTTCAGCATACTAGTATCCTCAATATACTACTTACTATGTCTTAAGTCAGTGGTAAGATACCAACTTGCGCCAATAGTGCGCCACTACAACATACTACCACGTCTTAAGTCAGGAGTGAGATCCCAATATGCGTCAATAGTGTGACACTACAACATACTATACATCTCAATTCATGGGTGAGATCCCAACAGTTCGGGATATGGAGATCCTGTCACAGTTCGGAATATGGAGATCCCAAAAGTGCGCCACTACTACTTCCTGCCACTGCTACTACTTCTTCTACTACTTCTCATGTCCAGGGTGAGATCCCAACACATGCGTCATCGAGCGCCTTCCTTGCGCCATCTACTTGAGCATTGTTCCTGCATCACAGTTTACCGTCCTTGCCACATAAATATTGTCAGTATTCCAAACTCATGTTGTTTGAACCAACTTGAGTTTGAGAGGGGGTGTTATATATTATATTAGATATTATATTTAGTCCCATGTCGAATAATGTATTGGTTTAGTTTTTCTTTCTCTCCTATATATATGAGACATATTGTACTCAGTTTATTCAATCAATAATCAATCAATAAAGTATTTCTTCTCATCCTTAATTTTAACAATATGGTTGGGTGAGGCTGCCAAAGAAATTTTATAGTTGACCTGTATTGGTGATTTTATGGCACCCTATACTGAACCAAGAGACATCCTACCTCTTTTATTTGCCAATATGTAGGCAAATTTTGGTATATTCTATTTTTTTTGCCTATGTTTTTCTAATGTAATTTTGTGGTTATTTCAGTTTTTAGGCTGATGGGATTGTGGAGAAGCTGATCATTTGCTTAAGGTCACCGAGGGGTTGTGACCGGGTAAAAGTTTGATAGTTTTAATGCCATTCTACTTTCCGATATACTTTATAATTGGTTAACAACGTACATTCATATTTGTCAAACAATTTACTTAATGTTTGTTAATTTTATTTATTTATTTCAATTGGACCATAGCTACGATGTTCAGTGCCAATTTCACAAACATCGCTGCTTTAACACAAGTCCTTATATATATATATATATATATATATATATATATATATATATATATATATATATAGGAGTGATCCAATGAGATACATCTTAAAATGAGATAATGAGATACATCAATAATGATCATTGGATATAATTAGATTGAGATGAATGGCTCTAATCCATTTGGTTTATTTCTACTAATCTATCAAAAAAAAAACCAAAAAAAAAACCAAACAAAAACCCAAACAAAAACCAACTGTTATTTCATCTAAATAGGTTATCGGTGAAGTGGGGGCACTGGTGTTGTTTAGGATCAATCGAATAACTCATTCACCCATCTATTCACCCATCTAAAATCTAAATAACTGTCTGAGTCTTACTTCTGATTTTTAGTACATATTAAAATGAGATAATGAGATACATCAATAATGATCATTGGATTTAATTAGATTGAGATGAATGGCTCTAATCCATTTGGTTTATTTCATTTATACTAATCTATCAAAAGAAAAACCAAAAAAAAAAACCCCCAAAGAAAAACCCAAACAAAAACCAATTGTTATTTCATCTAAATAGGGTATCGGTGAAGTGGATGCACTGGTGTTCTTTAGGATCAATCGAATAACTCATTCACCCATCTATTCTCCCATCTAAAATCTAAATAACTGTCTGAGTCTTACTTCTGACTTCTAGCTGAGGGCTTACTTGGAAATAAAAAAATCCAGACAAATTTCAAATGCGAGATCTCCAGTATCTTTCTTTCAAGCGAGAGAAAACTTCTACGAAAACATAATTTTCAAACTTGCTTTCTTCTATAGCATACTCGATTTCAAAATTATAGATGTGCCCCTTATTTTTGTTCCGATTTCTCCTATATTATTTAGTTCTGAATTCTTCACAAAATGTCAAAAACTCTCATCAAGTGTCTTCCAAACCCTTCAATTTTCTACACTTCATAGCTTTTCCGGTATTTTTTTAGTTCCACACTAAAAAATTCTCTACAAATAAGGAACACAATACTACTTTGCTCAACACAGGAGCACAATACTATAAATACCCCATTTCTATTAGACATGTATGGACCGATAAAATATGTTGCAAGTTCTTTACATGATGCCCACAGTAATGAAAACTCAATTCCAACTTCATCAAACTAAATGTTATTTTTTAGTTTTTGTCTGTCCGTGCTATTGGCCTATAGGGGGCACTCTCGATCCATTTTGTGCCTCAATATTTTGGCCCAATCCTCGTAACATTTGGTTAAATTTGAACCAAAGACCTATTACTTGCTGTAGGAGTTACCGGTGTACCTTAATGCTTGTTCCTGCCATTCCTTGATCAATTCCCAGGTAGCGCCCAAGCCATGCTTCCTCACAATTTTTTTGGCACCTGAAAAGCATACGAGATGACCAATACCTATTGAAACCAGTCAGAAGTATACTTTTGAGTGGTTGCTATCCCCTAAAAAAACAGATATAGTATGAACAGTACCTGGATTAGATTAGTAGAAATAAACCAAATAGATTAGATCCATTCATCTCAATCTAATTATATCTAATGGTCATTATTGATGTATCTCATTGGATCACTCCTCTCTCTCTCTCTCTCTCTCTCTCTCTCTCTCTCTATATATATATATATATATATATATATATATATATATATATATATATATATATATATATATATATTATGAGCAGTTCAAATTTTTCATAGGTGCTCTATTTCGTGAGTGCTCACGGAGAGCTCACCAAGATCTCTCTCTCTCTCTCTCTCTCTCTCTCTCTCTCTCTTTCTCTCTTTATATATATATACATACACATTGTGCACCATCTAGGCAATTCTATTTGATTAACAAAAACAAATGGGTATATCTTATTACAAAAGAGCTATTTACATGGTTTGGGTTGAGGCTGCTGACGTGAATTGGTTATTTTATGGCACTCAAACTGAGCCAAAACAAGCAGCCTACTCCTTTTATTTGTCACTATATCATCGAGGTAGATATATCCTTTATTTGCCACTATATGAAATGTTGCCAATGGGTATGGTTAGCCCAGAAATTTTTGGATTTGGTTATGGAGTAGCTGCATTTACTTAAGATCATCTAGAGGGGTTGGATCCAAGAAAAGCTTGAATGTCTTAATGTCATTTTACTTTACTTTTATTTGTCAAACAATTTCAATTTTGTCAAACATGTATATTTTTTTAAAGAATAGGCAAATTACTTTATAGTTGTTCAATTTCTTCTGGTAATTTTACGTTTTGTGATTTATTTCAATTTTGGTACATGGCTATGATGGTTTAATGCCAATTCCACAAACATAGATGGCTTAACAACAGCCCTGACCAAATATATATACATTTTTACTATATTTGGGGACTCAGTTAGCTAAAAAAAAGCTATTTATATGGTTGGGGCAAGGCTGGACTGTATGGTGGAACTGAATGTGTAACATCCCGTAGTTTTCAAAGCATAATAGTATATATATATATATATATATATATATATATATATATATATATATATAATTTGTTCAAAAGGTATAAAAGTGTATGGTGGCTGATTATATAAAATGGCATTTGGATAATTGATTGAAATGGAATTGTGTTTGTGGTGGTGGGGGTGGGGGTGGGGGGGGGGGGGAGGGGGGAGGGGAGTCCCAGGTGAAGAAAGAGACAGACAAAGCATGCTCTGTTGCTTGCCGTTCTCTTGTGTTGGCATCAAGCATGCGTGACGTGGCACTTTAATTGGGACCCACCCGGATATATAATGCTTCGGCTGTTAAATTGAAAAGAGGAATTAGAGTAGTAAATTAGTCCCATATCGGATTGAATCAAAGTTAAAATAATATTAAAATATAATAGCCTATGATCAAGAGTCACCTAATCGGTTAACCGACTTTTGAGAGGCAGTCTATGGTGGGCAATTGTACTACATAGTATCTAATTTGTCTTATAAATTGTATAAAATTGTCTGAGCTGGGGACAGGGGCGTTACAAATGGTATCAGAGCCGACTTTTGACACCGAGTGTGAGGCATGTCTAGATGGTCGCCGGTGGATCTCCGTGGCTATAGATCCAGTAGGCGGTGGATCTCCGTGACTGTGGTTGCTTGTTATGATTAGTTTGACAGTGGACTCCGGGACTATATACCCAGTCGGCGATGGATCTCCGTGACTGTGGTTGCCCAGGGAGGGCGGATAGAAAAAACAGATGCTCCACATCGGCTAGAAAAGAGATCCTGTACTAGATTGTGCAGTTGCTCCACATCGGCTAGAAAAGAGATCCTGTACTAGATTGTGCATGCCCGTGCTCAGCGAGGACGCTGATTTTTGAAGGGGATGTGTATGTGTGTGTGTGTGTAACACCCTGTAGTTTTCAAAGCATAATAATTATATATATATATATATATATAATATTCAAAAGGTATAAAAGTGTATGGTGGCTGATTATATAAAATGGCATTTGGATAATTGATTGAAATGGAATTGTGTTTGTGTGGGGGGGGGGGGGTCCCACGTGAAGAAAGAGACAGCCAAAGCATGCTCTGTTGCTAGCTGTTCTCTTGTTTTGGCGTCAAGCATGCATGACGTGGCACTTCAATGGGGACCCACCCGGATATATAATGCTTTGGCTGTTAAATTGAAAAGAGGAATTAGAGTAGTAAATTAGTCCCATATTGTAATATCCCGGACGGATATTATCGTATATAAATTATTATTTTATTATTATTTTATTATTATTTTGTTTTAATTCCAAAATTAGAATATTTTGGTAATTTTCACCCGGTTTATTCATAGACATTATCTGTACCCAGATATCAGTCAGTATACATCCGTCTTGTATCAAATTGATACCGTGATCTTTCGAACTAATAATAGAATTTATTTTATTATTATTTCCGAGATTAAATTATTTTTATGCGGATTATGCGAAGATTTTCGTTATACAGACATATATGCGCACATACGTGTAGTATGTCGATTAGTGCATTATATAAATTGCATGTTGTGTATTTTTGGACAACACTTGTCTTTGTTATGACAAAGCCTATTAGATTGTTAGGGTTTATAAGTGTTAACCTAGGTTAGGTGTGCATGAAGAGGTTAAGGAAACCCTTCTAGAAACCCTCACATAACACCTCCCCCACATAAGAACCATACCCTCACCATACCTCCACCTCATCCTTTCCTTCCCTAGTAGCAACCGGCCCACCTTTTGTGGGAGGGGTTTTGTGCAATTGTGTGCATACACATTTGCACTCTCCACCCTTCTCTCCACCTATAAATACCCCCTTCCTCCACCTTTGTCTCATTTTAGAAAGATCAAAAGAAAAAAAGGAAAAGAAAGAGAGAACACCATGCTAACTTGAGAGTTTTTCTTGTAGGTTAGTAGGAGTTCTAAAAGCTAGGAGGAAGGAGAAGTAGCATAGCTAGTTCTTCCTACAAGTAAAAACAAGGTGGGGGTTTCTCTTTGTTTGTTTGTTTGTTTGTTTGTTTGAATTGATTGTTTTGACGATTCTTCTTCTTCTTATCCTCCTTGTTTACTTTTCTTTTTTGGTATGGTTGTTTATGTAGTAGTATGGTTGTGTGGATTCTTATCTTGCATATTGTAGCATAATCACCTAAAAAAGGGAAAAGATTGATAAAGAACTTTTAAGAAAAGAATGTGTTAGTAGTTATTGTTTGACTCATAAAAGAACTAACTACTTGGACTAAAATGACACATGCATATGAACTTTTACATACAACCACTTAAGGTTGTAGGACTTGAATGAGAACTAATACATAAGGCATATGGACTAAGTATACAACCATCTTGGTTGTAGGACATACATTGACTTGGACAAAAAGAAAAGAATAAGGCATATGTTGGTTGAACTCAAAATGGAAAGGCTCTTACTTGTTTTATTATTGTTTAGTTCTTTTATAAACTTAAGTAAGAAAGAAACTATTGTAGTTATTAATAAGAAACTATCTAATCACTAGTTGTAAAAGGATTAAAAAGATCCCTTTTATGTCCACTAGTAATAATAAGAAACATATGCTAATAAAGATTTTTAGTAAGTAATTTAGTTGTAGATATTTATGTTATATTTTAGTAGAAACTCATGGTGGTAGTAGTAGATATGTATGTTCCAATAAAGTAGTAGTAGTAGATGTTAAAATAAAATAGTTGTAGATATTTATGTTATGGAAAATCTTAGTAGATGATTATTAAATGGATGTTGTGTTTAGATTAATTTATTTATGCTTAGAATGCTGTAGGATTCATTCTAAAATTCCTACCATGTTTAGATTAATTTATTTATGCTTAGAATGTTGTAGGATTCATTCTAAAATTTTCTACCATGTTTAGATTAATTTATTTATGCTTAGAATGTTGTAGGATTCATTCTAAAAAATACCTATCATGTTTAGGAAGGATATTTATGCTTAGAATGTTGTAGGATTCATTCTAAAAATACCTATCATGTTTAGCGAGGATATTTATGCTTAGAATGTTGTAGAATTCATTCAAAAAATACCTATCATGTTTAGGAAGGATATTTATGCTTAGGATGTTGTAGGATTCATTCTAAAATTCCTACCATGTTTAGATTAATTTATTTATGCTTAGAATGTTGTAGGATTCATTTTAAAATTTCCTACCATGTTTAGATTAATTTATTTATGCTTAGAATGTTGTAAGATTCATTCTAAAAATACCTATCATGGCTAGGAAGGATATTTATGCTTAGAATGTTGTAGGATTCATTCTAAAAATACCTATCATGTTTAGGAAGGATATTTATGCTTAGAATGTTGTAGGATTCATTCTAAAAATACCTATCATGTTTAGGAAGAATATTTATGCTTAGAATATTGTAGGATTCATTCAAAAAAATACCTATCATGTTTAGGAAGGATATTTATGCTTAGGATGTTGTAGGATTCATTCTAAAAATACCTATCATGTTTAGGAAGGATATTTATGCTTAGAATGTTGTAGGACTCATTCTAAAAATACCTATCATGTTTAGGAAGGATATTTATGCTTAGAATGTTGTAGGATTTATTCTAAAAATATCTATCATACTAGGAATGATATATATGCTTAGAATGTTGTAGGATTGATGTAAAATTACTTACCATGTTTTAGGGATGATGTAGAAGTATATATGCATGCTTGGGAATGTTATATGTTCATACTAGTTATATATATGCATGCTTGGGAATGTTGTATGTTCATACTAGTTATATATATCCATGCTTGGGATCGCTACAAGTGCATGCTAAATCACATGCACAATCAAGAGTGTTGTAAGTTGATGGTTATGTCGTATATACCATGTTTTGGTGGTGGTAGGTTGATGCTTGCAATTGCATACCATGATCGAATTGCCATAGGTTAAGTAATAAGAAAGAGCCATGTTGAAATGGTAGGAGTAACTACCTTGTTGTAGTTAACGGTAGTATGGAACCATAGTATATGAGCACCCTTCATTCATAGCAATAAGGGTTGAGAAGTTCTAATAGTTAAAAAGCTAGTTTAGGGTTTCCAATTACCCTAAGGGTCATCGACCATTAAGGCCACATCCTACCCCCTTAGAGAAAATGGATAGATCTCACCTCGGGCTTCGACGGATCTTAACCGATGTAGGTTGACCGTGGGCCGAGAGTGTTGGTAGAATTCGAGTTAGGGGTAGGAATGAGTGAGAGAGATCTTATTACCAGAGTCTTGGATCGAGGGACCACGAGTTGGACCATGATAATCTAAGTTGGAAATTATGTAAGATTGTATAGGAGTAGTAACATCATTAGGGTAGTGACTTATACAATCATTACTTAACCTTTTGCCCAAAAGAAGGGGAGTTGGTAGTAGGGTGCACCGTACGACCAACCCTTTCTTTGGGGCCGATCTTAGGTGGTGTTATTGGGTTGCGCCTTCCTGTCAAAGGGATACGTACGGTGCCGTCTCACGATTTGGGAGCACGGGTTGCGTATCTCGCGCTGTTAATTCCTGAAGTACCGTGGCTTAGGGGTGCCACATGATGCATTGGGCAGTCCTGCGCTTGCGAGACCCCACGGGTGCCACAGGGTAGGCTTCGTGCTACTCTGCGCTTGCGAGACCCTATAATTTGGATTTTTGAAATGACACCCGATGCGTTGGGTTCGTCTAGTTTTGAGTGAGGTCGGTTGGCCGGGTAGCAGTGGCGAACATAGACACTACTGGCGTACTGCATCAGTGGCACATGACCACATCTGCAACCTCATCAATCACGTGTAGGTGTCAGGAACAGGTTGTGTACAATTAGAAGTTCATAACGCGGGTTCAAATCCCTATATATGGAGAAACGGCTTGAGATGGGGTCGCATGTAGTATGGGCTGCATGTTGCTTCGGAAACTTGCTGACATTAGAATATGAGCATCCTAGTTTAGTTGACATAACACTAGAATATGAGTATCCTAGCTTAGTTGACAGTGCATTAGTATTCTAGTCTAGTTGACAGTGCATTAGTATTCTAGTTTAGTTGACAGTGCTTTGGTATTCCAGTTTGATTGACATTTATTAGATTCTAATCACTGCACTCACGAACACTTAAACTACACCGACATACTTCACCCTGTTTGTATATATTGTGTTAGAGATTCGCTGCTATATGATCAGCCTTTAAGCGTCAGTGAATACTGACGTCCCCACTTCAATAGGTTGTGGACACAAGATCGCGAACCAGAAGGACTCTAGCCGAGGCATGATCTACAAGTGGAAAAGCAATGATTATCTTTTATTTATGTACACTCTGATGTAACTTATTGTATTAGTAGAAACACTCGGCATGTAATATTATGTTAATAAAAAGTTTTAAATTTT
Organism: Hemerocallis citrina; assembly: GCA_017893485.1. Lineage (NCBI taxonomy): Eukaryota > Viridiplantae > Streptophyta > Magnoliopsida > Asparagales > Asphodelaceae > Hemerocallis > Hemerocallis citrina. The sequence continues at coordinate 173,137 of JACEHZ010000484.1, read as the reverse complement.
CCTGTTTCTGTGTATTGTGACTAATTGAATGAAAAGGTCCTGGCTCGTGTCTCGGTTTCCCAGTGTATGGAAATCGGGGTGCTACACATATCGGATTGAATCAAAGTTAAATTGATATTAAAATATAATAGCCTATGATCAAGAGTCACCTAATCGGTTAACCAACTTTTGAGAGGTAGCCTGTGGTGTGGGCAGTTGTACTACATAGTATCTAAGTTGTCTTATAAATTGTATAAAATTGTCTGAGCTGGGGGCAGGGGTGTTACAGAATTGGTGGTTTATGGCACTCAAACCGAGCCAAAAGTAATCTGCTTATTTTAATTACAATATGTTACCGCTGATTCTGGTGTGGGGGCAAACAGATAGTATTTGTGGATTCTTAGGGAAATCGAATAATCAAACCTTAACTTCTTCTGCCAGAATTTGACCGCTGACTCCCACCGTTCACCTGCAAAAAGTGCGAGACACCGGGATTGATCCCGGCGACGCACCCTCCGACGCTCAAGTCAGTAATCAGGAAGATTATGAGAGAGCGTAAACTGGCAAAAGTTTGATTACCTCTTAATGGTGATGGATGGGGGGTATTTATAACCGCCTTTGGGATCAGATTAGGAATGTAATCCCTAATTCCTAGTGAAAGGATAGATGCGAATCAGGGCCGTTGATTAGGATTAATCAGAAACCCTAATTTTATCCTGTTGGTCTGGGCTTATTGCGGGTTGAAACCCGCACCCAGGATCCGTTCGTGGGTTATTGGGCTTTCAGAGAGAAGATCCAATACCACTTCAGACCCGTTAGTAAGTGAAATTACCATTTTACCCCTAAGCTTTAAGATTCGTTCCCTATTTGGACGATTCCGATTTAAACCTATTTTTCGCCATATCACGAGCCCCCCACTCCCGAAGACTGAGTTTGATCAGCCTTTGAGGAGTAGTTTTATTGTTTTAATGGCGTGCGGAGTTGTATTGGAGTCCAAATGGGCGGCGTCGAATCTTTCCATGAGGCAGTATGGTGATTTTCCGAGTTGGTTGTGTGCTCTAGGTTGTTCTTGAGCCCTTCTTTCGATGGTTATCTAACTTTGCGGAGTGATGATTTGTAGTTCGGGGGTCTTAATTAACCATTCTAAGAAATAACTATTTACCCAGGGGCTCAAAAATATTTCCCCGGATTTATAATTATTTTTTAGAATTTTTAATTAATTTTCCTGAATTTTAAATCATTTTTTTTTGCAATATTTAGGTAGGTGACCTGATGTTATTTCTGTCGTTTCATGGCTTGGATGCTTCGGTTTCGCCGTCGACTCCTTCTGAACTTGTGCCACGAAGGAGGCCGAGGTCCATGGGGGTTCGGCACCTTCTGACGAAGGGCACAGATACCTCGGCCAGGCTGTAGGCGCGTTCAGAGAATCTTTGCCGAAGTCCGGAGTGGTTTTCTCCCTGTAAGAGGGTCGATGCCCAGAGCGCTCGGCAAAGTATGCCGAGGTCCAATTTTCCATGTAATTGGGTCGGTGCCAAGAGCGCTCGACAAAGTGTGCCGAGGTCCAATTTTCCATGTAATTGGGTCGGTGCCAAGAGCGCTCGGCAAAGTGTGCCGAGGTCCACTTTTTTCCATGTAACATGGTCGGTGACAAGTGCGCTCGACAGCATGTGCCGAGGTCCAATTTTTCCATGTAACATGGTCGGTGGCAAGAGCGCTCGGCAACATGTGCCGAGGTCCACTTTTTTCCATGTAATATGGTCGGTGACAAGAGCGCTCGGCAGCATGTGCCGAGGTCTCCCTTTTTTCCATGTAACAGAGTCGGTGGGAAGAGCGCTCGGCAGCTTGTGCCAAGGTCCAATTTTTCCATGTAACATGGTCGGTGGCAAGAGCGCTCGGCAGCGTGTGCCGAGGTCCTGGGTCGTGATTTTTGGCAACATAAGAAACGTCAGGCTGAGTTGGCGGCTATTGAACTTCTGACGGATGTGACAGTCATCAATGCGATGGCTACTGATCTTCTGACAACTCTGACAGATGTGACAGCCATTAATGCGATAGTACAGCTAGGCACGGTAAATAATGTGACGGTTCAGGTCATTTTGTTGCCTTGTGTAAATGGGCTGGCTCTGTGGGCCCATTAACCTCATTTCGTGTGCTAAGCTCTATAAAACTTCACCCCCCTCTCATTTTTCACTTCTCCAAACTTTTACTCAGGCGGTGAGTTTGCGCTAGTGAGAGCTCACGGTGATCATCCATCGCTTTCCGGTGAAAATTCCGACCGCACACATCACTTCAAGGTAATTTATACTTAGTTTTTACTTAAGTATAAATATGTCTCTTTCTCCTGTCTCCGAGCCCTCCCCTCCTGCTGCCGAGGCCCCTTCTCCGAGCAAGAGGGTATCCGGTCGAGACAGCATAGTGGAGGATCCGAAGCGCATAGGGCCGTTCGGCAGGTATCCAGGGCCACTGACCGGGCTCCAAAGGGTTCGAGAACTTCCGGAGGAACATGCAGAGCGCATCATCCATGGGAGGGGGAGGACCTTCAAGGAGAACGCGGCCAGGGAGACCTCCGAAGCTGACGAAACGGTGTCTATCCTCATCTTGGATGACGTGGCAGTGATCCGGAATTGCTTTCAGATTTCGGAGGAGTACGAACTGATGCTGTCGGGTCCCGGGGTTAGGACAAATTCGCCGATGCCAGTGAACATGTGTTTCTGGCCGGTCGATGCCTTCATTGCCGGGGCTCGGCTGCCTCTCCACCTGTTTGCGATTCAAGTGCTTAGGTGGTTTGGGGTCAGCCCCATCCAACTAAAACCGAATGCGTGGAGAGTTATCAATGGGCTCGTGCTCCACTGCCAAACGGCTGGGATTAAGCCGGAGTTGAGGGTACTTTAGACGATCTACCGGCTTCATCAGCAGAACCGGTCGGAGTTCTGGTACTACCTAGCTCCGAGGCACGGAGGTCGGCTCGTCGTTTGCCCCGACTCCATAAAGTACTGGCGTGATAAGTACCTCATAGTGCTGAGTGCAGAGGCATGGCCCATACCCACCGGTTTTGTGGAGGAGGTGTCGAAACGAGTGAAGAAGTCACCGGTGCTTCATCCTCAAGAAGAAGAGGCTGTTCGGACTCTTCTAGACAGGCCGAAGTATGATTGGAGAGAACTGACCGAAGACATTCTATTCAGGGGAGGGCTCAGCCGCGTAGATCCCAGTACGCGGCTCTTTCTACCTTTCCCCCCATTTTTTTTCTTTAACCTTTCTTATTTTAACTTGTATTTTTAACCAACTCCTTGTTTGATGCAGAGGCAATGGATTTCGACGCAGTGCTGGCGCAGAGGGCCACCCATGGAAGCAAGGCGCCGAGGAAGCGCAAGAGGGTCGTCACCAAGTTGCCCTCCACAAAGACCTAGAAGGTCGTGAGAAAGGTCGAGGAGTCGGAGATGCCGGCGGATGTGACCTCGACCCGCGCTCCGACATCAGCCTCGGCGTCGGCCGGGGTAGGCGACTTTCCGATCACCGTGGCACTCGGGATGGAGATGCCCCTGCTGACGGTGATGGCCGAGGAGCACCTGACGGAGGAGCACAAGAAGATCTATGTTCCGGACTGGCAGGTTCGGAAGCATGATGGGTTCCTTGGCGACTCCTTGGCGAGTATGCAGGTGGTGAAGCACCTGGCGACGCCGAAGGACCAGGCCGCCCTGGACACCGGCTTGGCAGGCGATGATGCCATCGAGATCGCTCGCTCGGCGGTGTCGGTAAGCGTCGTCTTTTTGCTTTTGAAGGTAGCTTTTATGTTTGATTTTCTAACTCCTTGTTTCTCTTTGTTTTCGCTACAGATTACTGTCCACTTCGGTCATCTCATGGAGAGGATGACGGAGTTGGAAAAGGAGCTGAAGCAAGAGTCCGACCGAGCTCGGGTTGAGAAGGCTCGGATGGGTAATGAGACAAGCTGAAGGTCGAGTTCGAGGGGAGGACGACGAGGCTCGAGTACCTCGAGGACCTCGTCACCAAACTCGAGGCCGCCTGCTTCGGCAGAAGGAGGAGATGGCCAAGCAGCAGGCCGAGGCGGTGGAGGCCAAGGCTGCTGCGGTGAAGGGGGCCGAGGAGGCCACCATGGAGAAGGCGCAGGGCTTTCTTGCCATAAATATGGCCAAGGTGTACGCCCGGGCCATCGCTCAGGTGTCGGAGCGGTACCCTGAGGTTGACTGCTCGGGGTGGCGGCTGTTCCCGAACCATGTGGACGGCTTTGACCCTGAGTCGGAGGAGGAGGGAGACGACGAAGAAGGTGGCCCCAAGGTCAAGGTCATCGGCAAGGTACAGGGGTTGGTGGTGACCCCGCTGGCGGTGATGGCTCCTTCGGGGGAATCCGACCCCACACAGTCTCGATGCCCCGGGAAAGAGGTCGCCCCTTGACTTCTCCTTTTTTTTTGTTTTTTGAGCTATTCTTGTACTTCCTAATTGCGGACAGGCCACCGCATTTTTGTGATGAATGGAAATACAATTTTTGTGCTCGAACTTGTCTTGTTTTGTGCTCTTTCCTTGTAGTCTTGAAATTTGGCTAAGTGTTGAAACAAAATATTTTAGTCTTGGCTAGGCGCATGTGGCCTTGTTCCGAAGTCTGACGTGGTGCAATTTTTTGAGTGTTTACTGAGTGCTCGTTATTTGCTTTGAACCTTTCAGCTTGCCGAGGTGACTCAATCTGCCGAACCAACTCGCTCCGGGGAAGAGTTTCGTTCCGAGGTCGGTTTAGGGGCGACGAGGCTGTGTTTGGCCCGGTGTCGGGAGCGTCTTTACGAAGTCGAGCTGGGATTGCGCAGAGCCGAAAGTGAGCGGAACCATCTGCAGCAGCTCTTGGGCCGGAGGGACATCGAGATCCGGCGGCTAGAGAGTAGGCTCGCCGATATACCCCCCGTAGGCGAGGATGATGGCTTGTCGACAGCCTCAGCCCATTCAAAGATGACGACGGAGAGGGACGATATGCTTACCGAGGTTCACCATCTGCAAATTTTGGAGGCAGAGCTTCTGGCGGAAGAAGAGGAGTTGACTACGGCAGTAGGAAAGCTGATGGCCGAACGTGATGAATTGACGGCAGAAGTCGATGCGTTGAAGAGAGCCACAGTGGACAGGGGCATCGAAGTCACTCAGCTCTGCCGAATTGTCGCCGGCCGCCCTAGCATCCCGAGCACCACAGTGCCTTCTCGCTTCGAGGTGGACGTGGAATATGACCCTCTAAAGCAAAGGATCGCCGAGCTAGAGGCGGAAGTGGCTCGCCTGAAGCCGCAGTCGGGGCCAATTAATGTCAGGAGCACTTCATGCACTTGCGAGGAGAGCGAACGAGGCATTTCATTTTATGAGCTTGCGACCCGTGCGCCCATGGCCGGCCCAGTCCGGGTGATGCCCAAAGCGGTGTGGCGATATCATCGAGCGGAGCATCCGTCGACGCAACTGTTAGGAGCAGTGCCGAAGACACGTCTCAATTCGCCGGTTTAGGGACGAGTACCGGGGTCAAGCGCCGCCGCTCTCGAGTGTCTTTGAAGCGAAACATCCCTGCGCCAAGGAAGCATTGAAGATTTTTTGTTTTCCAAGTTTTGTATTTCGTCTAAGTGTAACGAGTCAGCATTGTAGTTTTGAAATCTTGTAGCTTCATTGTAAAGAAAAGCTGTCTTGTATTGTCTCCCTATACTTAATGGAAATGAGGCCTTTTTCTTTCTTGGACTTGTGCATTTTTTGATAGCCTTGTGTTGTTGTGATACTCGTGACTATCTTTTGCGTGCCGAGGTCCGAAGGTAGGTTTTTGCTTGTTTGGGCGTCAGAGCCAAGAGCGCTTCAGCAAAGCGTGCCGAGGTCCCAGAGCAAGATTCTTCCTCGTTTGGATGTCGGTGCTAAGATCGCTTGGTAAAGCGTGCCGAGGTCCCAGAGCAAGATTCTTGCTTGTTTGGGTCTCCGAGCTTCTTCCCTTCTAATTTTGCAAGAGAAGTGCGTTTCTTGCAGTATAGGAGCAGTCTTTGCATGTGCCTATTGCTCTCGAAAGTGTCTTTTATGACTAACGAAGCCATTTTGCGGGAATTTCCAAACTGGTCATTGGTTGACAATATACGAGATTCTAGGGGTGATTTCATAGTCCAGTATTTGATCAAAGACTAGGTGTGTCGCCGATTTTCGACTCCGCTTCATGATAAGGTTAAGAATTGTTCGAGCCGGGAATTCACCGAAGCCTTTAACGAGTTCATGTTTGAAGCTTTTTCTAGCATTAGCTTTTCCCATGTTGAGTAGGGTTGTAGGAATTTCACGCGCGAAGGCGGGGCGAGTTTCGATGGTTGTGGGAGCAATTTCGAAAGGCGAACTACTCCTAGCTCGCTTAAGAGCGAACTTGCGAAGCAGAGTCGAGCCAAGTGTTGGACTCCGAACTCGTCGTTTGAGTAAATTTCAACGGTTGTGGGGAGCAATTCCGAATGGCGAACCACTTCTAGCTCTCTTAAGAGCGCACTTGCGAAGCCGACTCGAGCCAAGTGCTGGACTCCGAACTCGTCGTTTGAGTAAATTTCAACGGTTGTGGGAGCAATTTCGAATGGCAAACCACTTCTAGCTCGCTTAAGAGCGAACTTGCAGAGGGGAGTCGAGCCAAGTGTTGGACTCCGAACTCGTCGTTTGAGTAAATTTCAACGGTTTTGGGAGCAATTCTGAATGGCGAACTACTTCTAGCTCGCTTAAGAGCGAACTTGCGGAGCGGAGTCAAGCCAAGTGTTGGACTCCGAACTCGTCATTTGAGTAAATTTCAACGGTTGTGGGAGCAATTCCAAATGGCGAACCACTTCTAGCTCGCTTAAGAGCGAACTTGCAAAGCGGAGTCGAACCAAGTGCTGGACTCCGAACTCGTCGTTTGAGTAAATTTCAACGGTTGTGGGAGCAATTCCGAATGGCAAACCACTTCTAGCTCACTTAAGAGTGAACTTGCGAAGCGGAGTCGAGCCAAGTGTTGGACTCCGAACTCGTCGTTTGAGTGAATTTCAACGGTTGTAGGAGCAATTCCGAATGGCGAACCACTTCTAGCTCGCTTAAGAGCGAACTTGCAGAGCGGAGTCGAGCTAAGTGTTGGACTCCGAACTCGTCGTTTGAGTGAATTTCAACGGTCGTGGGAGCAATTCCGAATGGCGAACCACTTCTAGCTCGCTTAAGAGCGAACTTGCGGAGCGGAGTCGAGCCAAGTGTTGGACTCCGAACTCGTCGTTTGAGTGAATTTCAACGGTTGTGGGAGCAATTCTGAATGGCGAACCACTTCTAGCTCGCTTAAGAGCGAACTTGCGGAGCGGAGTCGAGAAAAGTGTTGGACTCCGAACTCTTCGTTTGAGTGAATTTCAACGGTTGTGGGAGCAATTCCGAATGGCAAACCACTTCTAGCTCGCTTAAGAGCGAACCTGCGGAGCGGAGTCGAGCCAAGTGTTGGACTCCGAACTCGTCGTTTGAGTAAATTTCAACGGTTGTGGGAGCAATTCCGAATGGCGAACCACTTCTAGCTCGCTTAAGAGCGAACTTGCGAAGCGGAGTCGAGTCAAGTGCTGGACTCCGAACTCATCGGTTGAGTAAATTTCAACGGTTGTGGGAGCAATTCCGAATGGCGAATCACTTCTAGCTCGCTTAAGAGCGAACTTGCGGAGCGGAGTCGAGCCAAGTGTTAGACTCTGAACTCATTGTTTGAGTGAAAGTAATTAAAGACAGAGAGATGCAAACAATCACAAGAGGAATACGGGAAAACAGAGTTCTTTATTGATAACTAATAGTCGGCTGCTTCTAAGTTGCGAGCCGTTATTACATTGAAGAAATAAAGAAGAAAAATACAAGTGAAAGAAAAGGAATGGTTCGACATCTGAAGGTACTTAGAGAGGCGTTCAAGCGCTCTCTTGGTACTTTAAGAGATGGTCGACATTCCAAGTCCTAGGAATCTCTCTGCCTTCAGGTTTTCTAGACGGTATGTCCCGGGCCGAACCACTCTGGTGATCTTGTAGGGTCTTTCCCAATTTGGAGCTAGCTTACTCTTCTGACTGGGGAATAGATTGCTAACTTTCTGATGACCAAGTCCCCTTCTTTGAGGTCGGTGGGACGGACTCTCTTGTTGTAGGCCAGCTCATTCCTCCTTCAATATCTTTGTTGGCGAATTGAAGCTCTTTCACGGAGCTCGTCAATCAAATCCAAATTCGCCCGAAGCTCTCTGGCATTCTGCTCTTCTTCATAAGCAATAAGGCGAGGGGATGGTACACCGACTTCCAAAGGGATCACAGCTTCGGACCCATAGGTGAGATTGAACGGCGACTCTCCTGTGGGGGTCCGTTTCGTAGTGCGGTAATTTCACAGTACGTTAGGGAGCTGATCAACCCATAAGCCTTTGGCGAACTTATCTAGCCTCTTCTTAATATCGGAGAGGATTTGTTGGTTGGTATTTTCTACTTGACCATTCGACTGCGGGTGGGAGATGGAGGAGAAGCGTTGTTGGATGGCGAGGTCTTCACACAGAGCTCAGAATGCGGCCCCTGTAAATTGTGTTCCATTGTCAGTTATGAGGACCCGAGGGACGCCGAACCTGCAGATGATGCTCTTCCAGAAGAACTGAAGTACTTTGTTCTCGGTGATTGTAGCCAAGGGCTCGGCCTCTATCCACTTCGAGAAGTAGTCGATTGCCATGACTAAAAATTTGAGTTGGCCGGGAGCTGGTGGAAACGGCCCTAGTAAATCCATCCCTCACATTGCGAAAGGGATCAGACTTGATAGGGAGGTGAGCTGAGCTTGGGGTAGGCGACGAATGTTGGAATACTTCTGACAAGAGCTGCATTGCCGAACGTGTCGTTCAGCATCTTGTAGGAGGGTAGGCCAGAAATATCCATAATTCAACACTTTCTGGGCGAGGGATCTTGACCCTAAATGCACTCCGCCTATGCCTTCGTGAAGCTCTTGCAAGGCATACGCGGCTTGTTCCGGGGAGAGACACCTCAAATAAGCTCTGCCGTCTACTTGTGTGAATGAGAATTTTTACAAGACTCCCTCAACAAGGGTGATATGGCTAAAAATAGGATTAAATCGGGACCGTTCACATCGGACGCGAATCTTAAAGCTCAGGGGTAAAACGGTAATTTCACCTACTAACGGGTCTAAAATGGGAACTGGGTCTTTCTTCACGACCCAATAACCCACGAACGGATTCACCTCAACTGGGTACGGGTCCCAACCCGAAATGAACCCGGTCCAGTAGGATAGAATTAGGGTTCCTGATTTGTCCTAATTAACAGTCCTGATTCACATCTATCCTTTCACTGGGAATTAGGGATTACATTCCTAATCTGATCACAGGGATTACATTCCTAATCTGATCCCAACGGCGACTATAAATACCCTCCATCCACCACCATTAAGAGGTAATCAATCTTTTGCCAATTTACGCTCTTTCATAATCATTCCTAATTACTGACTTGAGCGTCGGAGGGTGCGTCGCCGGGAACAACCCCGGTGTCTCGCACTTTTTGCAGGTGAACGGCAGGAGCAACGGTCAAACTCCGGCGGAACAGGTAACAGGTTTGCTATTCAAAGTTTTCCAAGAATTCACAAATACTATCTGTTTGCCCCCACACCAGATTTAGCGGCAACATATTGGCGCCGTCTGTGGGAAACAAACGAATAGCAGCCTCCCTTCTTCCCATTGGTCAGATCTTCTCCAACCATGCCTCCTAGGAAAGTAAGATCCAGAGGGTCCAACCATGGACCTACCCCTCCTCCAACACAACAAGAGATTCCCCATCAAACCGTCCTGCCGACGGGACCTGCCCCTCAGCCTAATCAGGCCCTTCAGCAGAACCAACCTCCTCCTCAGAATCATCAACCCCCTCTCGGTCAAACTGGTCCCCAGAATGCCGGTGCGGGGGCTCCCGGGTCAATCCTAAGAAGCAACCTCTCCATCAGGACCGCGTCTCAATACACAATGCCTCTACGGATTCTATGGCCTCCCACAATCCCCGAGCTTCTGATCTTCACAATACCATCCTCAATCGGCAGAAGGAAAAGGATCTTCGCCGCCGTTTGGATGAAAAGCGGGCCCGAGAGGGAGCCTCCCGCCAACAACGTCCAAATGAACGATCTCTTCATCGCCGAGACTACAGAAGGTCCCCTACTCGAAGAGGGCGAAGAGAGTCCCCTCAGCGTCATCGGCGGAGAACTCATTCTCCAGTAAGCCGAGCCACACATAGGGACCGCCAAGCTGGAGAGGCACCAGTCACAAGGGCAGACCTCCATTCTCCCGCAACTTACTAACCTTTAACAACGAGTTCGGAGTCCAACACTTGGCTCGATTCTGCTTCGGATAACTTGTTCTTAAGCGAGTTAGAAGTGTTTCGCCATTCGGAATTGCTCCTGCAGCCGTTGAATAACTCTAACGATGGTTCAAAGTCCAACACTTGGCTCGATTCTACTTCGCAAGCTCGCTCTTAAGCAAGCCAGAAGTGGTTCGCCATTCGGATTGCTCCTGCAGCCGTTGAATAACTCTAACGATGGTTCGGAGTCCAACACTTGGCTCGATTCTACTTCGCAAGCTCGCTCTTAAGCGAGCTAGAAGTAGTTTGCCATTCGGAACTGCTCCCACAATCGTTAAACAACTCTAACGATGGTTCGGAGTCCAACACTTGGCTCGATTCTACTTCGCAAGCTCGCTCTTAAGCGAGCTAGAAGTAGTTCGTCATTCGGAACTGCTCCCACAACTGTTGAACAACTCTAACGATGGTTCGGAGTCCAACACTTGGCTCGGTTCTACTTCGCAAGCTCGCTCTTAAGCAAGCTAGAAGTAGTTCACCATTCAGAACTGCTCCTATAACTGTTGATTCACTCACTTAAATAGCAAGTTCGGAGCTCACAACTCTCTCTTGGAGTTGCTCCTCAAACTCGTCTTCCAAATGGCTCTCCCCCAGAGCCGAGCTCTTCACTCCGCTCTGCTCCAAAGCGGACCTCTTCTCAATGAGTTCGGAGCACAACTATCTCCTAGAGTTGCTCCTCAAACTCGTCTGCCAGATGGCTCTCCTAGAGCCGAGCTCTTTACTCCGCTCTCCTCCAAAGCAGACCTCTTCTCAACGAGTTCGGAGCTCACCTATCTCCTAGAGTTGCTCCTCAAACTCGTCTGCCAGATGGCTCTCCTAGAGCCGAGCTCTTCACTCCGCTCTCCTCCAAAGCGGACCTCTTCTCAACGAGTTCGGAGCACAACCCTCTCCTAGAGTTGCTCCTCAAACTCGTCTTCCAGATGGCTCTCCGAGAGCCGAGCCCTTCACTCCGCTCGCCTCCGAAGCGGACCTTTTCTCAACGAGTTCGGAGATCACAACTCCCTCCTAGAGTTGCTCCTCAAACTCTTCTTCCAGACGACTCTCTCCCAGAGCCGAGCTCTTCACTCTGCTCGCCTCCGAAGCAGACATCTTTTTAACGAGTTCGGAGCTCACAACTCTCTCCTAGAGTTGCTCCTCAAACTCGTCTTCCAAATGGCTCTCCCCCAGAGCCGAGCTCTTCGCTCCGCTCACCTTCAAGGCGGACCTCTTCTCAATGAGTTCGGAGCTCACAACTCCCTCCTAGAGTTGCTCCTCAAACTCTTCTCCAAATGGCTCTCTCTTAGAGCAGAGCTCGTCGCTCCACTCGCCTCCAAAGAAGACCTCTTCTCAACGAGTTCGGAGCGCACCATATCCTAGAGTTTCTCCTCAAACTCGTCTGCCAGATGGCTCTCTTAGAGCAGAGCTCGTCGCTCTGCTCCCCTCCAAAGAAGTCCTATTCTCAACGAGTTCGGAGCTCACCTATCTCCTAGAGTTGCTCCTCAAACTCGTCTGCCAGATGGCTCTCCTAGAGCCGAGCTCTTCAGTCCGCTCTCCTCCAAAGCGGACCTCTTCTTAACGAGTTCGGAGCACAACTATCTCCTAGAGTTGCTCCTCAAACTCGTCTGCCAGATGGCTCTCCTAGAGCCGAGCTCTTCACTCCGCTCTCCTCCAAAACGGACCTCTTCTCAACGAGTTCGGAGCTCACCTATCTCCTAGAGTTGCTCCTCAAACTCGTCTGCCAGATGGCTCTCCTAGAGCCGAGCTCTTCACTCCGCTCTCCTCCAAAGCGGACCTCTTCTCAACGAGTTCGGAGCTCACCTATCTCCTAGAGTTGATCCTCAAACTCGTCTACCAGATGGCTCTCCTAGAGCCGAGCTCTTCACTCTGCTCTCCTCCAAAGCGGACCTCTTCTCAACAAGTTCGGAGCTCACCTATCTCCTAGAGTTGCTCCTCAAACTCGTCTGCCAGATGGCTCTCCTAGAGCCGAGCTCTTCACTCCGCTCTCCTCCAAAGCGGATCTCTTTTCAACGAGTTCGGAGCACAACTCTCTCCTAGAGTTGCTCCTCAAACTCGTCTTCCAGATGGCTCTCCGAGAGCCGAGCTCTTCACTCCGCTTGCCTCCGAAGCAGACCTCTTCTCAACGAGTTCGAAGCTCACAACTCCCCCTAGAGTTTCTCCTCACACTCGTCTCACGAATGGCTCTCCCCCAGAGCCGAGCTCTTCACTCCGCTCGCCTCCAAAGCGGACCTCTTCTCAACGAGTTCGGAGCAAAACTCTCTCCTAGAGTTGCTCCTCAAACTCATCTTCCAGATGGCTCTTCGAAAGCTGAGCTCTTCACTCCGCTCGCCTCCGAAGCGGACCTCTTCTCAACGAGTTCGAAGCTCACAACTCCCTCCTAGAGTTGCTCCTCAAACTCTTCTTCCAGATGGCTCTCTCCCAGAGCCGAGCTCTTCACTCCGCTCGCCTCCGAAGCGGACCTCTTCTCAACGAGTTCGGAGCTCACAACTCTCTTCTAGAGTTGCTCCTCAAACTCGTCTTCCAAATGGCTCTCCCCCAGAGCTGAGCTCTTCGCTCCGCTCACCTTCAAGGCGGACCTCTTCTCAACTAGTTTGGAGCTCACAACTCCCTCCTAGAGTTGCCTCTCAAACTCTTCTCCGGATGGCTCTCTCTTAGAGCAGAGCTCGTCGCTCCGCTCGCCTCCAAAGCGAACCTCTTCTCAACGAGTTCGAAGCTCACAACTCTCTCCTAGAGCTGCTCCTCAAACTCGTCTTCCAAATGGCTCTCCCCCAGAGCCGAGCTCTTCGCTCCGCTCACCTTCAAGGCGGACCTCTTCTCAACGAGTTCGGAGCTCACAACTCCCTCCTAGAGTTGCTCCTCAAACTCTTCTCCAGATGGCTCTCTCTTAGAGCAGAGCTTGTTGCTCTGCTCGCCTCCAAAGAAGACCTCTTCTCAACGAGTTCGGAGCTTACAACTCTCTCCTAGAGTTGCTCCTCAAACTCATCTTCCAAATGGCTCTCTCAGTGCCGAGCTCTTCGCTCCGCTCACCTTCAAGGCGGACCTCTCCTCAACGAGTTCGGAGCAAAACTCTCCCCTAGAGTTCCTCCTCACACTCGTCTCACAAATGGCTCTCCCCCAGAGCCGAGCTCTTCACTCCGCTCGCCTCCAAAGCGGATCTCTTTTCAACGAGTTCGGAGCTCACAACTCCCCCCTAGAGTTGCTCCTCAAACTCGTCTCACAAATAGCTCTCTCCCAGAGCCGAGCTCTTCACTCCGCTTGCCTCCAAAGCGGACCTCTTCTCAACGAGTTCGGAGCACAACTCTCTCCTAGAGTTGCTCCTCAAACTCGTCTTCCAGATGGCTCTCTCCCAGAGCCGAGCTCTTCACTTCGCCTACCTCCAAGGCGGACATCTTCTCAGCGAGTTCGGAGCTAAAACTCTCTCATGGAGTTGCTCCTCAAACTCGTCTTCCAGATGGCTCTCTCCAAGAGCTGAGCTCTTCACTCCGCTCACCTCCGAAGCGGACCTCTTCTCAACGAGTTCGGGGCACAACTCTCCCCTAGAGTTGCTCCTCAAAACTCGTCTTCCAGATGGCTCTCTCCTAGAGTTGAGCTCTTCACTCCGCTCGCTTCCAAAGCGGGCTTCTTCTAAGCAAGTTCGGAGCTCAAAACTCTCCCATAGAGTTTCTCCTTACACTCTCTTCAAAGAATGGGTCTTCTCCACACCTAGGAGTGGAGCTCCTCTTCAAAAATCTCCAAAACCAAATGGAGCATCACCTCTTCCATATGCCGACCCCCTTCCTTGACAAGCTCCGACCCTTCCCCTTCATCAACTCGCCGAGCTTCTCCTCACGCTCGAGCCGTCCAAACTCTGAGCTCCACTACACCGAGCTACTACGGGCAGAGGGTGAACTACCGAGTCACCGAGCCGAGTGGACGAGGTACCGACCTCCACATATGGAGAAAAATTCTGCCGATCCCATCTCACCGTCGGATCGTCTCAAAATTCGTGCTAGAACATGATGAACGGCTCAGATCTTGCCACATCTCCACAAAACGACAAGATAACGTTTTCTTGAAATTTGAGCCTCTTGTCTCGTGATTCGCGCCACGATCGTGATCAACCGTCCAGATGGAGCCACGTAGCTCGGATCTGAAATCCGAGCTACCGATCTACCGAGCAGCAAAGTGGTGAAAAATGCTCCTCAAAATCCGTGCTCGGATTTACCGAACAAGAAGCAGAGGAGAGGAGAGGAGAGAAGAAAAGAGACAAAAAAAAGGGCCGGGTTCGGACCCGTTAAGGGGATCCAAACCCGAAACCCCGAACTCCTTCCCATCCTCTTCTTCTCCACTCTCCCGCCAAAACAAACCAGAAGCAAAAGAAAAACCCACCATCTTCAACTTCTTTCGTCACCTCCGAGCTTGAGCTCCTCCCCCGCAAAGCCATCGACGGAGCTCAAAACTCCACCTCCACTTCGCACGAGCTCGACCTCGCCATCACCACCTCCGCCAAGCTTCGTCAAGCTCCATGGCCGAGCTCGAGCCCCTCTTCGTCGAGCGACACAATCGCCATGACGAGCTCCGCCTTCCTCTCCCCCTACACCGAGCTCCACATCCACTGCCTCCGAGCGAGCCTCTTCTCCTCGCCGAGCACGCATGAGCAGCCAAAGCTCACCATCGAAGCTCGGAGCTTCGTCGAGCCCACTCACGGCCGCTATCAACCTCCTCTTCGAAGCTGAGAGCCGAAAGCTCCCTCTTCATCGAGCTCGAGGCCATCTCGATGAGTCTCCGAGCTCACCGTCGAAGCTCTCTCCTTCGACAGCCGAGCCTCTACTTCTTCACCGAGCTTCACAACGACGAGTCGAACCCATCAAACCGAAGCTCCCAACTCCTCTCTCCCTCGTCGAGCTCCGAGCTCGGTCTCCTTCCTCGACAAACAAACCGCCGAGCTCCACCGTGCTCTCGCCAAACACTACCCTTCATCGAAACCCACTTCGACCGAAGCTTCGTCAACAAGCTTCTAGTCCTCGGCCTGAGCTCCCCTCCTTCGAGCTCCACGGCACCGAGCTTCATATCCCTCGTCGTCGACCTCCTCGACAGACGAAGTCGGAGAGGTGAAGAGGTTGGGGGCGAGGTGGTGAAGTCGAGGATGGGGGAGAAGAAAAAACAGAGGAAGAAGCGAAGAAGAAGAAGAAGAGAAAGAAGCAGCGGAGAAAAGAAAAGAAAAAAAAAAGGAAAAATCGCCACGTGATTGCCACGTGGCTTCGTCTAGTGATCGGATCGCCGAGGTGCCGAGCCGAAGGGACGAGGCATCGAACCTGAAATTGGAGAAAAAATCCCACCGACCTATACTAGTCGTCCGATCTTCTCAAAAATCGTGCCACGACACGATCGACGCACAGAAACGCGCCACGTGTCCAGAACGTGATCTGCTTTGCGATGCACGCACATATGATCATGATCGATGCTCAGAAACGTGCCACGTGTCCAGGTAATATTTAATTAATTAATTAATTTATTTGTTTGTTTTAATTATTTAAAAAATCCGAAAAAATAATTAAAAAATCGAAAAAAATTAATTAAAAATTCTAAAAATAATTATTAATTCATAAAAATTATTTTAAAATTCTGAAAACAAATAATTATTTAATTAGAATAATTAATTAATATTTTTGATAATTAATTATTTAATTCGGAAAATGAATAAAAAATTCAAAAAAATGAGAAAAAATTCAGAAAAAACTGGAAAAATCACCAAAAATCCAGAAAATTCTGAGGATATTTTTGGGTATTTTACAAGCCCAGAATAACACTGTTACACCCCAAGCAAGATTCCAAACTCCCTTAAGAACACCGATAAAATCTCGTACGCCATTAGAATAACAAAACTACTCCTCGAAGACTGTAAAACTCAGTCTCCAGGAGTGGGGGGCTCGTGATATGGCTAAAAATAGGATTAAATTGGGACCGTTCACATCGGACGCGAATCTTAAAGCTCAGGGGTAAAACGGTAATTTCACCTACTAACGGGTCTGAAATGGGAACTGGGTCTTTCTTCACGACCCAATAGCCCATGAACGGATCCATCTCATATGGGTCCCAACCCGAAATGAACCCGGTCCAGCAGGATAGAATTAGGGTTCCTGATTAGTCCTAATCAACAGCCCTGATTCACATCTATCCTTTTACTGGAAATTAGGGATTACATTCCTAATCTGATCACAGGGATTACATTCCTAATCTGATCCCAACGGCGACTATAAATACCCTCCATCCACCACCATTAAGAGGTAATCAATCTTTTGCCAATTTACGCTCTTTCATAATCATTCCTGATTACTGACTTGAGCGTCGGAGGGTGCGTCGTCGGGAACAACCCCGGTGTCTCACACTTTTTGCAGGTGAACGGCAGGAGTAATGGTCAAACTCCGGTGGAACAGGTAACAGGTTTGCTATTCAAAGTTTTCCAAGAATCCACAAATACTATCTGTTTGCCCCCACACCAGATTTTGCTGCAACAAAGGGTGTACCGCTCCGCTCGGGTTCTGACTCGACGAGCTTCCTTAGGGTCTTCAGAGAGGAGCCCACCCCTTAGGAATTCTATCTGGGATTTCATCCAATTGTCTTGAAGTTGGACTGGCAGCGACTCCATCGAGTCAGGAGTTTCATGTTCTATGCTGGGTCTCAAGAGCATTTCAATCAGGGCGGTCTGCTCGAGACCTTGAAGGGAGGAAGAGGCTAACTTGGAGAGGGCATTTGCTTGGAAATTTTCTTCTCTGGGGATCCGCTGGATGAGCGCCTCTTCGAACTGCGCCATGAGATTTCGGACCCTGGCTAGGTACTTAGCCATTCGGTCATCTCGCGCCTCGTACTCGCCCAAGACTTGATTTACGACCAGTTGAGAGTCACTAAATATCCGGAGACGTTGTGCCCCTGCTTTGCGGGCCATTCCGAGACCAACTATAAGGGCTTCATACTCCGCTTCATTGTTGGAGGCCTTGAAGTTGATGCGGAGGGAGTATTGGAGAACGAAGTCATCTGGGCTTGCCAGAATGACCTCGGCTCCACTCCCTTCGAAGCAAGAGGATCCATCTACATATACCGTCCAAACAGGAGGTCCGTTTACCGTCTGACTAACCTTTGGGATAGTGCTCTCCACAATGAATTCAGCTAAGGCTTGAGCCTTGATTGCGGTCCGAGGCTGGTATGATATGTCATGCTGGCTCAGCTCGATCGACCACTTTATCAGCCGGTCCGAGGTCTCGGGGTTGTGCAGAACTTGCTTAAGCGGTTGGTCAGTAAGAACGACCACTGAGTGGGATTGAAAATAGGGGCAAAGCTTCCTAGCTGCCATGACCAAGGCGTACGCCATCTTCTCCAATCTTGGATAGCAGAGCTCGGCATCCCGGAGTACCTTGCTCACGTAATATATGGGCTTCTGAGTCTTGTCTTCTTCCCTCACCAAGACAGCACTGAGGGTTTGTTCGGAGGAAGCTAAGTAGAGGTAGAGTGTTTCTCCGGGGATAGGCTTGCTGAGGAGAGGGGGGTTGATTAGATAGGCTTTAAGCTGATCGAACGACTCCTGCTGTTGTTGACCCCATTCGAAGCCCTTAGCCCCCCTGAGAGCCTTGAAGAAGGGAAGACACTTCTCCCCTGACTTGGAGAGGAAGCACCCTATAGCTACGAGGCACCCGGTTAGCTTCTGAACCTCTTTCACATTTTTGGGAGGAGCCATGTCCAGTATGGCATTGATCTTTTCAGGGTTGGCTTCCATTTCTCTTTGGCTGACCATGAAGTCTAGGAATTTCCCCGTCGAGACTCAGAATGCACACTTGTTCGGATTGAGTCTCATATCATGCTTCCTTAATACATCAAACGCCTCTTGCAGATTAGCCACATGATCGGCACCGTGGATGCTCTTGACTAGCATGTCATCAACATATACTTACATATTTAGGCCGATCTGTTGTTGAAAGACCTTGTTGACGAGGCGTTGATAGGTCGCACCGGCATTCTTCAGCCTGAAGGGCATTACCCTGTAGCAGTAGAGCCCTTGATCGGTAACAAAGGATGTCTTCGGGATATCCGGGGGAAACATGCAGATCTGATTATACCTGGAAAAGGCATCCATGAAGCTGAGGAGTTCATGGCCCGAGGTTGCGTCGATCAAGGTGTCGATGCTAGGGAGAGGGAATGGATCTTTAGGGCATGCTTTGTTTAGGTCGGTGAAGTCGATGCAGATTCTCCAGCTCCCATTGGACTTCTTTACCATGACCACATTGGAGAGCCATTTAGGGTAATTTACCTCTTGTATGAACCGAGCCTTAAGGAGCTTATCCACCTCTTCTTTAATGGCTTGTTGGCGCTCGGGAGCAAATTTGCGCCTCTTCTGTTGGACCGGTTTGGACCCCGGTGCAATGCTCAAGTGGTGGACGAGGAGCTCTTCGGAGATTCCTGGCATATCGGCGGCCGACCATGCAAAGAGGTTGCGGTTCTTTCTAATGCATTGGACTATGTCTGAACATAGGGCAGATGGGAGGGTCTTGCTGATAAAGAACTTGCAGTTCGGATCTTGCTCAGAGAAGAGCACTTCCTCCAATTCATCCACCGGCTCGGACATTGGTCGGACACCTTCTTGGGGGATTTCAAGAGTTTTGAGGGAGAAGACTGGATCCCCAGTAGAGGTCATGTAGCATTTGCGGTCCATTTCCTGACTGCCTCTTACTTCCCCTACTCCTGCCCAGGTGGGGAAATTCATCTTGAGGTGATAAGCGGAAGGGATGGCTTCGAGAGCAGCCAGGCCGGGTCGGCCTAGGTTCACATTATAACCAGCGGGGACATCGACGACCATGAAGTCCATCGGCTCCGTTCGGGTAGTAGGAGTCTTGCCAGCAGTTACGTCGAGGGTGATCACCCCTTCAATAGTCACTGGCACTCCCGTAAACCCGTGGAGTGTGTAGCCGGCAGGCTTAAGCCTGTCTCGGGATAGCTTGAGTCCTTTTAAAGCGGCGAGGAAGAGGATGTTAACGGATCTACCATTGTCCACCAGGATCCTCTCCACTTAAAAATTTGCCATATGGAGGTTGATGACTAGTGCGTCACAATGGGGGGTTCGGACACCCTCAAGGTCTTCATCTGAAAAGGTGACTGGTACTCCGAGGCCTTTGGAACGGGGCATGCCATGTACTGAGTTGACTTCCCTTATGAAAGCCTTTCAAGAGGAGTTGGAGGTGCCTCCCATGGGGCCTCCATGGATGAGATGCAGGGTGCGTTTCTCTTCGAACTCGGGAGTTTCCTCGCGCCTTTCAGGATGCTTGTTAGCCCCCCTGGGTGGAGGAGGTGGAGGATCAACTCGGTACTTTCTTAAAAATTTAAACAACTGTCCCCTCTGAATGAGGGCCTTGATTTCATTCTTTAGGGCCCGACAATCATCGGTGTCGTGGCCGTGGTCCCGGTGATATCGGCACCACTTCTCTTTATCCCTCTTCTTGCCGGGGGTATTCATCTTCGGGGAAGAAGGCAGGACCCATTCCTTCTCAACCTCCATGAGAATAGCAGAAATGCTGGTGTTAAGAGGGGTGAACTTCTCGAATCTGGGAGGTGGGCGGCGCTGACCGCCATTGTCTTTCTAGAGCTTCTTGGCTCCCTCTTCTTCACCTGCCTTTCTTTTGGTTCTGGAGGAAGGCTCCTTAAAGGTGGGGCGATGCTCAGCTTCCTCAGCCCGGATATACTTCTCGCTTCGGAGAAGGAGGTCGAAGAAGTTCTGCGGGGGCTTCTTGGCGAGGGAGGACCGAAGGCTGGAGTTAAGGACATTTGATTGGAATGCTGCTGCAGCGACCGACTGGTCGAGGCTACTCATGAAGTGGGTGACGAAGAGGGTCTCGAATTGCTCGAAGGAGAATATTGAGGACGGGGCGAGGCGAGATTACCATTCCCGGGCCGGACCCTTGAGAGTAGCGGGGAAGGTTTTGCACAGCAGAGCATCGAAAGCTTGGTGGATTAGCATGAGGGTCTTAAAGCTTTCGATATGATCGACGGGGTCAGACTCTCCGGAATAAGTCTTGAATTGGGGAGGCTTAAAGCCTATTGGAACGGGCACCTAGAAAGGAGGTCAGCTTGGGCGGAGGGTCCTTCCTCTAAGCTCTTCTTCTCTGTCAAGCTGACCCAAGCGCCTCTCCATTTCGTGGAGACGATGGTAGACAGTGTCATCCCTTCGACGGTAATCAAACGAGCCTCTGGACTTGTCTTCGTACGAGGGAGAGCGGGGGCTATGACGACGGTAGCTCCGAGAGTGGCAAGGACTAGGGATGTGCGGGGGGTTGCTAGGAGCTGGGGGAGGAGTTAGGGACCGTCGGCGAGGACTTTGGACCGGAGGAGGAGTGGGGACCCTCCGAGCATTGTTGTTGGGTCGGAGATAGAGGGCTTGCAAGATGGTTGCCTGGAATTGCTGGAATTCAGCAAGGGTGATAGGAGCATTATCATCCCTCGGTGAGCGAGGCCTTCTTCTATAGTGCTTAGGGGACTCTCTCTGTCTTCGTTGAGGAGGAGACCTCCTATGTTCTCGGCGATGAGGAGATCGCTCATTTGGACGTTGTTGGCAGGAGACTCCCTCTCGGGCCCGCCTTTCATCCAAATGGCGGCGAAGATCCTCTTCTTTATGCCAATTGTTAAGGGTGTTGTGGAGGTCATTGGAGGCCCGGGGATTGTGAGATGCCATGGAGTCGGTAGAGGGGTTGTGCACGGAAGACGTGGTCATGTTGGAGAGGTTGTTTCGGAGGATTGAGACGGGAGCCCCCCGCACCAGCATTCTGAGGCCCGGTCTGACCCCGAGGGGGTTGGAGGTTCTGATGAGGAGGTTGGTCTTGCTGCGGGGCCTGATCAGGTTGAGGAGGAGGACCCGCTGGCTGGACAGTTTGGAGGGGGATCTTCTGCTGTTGAGGGGGAGTAGGTCCACGGTTGGACCCTCTGGATCTCAGCTTTCGGGGAGGCATGGCAGGAGATGATCTTAACCAAGGGGAGAGGTAGGATCGCTATTCGTGGGTTCCCACAGACGGCGCCAATCTGTTACCGCTGATTCTGGTGTGGGGGCAAACAGATAGTATTTGTGGATTCTTAGGGGAACCAAATAACCAAATCTTAACTTCTTCTGCCGGAATTTGACCGCTGACTCCCGCCGTTCACCTGCAAAAAGTGCGAAACACCGGGGTTGATCCCGGCGACGCACCCTCCGATGCTCAAGTCAGTAATAAGGACGATTATGAGAGAGCGTAAACTGACAAAATATTGATTACCTCTTAATAGTGATGGATGGGGGGTATTTATAGCCGCCTTTGGGATCATATTAGGAATGTAATCCCTAATTCCCAGTGAAAGGATAAATGCGAATCAGGGCCGTTGGTTAGGATTAATCAGAAACCCTAATTTTATCCTGCTGGTCTGGGCTTATTGCGGGTTGAAACCCGCACCCAGGATCCGTTCGTGGGTTATTGGGCTTTCGGAGAGAAGATCCAATAACCACTTCAGACCCGTTAGTAGGTGAAATTATCATTTTACCCCTAAACTTTAAGATTCGTTCCCTATTTGGACGGTTCCGATTTAACCCTATTTTTCGCTATATCACGATACATACACAATTTTTTATGATTCATCCTATGTTTTTATCTATATTTTTTTGTAATTTGGTAATTATTTTCATTTTCTAGGCAGTTGGGGATAGGATATGTTTACCCCAGAATTTATTTGTTGCTACTTCTTTCCTAAGGTCACCTTAAGGGGTTTGAACTGAGTAGAAGTTTGGAAGTTTGGAAGTTTGGAAGTTTTGAAGTCATTTTGCTTTACAATGCACTTTATATTTCTTAGAAAATGTACTATATCTTTATTCAGTTTCTTCAAGTACATTTATTGTTTGTGATTTATTGCTTATTTTTGGTTTACCACTACGACGATTTAGTGCAATTTCATGATCATGGATGCTTTCACAGCAACCCTGAACATATACATACATTAAATGTTAAATAAGCTATTTATTTGGTTAGGGCAAGGTAGCCAAAAAAACCTTTACAGTTGACCTAAATTGATGGTTATGGCACTACAATTGAGCCAAAAGTCGAAGTACTGTAATTCTATTACTTGCCATTATATATGAAAATTACGATTCTGTTCAATTCTCTGTTTTTGACTGTTCCAGCTCAAGGATTGAGTGGTAGTGGTGCCGGAGTTAATGGAAACTTGGAAGGGAACCAGTTGCAGCAGTTATCAACAGCTATCGAAAGAGGAGATTAAGTGTATCAGATGTATCAGTAGAGTGTGTCAGTTGATTGTGTAATTTGGGTTGTCTAGGGGTTCTTTGTAAAAACTCCAGCTGTTAGGACAGCTGGAGCTATTCAGTTGGGTAATCAAAGTGTGGGGCCCATTAAATACCGGCCTAACAACCTGTAGGAACACGTGCAGCAGCCGTGTCTTTTGTGTATAAATTTCCAACCCTGTACTCTTCATCTTCATGAATAAAATTTACATTTTTCTTGTTCATCCTCTTCATTTCGCATCGCCATTGTCGCAATAACAGCAGGCTGCGATGCCGAGAAGAAGAGCACCAGTAATCGCCGATGTCATCGACGATCAGCTTGGATTAATGCTATCAGAGCATGAGCTTGGGCCTGAGGGGGCCTTGGATCAAGGAGACGATCGAGAACCACTGCTAGAAGCTGAGAATCCCATTAACTCAGGGTCTGGATTTAGGTCTGGACCTAGAAATAGGGAACGAAACGCGTGAGATTCCATCGATAAAGGTGTTGAATCTCACAAGCGTTCCAGCTTGGAGGATCGGTTCGATCGTTTAGAATCAATTTTGGAGCGATTGCTCAGGGAACCAAGAATTGGCCGTCGAGCACTTTGAAGACAAAAATCTTGGAGTTCTGATGGTAACATGCTGATTCTGATGAAGATCTCCGATGTAGTGGTGAAGAAGGGCGAAAACGGTGATCCAACTCGCAGTATTTGGGCCAAGGCAGGTCAAGGAATCTTAATCCCAGCAACAGAGGAAATAAGGGAAGGAGTTCAAGAAATGATGAAAGGGTTCGGGAAGGTAATACTTTCTTTCCAAAACACCCCAAAATAGATTTGCCAAGCTTCGACGGAACTGGAGATGTTTCTAACTGGATTTACCACATGGAACATCACTTTTACACTCAAAGGGTTAGCTCTTATGATAAGCTTCCTTTTTGTCTATACTATTTGAGAGGTGAGGCACTTCTTTGGTGGAAATGGTTTGAACTACAGGAAGAAGATGAAATTGATTGGGTTGTGCTCAAGAAGGAGCTCCTTCTACAGTTCGGACCTTCGGAGTTGGAAGACCCTGAAGCTTCTTTGTACAAGTTGCAGCAAACAAGTTCTGTGTCGGAGTATCACAAGGAGTTTTTGAAGTATAGTCAACTAACCAAACCATTGGCCAAATCCTCTCTTGTTAGTTGTTATCTATCAGGATTAAAGAGTGAATTGAGGAAGGAAGTTAAGCTCAAGAATCCTCGCAGTGTGCTTGCTGCTTATAGAGAAGCCATTGCAAGGGAGGAAATTCTTAATGATCAGAGAAAGAATTGGAAGAATCACTCCTTTGTCAAAAATAATTCACTCCAACTTGGTTATAAGACTATAACTCCTACAGCCACTCCCAATTCTTCAGCTCCTTCAATTCTCCCAGGAAGTAGATCATCTACAAGTGGTAATTTTGCTGGTTCCCATAGTAATCCTGTGACTAAAGATCAACAGTTGCTGCAGTACATGAAAGATAGACGAGAGAAAGGTCTTTGTTTCCATTGTGATGAAAAGTATGTGAGGGGACACAAATGTGCAGGCAAGACATTCATGCAAATGGTAGGGACTTGTGAAAATGGAGTCTTCATGCAAATTATGTGAAACTTAGATGAGGAAGTTGAGGAATTCTGTAGTAGCTCTGAGGGAGAAGAAGCTGTGGTAGCTAAAGCTTAAAGTGACACCAAGCCAGTAAAACTTATACCCTCTCTTTTGGAACCAGGAACCATTTCCCTTCAAACTCTCACAGGCAGTAATCGACTTACAACCTTTAGAGTTTTGGGGTGTATTTGTTCCCACCCTGTTTGTGCACTACTAGACTCAGGAGCTACGCATAATTTCATTGATGAGCAGCTTGTACACAAGCTGCGACTGCCAATTAACCAGCAAGCACATCTGAAAGTGACTATACCAGGAGGAACACAGCTGAAGTGTTTGGGCCTTTGTAAAGAAGTAAAGTTTGTGTGTCAAGGCATACCAATAGTGGCAGATTTCTATGTGTTACCTCTGGACACTTGCCAGTTAGTTTTGGGGACTCAGTGGATTGAGACTCTAGGGGATGTTGTATGGAATATGAAGGATAAGCGGTTGAAGTTTATGGTAAATGAGCAAGAAAGAACTCTAATTGGGATCTCTCTTCCAGAGATGGAACTTTCCTCCCCTAAAGGAATAGCCAAGGCACTTTTGCAAGCTAAAAGTGGTTGGTTCTTGCAGATGGTTGGAACTCCGAAAGATGCAGATAACACCCAGGGCTCTGTGAGTATTCCTCTTCCTCTACATCAGATTTTAAATAAGTTTAAGATAGTGTTCAAAGAAGATATGGGTCTTCCTCCACACCGTAGCTGTGACCACACTATCACCCTTCTTCCTGGTAGTAAACCAGTGAGTTTAAGACCTTATAGACATCCCTGGCACCATAAGAATGAGATTGAAAAGTTAGTTAAGGAAATGCTAGCCTCAGGAGTAATACAACCAAATCATAGTCCCTATTCCTCACCCATTGTGATGGTAAAGAAACCTGATGGTAGTTGGCGTATGTGTGTTGATTATAGGGCTTTAAATGAGTTAACTGTGAAAGACAAATTTCCTACACCAGTTATTGATGATCTACTTGATGAGCTCCATGGTGCTTCGATCTTTAGTAAGTTGGACTTGAGAAGTGGGTATCATCAAATACGAATGCGTGTGGAAGATGTGCCCAAAACAGCATTTAGAACTCACGAAGGGCATTATGAGTTCCTCGCCATGCCATTTGGGTTGACTAATGCCCCGTCTACTTTTCAATCTCTCATGAATTCAATTTTCAAGCCTCATCTATATACGGAAATTTGTTTTGGTCTTTTTTGATGATATATTAGTCTACAGCCAAAGCTTAACTTCTCATATACAACACCTAACTATGGTATTGCAAGTTCTTGTGGATAACCAGTTATATGCAAAGATCAGTAAATGTTCTTTTGGAGTGAATGAGGTGCAGTATCTAGGACATGTTGTATCTACACATGGGGTTGCAGTGGACTTAGAAAAAGTTCGGGCTATACAGGAGTGGCCAATACCTAAGACATTGAAAACTCTACGGGGGTTTCTTGGTCTCACAGGATATTATCGCAAATTCATAGCAAAATATAGCTTTATAGCTTGGCCTCTGGTAAAACTGACTAAGAAAGGTGCATTTGTTTGGCACAATGAAGCTCAAATTGCTTTTGATCAGATGAAACAAGTTTTATCTTCTCCACCTGTGCTCCAGTTGCCAGATTTTTCCATTCCTTTTGAGCTAAAATGTGATGTGTGTGGTTCTGGGTTAGGGGTTGTCCTACTCCAACGAAGACATCCTATTGCTTACCTCAGTCATGAGCTCAAAGGTAAAAGTAAACTCTTGTCTACTTATGAAAAGGAGATGCTAGCTATCCTCCTAGCTGTGAAGAAGTGGCGACAATATCTGTTGGGGAGAAGTTTTATTATCCGTACTGACCATAAACCCTTAAAACATCTCTTAGAACAAAGGTTATACACAGAAGCCCAGCATGTTTGGTTGATGAAGCTTCATGGGTATCACTTTGTAGTTGAGTATAAGAAGGGTAGTGATAATGTACCTTCTGATTGTCTTTCTAGGCAATTTGAAGGTGAGGAAGAAGCTGCTGATTGTCTTTCTAAGCAAATTGAAGGTGAGGGAGAAGCTCAGTCTGCCTCTTTGGCTTCTATTGCAGTAGTGCAACCCACTTGGTTGTCTATGGTTAAGCAACTGGTCATTACTGACCCCTACTATGCAGAGCTTCAGCAGAAGTTAACCATTGAAAGGGATGATAGGATTTCATTGGTTGAAGGAGTGTACTATTTTAAAGGTCGTATCCTTTTGAGTCCTAACTCTACTGCGAAGGAATTGTTCTTGGAAGAGGTACATTGTACACCTCATGGGGGACACATGGGGGTAGACAAAACTTGGCATCAGTTGAAAAAAGTGGTATTTTGGCAAGGAATGAAGAGGGACTTAAAAGAGTTCATCCGCTCTGGTGATGAATGTCAGCGAAATAAGTATATGTCTACTTCACCTGCGGGCCTACTTCAACCCCTTCCTATACGAGAGAATATTTGGGATGATTTGAGTATGGATTTTATTGAAGGATTGCCACGAAGCGCAGGGTATACCACAATTTTGGTGGTTGTGGATAGAGTGTAAAAGTTTTGTCACTTCATCCCTCTTCGACATCCTTACACAGCAAAGGTAGTAGCGGCAGCTTTGTTTCATCATGTGATTAAGCTTTGTGGATTACCAAAGAGTATTGTGAGTGATCGAGATGCGATCTTTACTTCTAATTTTTGGAAGGAGCCCATGGCCTTGCAGGGGACAAAGTTGTGTATGAGTACGGCGTTCCATCCACAGTCAGATGGCCAAACGGAAGTTGTTAATAGGGTCTTGGAAACCTACTTGCGATGTTTCACAGCTTACAAACCCCAAGCTTGGTCAGAGTGGTTGGATTGGGCTGCCTATTGTTATAATACTCACGTTCACAGTTTGACCCAAACTTCTCCTTATCAAACTGTTTTTGGTCGACCCCGACCCACCTTGTTGACATATATACCAAGAACTGCAAGAGTTCAAGCCGTAGAGGATACACTCCTCTCTAGAGATGCTGCAATGAAACTTTTGAAGGATAATTCGGTGTTGGCTCAAGAAAGAATGAAATCACAAGCCAATATGCACAGAGTGGATAAAGAGTTCACAGTGGGGAGTTGGGTGTTTCTCAAAATTCAACCTTATAAGCAGGTTTCAATTGGGGGACACCTCATACATAAGCTCTCTCCACTATTTTATGGTCCTTATGAGGTGATTGCAAGGGTGTGAGCAGTTGCTTATCGCTTGAAGTTGCCTTCAGATGCGCGAATTCATGATGTTTTTCATATTTCGCAGCTAAAAAGCCATGTTATTCGAAAGGGTAACATTGCAGCATTCCCTTCTGCGTTACCAACTTACTTTGTGAATGAATCTCCTCAACCGGAGCAGGTGTTGGCCAAGCATATGGTTCCGAAGAGAGGGATTGCTGTGTCTGAAATTCTTATAAAGTGGAACAATTCAAAGGAGGTCGATGCTACTTGGGAGCGCTATTGGGACATTTACTGGCGATTTCCTGCGTTTCGCAATACCTTGGAATCGCCTTTTCAAGGGGGGTGTAATGTTCCAGCTCAAGGATCGAGCGATAGTGGTGCTGGAGTTAATGGAAACTTGGAAGGGAACCAGTTGCAGCAGTTATCAGCAGCTATCGAAAGAGGAGATTAAGTGTATCAGATGTATCAGTAGAGTGTGTCAGATTGTGTAATTTGAGTTGTCCAGGGGGTTCTTTGTAAAAACTCCAGCTGTTAGGACAGCTGGAGCTATTCAGTTGGGTAATCAAAGTGTGGGGCCCATTAAATACCGGCCTAACAACATGTAGGAACACGTGCAGCAGCCGTGTCTTTTGTGTATAAATTTCCAACCCTGTACTCTTCATCTTCATGAATGAAATTTACATTTTTCTTGTTCATCCTCTTCATTTCGCGTCTCCATTGTCGCAATAACAGCAGGCTGCGATGCCGAGAAGAAGAGCACCAGTAATTGCCGATGTCGTCGACGATCAACCTAGATCATTGACATACATTTCGAGACAATTTGGTTGCCGTTTCATTTTCTAGTTTGTTGTTGTTGTTTGGGGAGGGGGGGGGGGGTAGTTTGGTTTGCACAGACGCCTGATTATCTCTCTCCTGTTATACTCAGCTAAATAATCATTGACAAGAGATTCGCACTTGGCAACAGATACTTCGCTGCAGATAGTTTGATAATCAAATAGAGATGAAAGTTTGTATTCTGTTGATCACATGATTATTTGACCTTAATCAGTCTTTAAACTCGTAGTTTATCATCATGAAAAATCTAAGCATGTATGTACATTACATCCTTGGTGTACTCTGTTTGCTTAGAAAGCTATTCATTTAGATTCAATCATTTCTTATGATGGTAAGTTGATGATTTAATAGTAGGAAAAGTTAATGAATGTTTGATATGCATTATAGGAATTATTGAGGTTGTAAACAATGAAAAATATTAGATGAATTTAGTAGACATCAGTCCTTATTATAACTTCCAGATTTGGCCTTGTGGTGCGATGTTTGACATATTAACAAAGAAAAATCTTTTCTTGAAAATATGTTCACTATGCTCTAATGAAATTTATAGGAAGAGTCCAGGGAGGCATACACCCTGGAAGAAGGTTTCATGGTGACATGATACGGGTGACTTCGAATGATAATTTTAGTTAGTGAGTTTAAAACCTACCATCCCAAGATTGCAGACGATAATTGTAGTTGTGAGTTTACAACCTACTGTCCTAGAATAAACTAAATACAAATAGCTATAAAAGTTATATACGAGGCTTTAAAATTCTGCATATATCACTAGGATCTGGTAAACTCTACTGAACTCGTTTAGGAAAAGGGAAAAGAATACTAAATTTGGGCTTCACCATTGATTAAGTTAGATCCAGTCCACTCTAGTCCAGTCAAATTTCTCTCTCTGTTTTTCGTTCACTTGTCAAGTCTATCAGTATGTCTCTTATCCCATATGAGGGCAATCTCTCTCTCTCTCTCTCTCTCTCTCTCTCTCTCTCTGTGTGTGTGTGTGTGTGTGTGTGTGTGTATGTGTGTGTGTGTGTATCCGGTCTTTCCCTCACTCTCTCTCTCTCTCTCTCTTTCTATGTCAGTATCTTGGGCTACAAATACTTGTATTTCTCATAGTTCCTTTTGTTCATCTTCCAGTGTGTTCCTATTCTCTTTTTCTTCTGTTGTATTCTCTTTTTTGTCTGACTTTTGGTATCATGAATAACAAGAGAAACACTCCTAACAACAATGCTTCATCATATTTTTGCAAGCTATCAAATACAAGATGGATTCCAACTAAGGAGCAGATCAGAATACTCACCGATCTCTACAGCAATGGTGTGAAATGCCCAACCAATGAACAAATCCATAGGATCACTGCAAGGCTTAGGCAATACGGTAAGATTGAGGTCAAGAGTGTCTATTACTGGTTCCAGAATCACAGGAATAGGGAGAAGCAGAAGATGAAGCTCACCTCCACTAAAACTCCTATTTCAACTGCATCTCATCATCATCGTCGTAATCTTGTTGACTTGTCTTCCTAGAACAACAATAACATTAAAAACAATGACGGTTTAACTAATAGTGCAAATGGGAATTACTAATATGCATTAGTTAGCATTTTTCTTAACTTGTTGGTTTTCTAGTCTTGTTTTCTGATTGGTTTATTTTTGGTTTATTTATGTACAGTGGTTACTGTTGCTTCCCATGTGTTTAATGAAGTTGTAGAGAATGGTGGCTATGGTGTTCATGCCCATGTTATCAACGAGAAAGGCTTAAGGGTAAGCTCTCCTTTCAAGCTGCTATATTTGAGAAGAAGAGAACATGCACATTATTTTGTTGAATGTCCTATTCTACATGTATTGTATATGAATCGTACATAAATCCACCCAAACTGAGTAAAACACAAGTAGAAAGGTTATGACTATTATTACAATATCATTTTTCTTTTATAAAATCCAGGATTCTGACGTTTGTTAGTCCTGATTGGTTCGTTGCAAGAGGATTTCTACTATGGAGGAGGAAGAGGAGCAATGCCTTGGTAATTTGGTTTGCACATACTTACAGACACCTAGTTATCTCTTTCCTGTTATACTCAGCTAAATTATCATTGACATCTCGTGGTTTCGCACATGGCAACAAATACTTCGCTGCAGATAGTTTGATAATGAAATAGAGATGAAAGTTTGTATTTTTGTTGGATGTATATGTATATTCTCAATATAATAGGATAATATTGTGTATATTGTTCTATGGGGCAACACGGGTTTACACGTGTTATGTATTAATTATTGGAACGGGTTGAATGGGCTAAAAGCCCAGTACCCTAAACCCAGTCTAATCTCTTTATAAGCTGGTCTAGAGGTAGTGCTCTGTGACATTCCAATACTGATAAGCATGGTATAATATCTTAAGCGGCTAGAGATTAACCCTAACCCTAATTTCCCCAAATCAGTATTAACAATCTTAACATATTATGACTACCTCCGACCGTAGCAGCCGTCGCTACTTCCTCCGACCGTAGCAGCCAGTGCTGCTTCCTCCGACCACGGTGGGCGCCGCCGCGATCTCCAACAGAAGAGCCGCCGCCGTCGTCATCACAGATCACCTTCGCTGTCGATTTCGCAGCTTCAGATCAGGTCGTCGTCGGAGATCTTCGTCGCCGTTACCATCGCAGGTTGTCGTCCTCCTTGGGACGGTTGTCGCTGTCGTGGAAGATCGAAGACAGCCGCGCTCTCGAAGTCGATGGAGGGACCTCGACGCTGACGTCGATGGGCGCGAGCAGCCGCCGCTGCTGCCGCCGCCGCCCCTGTTGTCGCCGATGCCCTTGCCGTCGCTGGGCATGAGGTTTTCTGTCGTCGAAGGTCGCCGAACCGCCCTCTGGTAGATGCTGCCTCTCCCCCACCATCATATCCATTGATCTTTGTGTGAGATTGAAGGAGAAGAAGGAGACTACTCAGATCCAAAAATTTGATTTTTTCGATTGGTGGATTATGGTGTTCTATGTTCGGATGGTTGAAGCAGATCCAGATTCAGATCCAGTCCAACAGCTACTCTATTGGTTGGAGATTGCTTTTTGGTGCTTGGACTGTTGGATCAGATCCAGATCCAGTCAAAATGAATCAAATCTGGATCTAACCAGTAGAGACAACCCATTGGATATTGATTTTTATTCCGTGTTTGGGGAGAAGACTGGATTTGCTGCAGATATAAATTAAAGATAAGTTGTTCACCAAATTTAAATTGTTATTTAATTATTTGTTTGAATTTTGTTGCTAAGTGCTAAAAGTTCAAAATCGTATTAAGCATTGTCTAATTAAATACAAATCTGAATAACTGCTTTGGCTACGTGCTATGGATCAAATATTTATTTTGATAAATTATAGTCTTTGACTATAAAATTGAATCTCCAAATTAAATTGTTGTGAATTAGATTGTGCTAATAATTTGTTTAATTGGCTAATCATTAAAAATTTGATGAATGTAGGAACTTCAAAGTTACTTACAAACTGTGTGAGTTGGAGACGATGGATTTACATCATGGTATGATAAGTCTGCTCTACGCAGGCTTCTCCATCGAATTTGGAAAACACTTCTAACTTGAAGTGTCGGTATGATCTACTTTAATTTTCTTAGTATTTTTCATGTGATGAATGTGTTAACGTTTTGTGCGTTCGATCATATAATTGAGAGTTTTAGATCATAGTTATTCTCGCTTTGGAAAACTAGCATGTTTAGGGTTGTTAATTATTTTATCATACTATGTGTATAGATATTTTGACAAATCCATTATTTGCAGTTTGTGTGAGATTATATATTTGCTTCTCTAATAATTAAAATTTTGTATAAAATCTATAACAAATGTCCGTAACTTAGACAGGAGCATTCTGTAATGCAGAATATGACTCCATTATTTACGTTTTGTTCTTTATCGTTCATTGTACTGTGTGTGCAAAATTGAATTATAAAATATGGGTCATTATCTCGCTTAGTATTTCGAAGATGATGAAGAACGAATAAAGAAAATATAGCTCAATTTGTTTGAGCACGGGGACATTGTTAGAATCACTAGAGAAAGCAAACAACTTTGTAAAATGTAGTAGAGTAATTTTGTATTCACTCTTATTAGGTGCATATATTGTCAATCGCAAGTATAAGCTGAGTTTAACAAATGAGACAATTAATAATAATAGTTCTAATTGTGTTCTTGAACAATAGCATATTTGGCTAGGATTTGAGAACTATATATTCAATTTTCTGTGAGGAAATGTGACCTAATTATCAAAACTGTGGGGAAAATGGAGTTAAAAGCTATTTTGCCAAAAGTTTTAACATCCAAGTTGTTTTGAGATTTAGAATCACTATGAACTATATATTAAATTGTTTGTTCTTGTTAAAACTCATAACTCTGCTGAATGACACTCCATTAAATATGACAAATATAAAAGTTGTGCTCAGATTACGATTACTAGAAAATCACTTAGTATGGTCTCTAGGAGCACACAACTTCTTGAGACAATACATTCTGATATTTGTGATCTCAGTAGCTTTGTGACTAGATGAGACGATTATTGGTCAGAAGTATTTAATCACCTATGTAGATGATTATTGAATGTTTTTCATACATATATGGAGGATGTAACACTTGGTATTGTGATAAATTAAAATCTAGTTAAATGCTAAAAATCAAGGGTTCAGTGTTGATGGAGGTGGTGAATATGTTTAATAATTTTAGAGTAATTTGCATTTGGCATAATCTCTAGTGCACTATATTTACCATTGTCAAACAGTATTGATAAAGTTAGAATCAAACACTCAGTGAAATGTTGAATTCTATGTTATTGACTGTTAGTTTGACTTTGAGTAATTATGAGTGATGTTAAATTATCAATCATATTTCTAATTTGTTACCACACTCTAAGTCACTTACACCTTGTAGATTGACAGTATAAAACACAAATAATTTTGTTAAAGTGGAAATTTTGTGTTGTGATACATCTGTTACAGTACAGGACTCTAAAAGGCCTAAAGTAGGACCTACAATAAATATTTGTAGGTGTTTAGAAAGTGCAGAATGTAGTTCTGTGGACAGATGTTGGATCTATCTAATTTGTATTAGAAGAATCTAGACTTGCAAAATTCTTTGAAGATGTGTTCAACAAAGATAAATGTATGAACAATCTAGTCCTACAGACACGTTCAATGATTCACAGTTGGAATCAAGAACCAGCCTTACTGACACTTAAAACCTGAATGACAAATGAACTAAGAATAGTCTTTAGTAGACAATGAGATAATTTTGTGTCATACAATAATACTTCAATTTAGTTGATCTGTCAAAAGGGGCTAAAACTATAGTAAGTAAGTGGGGTTTTGTAGAAGAAACTTAATTTTGATTGTTCAGTAGCAATTTTAATGCTTTTTAGTAGCAAACAAATTGACTGAAAAAATGGGATAGATTTATTTGATGTCTACTCACATGTTTGTCATATTTCTACAATAAGAATTCTTCTTACCCTTACATCTATTGAAAATTTTGTCATTCATAAAAGATATTTAAAAGTTTTGTACTTGATATTTTGTACTGAACAGTTTTGTACTGGAAAATTTTGGACTAATATGTTTAGTGAATA
Source organism: Hemerocallis citrina (assembly GCA_017893485.1). Taxonomy (NCBI): domain Eukaryota; kingdom Viridiplantae; phylum Streptophyta; class Magnoliopsida; order Asparagales; family Asphodelaceae; genus Hemerocallis; species Hemerocallis citrina. Next base: position 139,272 of record JACEHZ010000484.1, on the reverse strand, counting down.
AGATTTACAATTTAGTAAAATCATTGTATGCTTTGAAATATGTAATATAGCTATCGTATAAATAATTTGACAAATTTCTCAAAGAGCCTAGTATATGAATCAAGTAATTCAGATCAGTGCCTTTAACTATGTGGTGTGTCAAATATAATGGCTATTATTTACTTGGTTTTATTGACATGCTTGTTGATTGGAAGTGACATCTTTATGATAAATGGAGTTAAAATTTTACTATCCAAATAAATTTAGCACCTAAGTGGTGTGTACACCATATTATGTATAAGGGTGAGTTTTGGTTGGCAAGGGATAACTCTTAGTCAAACTCGATAAATCAATAATGTGTTTCAAAAGTGGGGATATAGTAATTGAAAGTGTGTTTTGAAACACCTTATGATTATGATAAAAGGTTGACACCTTATGATGGTGCAACTATGAGACAGGTAGATTATTCTAAAAGAATTGAAAGTCTCGTGTATACAAAGATCTGCACTAGAATAGACATAGCCTTTGAGGTAGGTATGATCTGCAGACTCACTAATAATCCCATACACATTTGAGTGCCCTTAAGAGGCTAATGAGATACCTGAGTGGTACTCAAGAGTTTGCTTTGTGATACTCAAAGTTTAGTAAAAGTCGACAACTAGTGGATATGTGACCCCACTAGGAGGAGCAGAAAAATTATGGAGATTAACAGGCAAACAAGTGTTGCGTTCTCATCCAAGAAATCAGACCTCCATGTGTTATCCTCTGCAGGGGAAGAGGCTGAGTGGATTGAATGACTTATTGCTAATCATCCATTTGAGAAGTTTAATGTAAATTCTCAATTCTGTTATGCGACTATCAAGCTATAATGCACTGTAGCTCATAACTAACTCTATAATAGTAAGATGAGTATATTAAGTCTGAAAGAAGCCTAGTTGAACTTTCTTATAGATAAAGTGCAATTGTGACAAGTATGGCCAATGCTCTTGCTAAGAGACTTGAAAGTGATCTAATTATCAAAACTGGGAAAAAATGGAGTTAAAAGCTATTGAGTCAAAAGCTTTAACATCCAATTTGTTTTGATATTTAGAATCCAATTGGAGCGATAGAGAAGTTCAAACTGAAGCATCAATTTTAGGCAGTTGACATGATTTAGATAATTTGAAAAGTTCTATGTAAATTCTGTTAATATATAATTTCATTCCAATTTTGATGATGCTATATATTTTCATAATTTACTTAGAATCATCTCATTATTCCAAAAGAAAGCATGAAAACTTGTCGATGTGTTTCCGATGTTTAGAATTGTTGTTATATCATTCCAACTTTGATGATATAACTCTTTTATGGATTCATGTTTCATTCCAATTTTGATGATTCAGAATTAACCATAATTGATTTGACCGTTCTATCATTCCAATATGAAACATAGTATAGTTCTTGTGCAGAAACTATAATAGTTCTTGTTCTTTATTTTGTTAAAGAAACTTGATTGTGATGCTTGCGTTACATTTTGCTAGGCTATCGTTGAATTGTACTAAGTTCTTTAGTAGAACCAGATACTTTATGAAATTTGCTAGAATTCTTAGAGATGTGTCTCTTGATATTCTTATTTTCAATAAGCTAGCAAAGATGGAGGAGTTGAATCTGTCAATATAGATTTCAAAATAATGATTTGCTCAAAATGGAGAAGTAAACATAAAGCAGTTTGCAAGAATATAGTTTTGGTTTATTTCTCTGAGGAATAACTTTGCCACTTGCTTGATAAAACTTCTGTTGAGTTTAAGACTCTTGTGTTCATGAGCTTAAAACTCATATTTTATTCTTGAAGTTTATTTGCTTTGGTTGATTTTGAAACTATGACAGGTTCCTCTAGTTGGTTTAGTCTTTGTGAACTATTCATTTATGGTTTTAGAACTATTTGATTATTTTGGTTTAGTCATATTTGAACTATTCAAGTTATAATTGATTTAGTCTATGATCCATGGTTTTTATCATTCAATAATGTTTGAATTTTTGTGATCCAATATTATAACATTGCTTAGCCTAATATATTGAGAATATAGGAGGAGATTGTTGGATGTATATGTATATTCTCAATATAATAGGATAATATTGTGTATATTGTTCTATGGGGCAACACGGGTTTACACGTGTTATGTATTAATTATTGGAACGGGTTGAGTGGGTACCCTAAACCCAGTCTAATCTCTTTATAAGCTGGTCTAGAGGTAGTGCTCTGTGACATTCCAATAATGATAAGCAGGGTATAATATCTTAAGCGGCTAGAGATTAACCCTAACCCTAATTTCCCCAAATCAGTATTAACATTTTTTTGATCACATGATTATCTGACCTTAATCAGCCTTTAAACTCGTAGTTTATCATCATGAAAACTCTAAGCATGTATGTACATTACATCCTTGGTGTACTCTGTTTGCTTAGAAAGCTATTCATTTAGATTCAATCATTTCTTATGATGTGAAGTTGATGATTTAATAGTAGGACAGAATGATGAATGTTTGATATGCATTATAGGAGTTAATGAGGTTGTAAACAATGAAAAATATTAGATGAATTTAGTAGACATCAGTCCTTATTATAACTTCCAGATTTGGCCTTGTGGGGATATTTGGCATATTAACAGAGCAAATTCTTTTCTTGAACATATGTTCACTATGCTAAAGAAAGTTATAGGAAGTCCAGGGAGGTATACACCCTGGAAAAGGGTTTAGTGGTGACATGATCCTGGTGACTTCGAATGATAATTGTAGTTAGTGAGTTTAAAACCTACCATCCCAAGATTGCAACGATAATTGTAGTTGTGAGTTTAAAACCTACAGTCCCAGAATAAACTAAATACAAATAGTAAGCTATAAAAGTAATATACGAGGCTCTAAAATTCTGCATATGTTACTAGGATCTGCTAAACTCTACTGAACTCGTTTAGGAAAAGGGAAAAGAATACTGCATTTGGGTTTGACCTTTGATTGAGTAAGTTAGATCCAGTCCACTGTAGTCCATTCAAATTTCTCTCTCTAATTTTTGTTCCCTTGTCAAGTCGATCAGTCTGTCTCTTATCCCAGATGAGGCAATCTTCTCTCTCTCTCTCTCTGTCTCTCTCTCTCTCAGTATCCAGTCTTTCCCTCACTCACTCACTCACTCACTCTCTTTCTCTCTCTGTGTGTGTGAGTGTGTGTGTGAGATTATCTGGGGCTATACAAATACCTGTATTTCTCATAGTTCCTTTTGTTCATCTTCCAGTGTGTTCCTATTCTCTTCTTCTTCCATTGTCTTGTCTTTTTTGTCTCACTTTTGGAATCATGAATAACAAGAGCAACACTCCTAACAACAATGCTTCATCATATTTGTAACACTCCGTAAAATTGGGTTATGACAATTTTGCCTCTCGTGTGTTACGCACGTATATTTTGTACCGTTACGGGTAATATCCGTACCGTGTTTCACTACGTATTTTGGATTCCGATTATTTATGAATTTCTCGTCTTCTCAAAAATTCGTTTTATCCTATTTGAGCCAACTCAAATATTAAATTTCAATCTTTGTATTTTTCCGTACATTGCACGTGTTATCGATGCACGCGTCAATTACATATATTCTACAGTTACGTGTAATATTTTCAATGTGTTTCAATTATTTATTTTTATGACGTAGAATTCATTTTATAAACAGAAATTCTTTTTATCTATTTTAATTAAAATATATTTTATACGTGCGGTGCACGTGTTTTCTACGTACGTATTGATTACATAATTGAATTTGTATATTAAATATATTTTTCTTATGTTATATTTCGATTATCTATAAATATTTTCCATTGATAAGATCGATTTCATATTTGAACATTTATTTTACGTGCAACACACGTGCAATTTCATCTCATTATTTTTATTCTAAATTTTATTTAAGTTATGCATAAGTTCTTTTTAATTTTATCACATTTAGTTTTCTATTCCTTATTTAGAACCCATAGGCCTAACAGAAGACTCTAAGCCTACTAGAATAAATTAAATAAATAAACCAAGCCCATAAGAGAAGCCCACTAAGATAATCCTACAATTAGTTATACACATTCTTACACATGTCACGTAACAACTAGTAGATACACAAGTATAAAAATACATATAAAAATGAGAAAGGTGTACACTTGTGCACTACACGTGCATGTGTATGCACTTGGAAGCTATAGGCTGGCCTTGTTTGGGTAGTGGGAGAGTGGGGTAGTGGGTGGTTATTTGGAGCCCCCCCCCCCCCCCCCCCCCCCCCCTCTCCCTGTTTATCATTTGCACCAAAATTAAGAATTAAAAGAGAGAAGAAAAGAAAGAAAGTCAGAGTTTTTTTCTTGCAATTCTTGGAGGAGCTTGGAGTTGTTCTTGCTATGAGGAGAGGGGCTAGGCAATCGTGTTGGAGCTAGGAGTTTTTAGGAGTTTTTCTTCTACATTACGATCTTCTCTGAGGTGGGTGTTTCTTGAATGCTTTCTAAATTTTGTAGGATGAAGCATGCTAGTTTGACATATGAGTAGTTGTAGAATTCTGATAAATGCAGATTGCATAATGTTGTTTTAATCATGTCATGATTTGTTGAAATGATGTTGTAGTTCAAATGAATGGACAAAACTCATGTTAATTACGAAGGAAACAAAAAGAAATAAAATCTAGTAAATTATTGGAATGAAAAGATTCAAATTGATGCATGTTAGAACGTTCATGTAATAGTCAAAATAATGCAACATGTATGAAATGGTTTATGATGCTATGATAGTAAAGAAATGTGGAAATAGTCTCACTAGTATATATTTTTCTTAGTATAAAGAATTTATAAAGTTGTTTTGAAGATGAACAATATTTTACTAGAAATTTGATAATATGAGTTTATTCATGCAATTTGGGAGAAAAACTTTTATTATATTATCGAAAATAAGAATTTTATAGTTTAAATATATGCTACTATACTGTATTTTGGAAAGAAAACATTCTGGAAAGAATTAGATTTGAACGATACAAAATAGTTGAGAAATCGAAATTTGTAAAGAAAAGTTATACACAGACAGGAAGTATAAAGATATTTTAACTCCTAATTATAACAGAGAATGGGTTGGGCATACTAGTTTTCGGTGTGGATTTAGAGCACTGTGAACAGTGCTCATGGTTTTGGGTTCGAGTCTTGAAGATGATATGTTTTTATTTCGAAATGAAATTTCCCCAAAGAAACAGCGTCCTAAACATAAACCAACTAAATGATTTTTTTTTCACTAGCCGCAATTGGGCTTACTAGTTACTGGGCGCTGCCCTCTGTGGCTTGTGGTCGCGGGTTCGAAACCGGCCATGGCCAGTTTCGGATTTTACTTTTTTTGAGTTTATCAAATAAATAAAGTATGGGAAAAATCTTATTATTACTCTAAAATATTATCTAGACTTTATAAAATATTTTCACAATATTTTGATGTATTTTGTGAGAATTGAAGGTGAAATTTACATTAAATAATGTGTTGAAGAATTCAAAATTTTCAATTAAAAATGTGAATCTTGTTTGATGAAAGGAAGATAAAATTTGAAATACAATTGGATTCCTCTTGATAAGATTCTATAGCTATTCATCTTTGATTAAGAATACTTTGAGTTGTATATAATGCTATAAGTGATTAAATTGATAATGAAAATTGAAGTGAGTTACTTCATGTTATGAGATTATAAAGAAATGTATTTGAGAAAGAGATTGTGAATAAAGAAATTGAAATATTATTTTGAGGTTGAATATAACCTATGGTTGATCTTTAGAACGAGGTATTTGTTGGAATCTAGAGGCTAGGCAAGACCCTTAGAAACCGATAGTTGTTATTAATATGAATTTAAGAGCTAACCAGTGTCGGTTGAGCATCTCTTGAGAAGTAGCCAATTGGGTTGACTGTCTCTTATGTTTGTTTAAGTCTGGTAGGGTAAGCTAGCTCTAGGTTGTGATGATTTCTTCTAAAACAAACTAAAAATGTAAGGACATGAACTAAGGGGAGACAATAAATCAACAAAACTTACAGTCATTTCACGTCAGTATGGGCAAACATGGGTATGAGGGCCTCAGTTGGTCTGCGATGTAAGATAGTTTCCTCGGAATTATCGAGGTGTGATTGGGAGTGTAACCAGCTTATCTGCGGTATGGGATTCATCTTCGGAATTATCGGGATCAAGGCGACGCCTATGGGGTGTTTTAGGACTATGTAGGTGCCATAGCTTGCGGTGTGAGATAGTTTCCCCGAAATTATCGAGGTGTGATTTAGAGTGTTCCCAGCTCATCTGCGGTGTGGTATTCATCTCCGAAATTATCGGGGCATGAGCCTAATACTCCCAGAACATCTAAACCTTCTCTTAGACACCGTAGTAGTAATTCATGGCGAGGGATCTAACCCTTTAATGTGGATTATGTAGGTTCTTGCCCTCAGACCTATGTAGTATGGGATGCATAGACTCCGAACAAGTATGCATTAGTGTCATCCTAGCGTAGACATCTGTATCAGGAATTAAGTCATTTCATACACTGATATGTTTAGGTTAGCCACTCTTTTATACTTTGTTTACATTCAAGTTTGTGGTTGCTAAGGTATTAAAGAATCGTTATATTACGGCCTAGTGAGGATCACCGTTTATAATATTGCGTCGGTTGTAAGCAACTGACGTGCCCACAGTTTCATATACAGGACTTGAAATTTACAAGAAGATATAAAGATGAATTTGATGTTGATGATTACTTAAATACTAAAGTTGTTACAATTGTATATTTACCATATTGTAATTCATTTATTTTTCCGCTGCGTTTTGTTGTAAAAGAATATGTTGTAATAAAAGTTTCAAAATTCCTTGTAAAATTATACGAACTGAAGTATAGATCCTGTTGAGCTACGAATTACCGTATTTTGGTATTCAGGGCGTTACAATATTTGTGCAAGCTATCAATTACAAGATGGATTCCAAATGAAGGGCATATCAGAATACTCACTGATCTCTACAGAAATGGTGTGAGATGCCCAACTAATGAACAAATCCATAAGATCACTGCAAGGCTTAGTCAATACGGTAAGATTGAGAGCAAGAGTGTCTATTACTTGTTCCAGAATCACTGGAATAGGGAGAAGCAGAAGATGAAGCTCACCTCCACTAAAACTCATATTTCGATTGCAGCTCATCATCATCATCATAATCTTGTTGACTTGTCTTCCCAAAACAACATTAACATTAAGAACAATGGCGGTTTAACTAATACTACATATGGTAATTACTAATATGCATTACTTAGCATTTGTCTTAACTTGTTGGTTTTCTAGTCTTGTTTTCTGATTGGTTTATTTTTGGTTTATTTATGTACAGGGGTTACTGCTGCTTCTCATGTGTTTAATGAAGTTTGAGAGAATGTTGGCTATGGTTGTAACTACAGTTTTTGTTCTTTTCATTTTTTCCTTTCATTGTAATGTTTTATTTGCATTGAATAAAATACTTAATTTTTCCTTGATCATCTTAATTAATTTTTGGTTCATGAACTACTCTGGTTCTTCTTGTTGAGCTATTTTCTTGTTGATCCCATATTTTTAATTTGATTGTGAGTATTTGTTTGAACCTTATTGTCTTTAAATCCATCTCTTATTGAACCAAAAACCCAATTTGCAATTATTTCTAGACCCACACTCATTATTATTGGATCCTATTCCTGTAACAACCCGCAAAATTGAGTAATGATAATTTTGCCCCCGTGTGTTATGTACGTGTATTTAGTACTGTTACGAGTAATAGTCGTAACATATTTTTCTATGTATCTCTGTATTTCAACTATTTATACATTTTTCACCTCTCAAAATTTGTTTTTATCCTATTTTGAGCCCACTTAAATATTAAATTTTAATCCTTGTTTTTTTACGTACATTGCACGTGCTTTCAATACATGTCGATTACGTATATTTTTCTGTTACGTGAAATATCCGTAATATTATCAAAATAAATATTTTTCATATGTTATATTTCGAATATTTATAAAAATTTCTTGGTTAATCAAATCTATTTCATATTTTGAATATTTATTTTTATGTGCATTGCACGTAAAATTTTATGTGCATTTTATTTCTAAAATTTTCTAAGGAATAATGTACATTTTTTTCTTCTCACTTTATATATTATTTATAAAAACCCATAGGCCTAAAGTCTCTTTAAAAGCCCAATAGAAAATTCATTAATTAATAGAGAAGCCACTAATTAAAAGAAAAGCCCATTAGTTAATCTACATTTTTTAAGAAACACTTTTAATCTTACACTTGTCATGTAACAAGTATATATATTTAGGCTATTCACAAATAATTAAACAAATGAACGAGAAGTGTGCACATGTAGGAAATTTAAAGGGTTTTGGCCATGCATATGAAGGGGAAGAGGTGGGGGTTTGTGTAGTAATGGTGAGTGGGTGATTAATTTTGTTAATGGGTATTTAATTTTGAGTAATGTGTGTCTCTTCATTCATCCATTTGACCCTATAAATAGTCCCTCCTATCTCACGAACAATTCACAAGAAACAAAAGAGAACAAAGAAATAGAGAAAAGAAAGAGAGTGCTTGGAATTCTTCAAGGAGGAGGGTTTGAGCTTTGCTTTGCTAAGAGGAGAAGACTAGCATCTTATTGGAGCTAGGAGCAACATCCAAGGAGTCTTCTTCTATTTTTCTTTCTTCAACTAAGGTGGGTGACTTCTTGAACTTTCTAAAGTATAGTATCATACATGTGTAGAAAAAATTGATATATAAAATTGATTATATATATGAGTAGTGGTTGATTTGTGATGATGATATTTAGAATGAAAATACATGCTAATTAAAAGATTGTCATGTAAATAAGTTGAAATGATGTTGTTTGGGTGCATAGTAATACATCATGATTATATTAAATGAATTGGGGGATAAATTCATACACAAAGCTGTTAATATATGTAAAGAAAGTTATTGTTTTGAGTTTTGTTTGCACTTCAGAAAATCATATTTAATAAAATAGTTGGAATCTAGAACTAAAACTTTTTTGAAGGCATCTTTTATTTGTCCGGAACATCCCTTTAAAATTTCATAAGATTTGGAGGTTGTTTAATATTTTAATAAAATCTAAACTTAGAACTGGTTAGCAGTTGACTGGTTGCTGGAAATCTGTATACATTTCGGTTTTTGATCAATTCAGCATTATAAATGAATCATTTGAGAAAAGTCAAAACTAAGAAATTGTAGTAGACTCGTTAAACTTTCTGAAAAGTCTAAGAAATCAAAATTTCACAAAGAATTGAATTTTTAATGAATTTTACAATGCTGTACAATTGACAGTAATTCAGTATTTCGACCCTAATGTATATTTTGAAGAAATCAAGGTTATAGATATAGTATTTTGAGGAAAATTATAACTAAGAAATTTTAGTAGACTTTTATACCTTTATTTTGATATAAAGAACTCAAAGTTTCGTGAAGTATATGATTTTCTATGATTTTTACAAATAGCATGAAATGCAGTTTTCGGACTTTAAAATTACTGTTTTTGCAAATGATACTTAGATGAAGTGATTGAGAATATTTCTCACTGTTTTAAGTTGTATTTTGGGAAAATAAAGATCATATTCATGCTTAGATAAGATGTGAACTCAAGATATATATATATATATATATATATATATATATATATATATATATGATTAAAGATGTTAAGTTTGATTCAAAATAAATCAAAGGAAAATGATAAGATGAATTGTCAATGATGAAAATTTAAGAGATTATGTTTTATTCTTTATTAACTTGTATTGAGGAGGTTTTGATGAATATGAAAAGTGTATTGTGAAAATGAATAGTTTGTGATTGCTCTTATTGATGAATAAATAAAAATAAATGAAATGATTTGAATAAAATATGAATACAAGAAATTGAGATTATAAGTTATAAGGGTATGCGTACCCCAATTGTTGAACATGAAAGATGTTAGTCTAGAGGCTAGGCGAGACCCTAATAACCGACATTATAAATAAAAGAAATCGAGAACTAACCAGTGTGGGTTAAGTATCTCTTGAGAAGTAGCCAGTTTGGGCTAACTTTCTCTCATGTTGATTTAAAGTCCGGTAGGGTAAGCTAGCTCTAGGTTATGATAAATTAAAACTAAAATTTAAGAACAGACGCTAAGGGGGGATGTGATGAAGTATGGGCAAACACGAGTATGAGGGCCTGGATAGCGCGGTGGGCCAGAATTACTGGAGTTGAGGCTCACAGTCGGGGATATTACTCCAGAATTACTGGATTTAGGAGACACTCATGGTTTGTTTGTATGATGAGGTACCGATGACAGCGCGGTTTGGGTTTCGTCTCCAGAATTATCAGGGTGTGAGGCGTGATGGCTGTAAATCACTCGCGATGGGAGGATGACTCTCAAGAATTACAGGGGTCATAGCTTGCGGTGTGAGTTTTCGCCTCCAGAATTACTGGGTGTGAGGCAGCGTGTCCAACATCACTTGAAGTGGGAGTGTGATACTCAAGAATTATCGGGGTGGTACTAGATACTCACAGAATATCTAAAACATACATTAGTCACCATAGTAGTAATTCATGGCGATGAATTAAAACCTTTATTGTGGAGTACGTAGGTGCTTGCCCTCGGACCTATGTAGGATGGGGTGCATAGAATCCGAACAAGTATGCATTAGTGTCATTGTAGTATAACATCTGCATTAGGCATTAAGTAATATCATACACTGATATTATTTATGCATTCAAGTTTGTGATTGTTAAAGTAAGAGATTTCATTATAATACAGCATAGAGAGGATCACTGTTTCTAACATTGTGTAACGCCCCGCACTCAGCCCGTACGCGTACAATTAACTAAATTCTAGCCACGCCCACCACAGGCTACCTCAAAAGGGTGGTTAACCGTTGGGTACCCTTAATCCTTGGCTAATCCTATATATTCCTCTTATTTCCTTTTATTACCACCGATATGGGATTTAATCCCTAGGTCAATCCGGTCAAACCCACCACACACATCCACTTTCTTCATTTCTTTCATTCCTTCATTCATTCATTCCATACAAAGTCAACCAGTCAAAGCACCACACACTCACCCCCTCTAAAGAATTCAGCATCCTTGCTGAATACGAGACGTGCAATCTAGCACAGGATCGCCTTTCAGTCGAATGTAGACTTGTCTCCTAATCGCTGCCCACACAGGATCTTACGCATCTCATACACATATCACTCACTTCCTATATACAAGTCCTACATTCGATATCGAAAGTTGGCTCTGATACCAACTGTAATGCCCCGCACTCAGCCCGTACGCACACAATTAACTAAATTCTAGCCACGCCTACCACAGGCTGCCTCAAAAGGGTGGTTAACCGTTGGGTACCCTTAATTCTTGGCTAATCCTATATATTCCTCTTATTTCCTTCTATTACCACCGATATGGGATTTAATCCCTAGGTCAATCCGGTCAAACCCACCACACACATCCACTTTCTTCATTTCTTTCATTCCTTCATTCATTCATTCCATACAAAGTCAACCAGTCAAAGCACCACACACACACTTCCATTCAATCCTTCTTCCATGCCACGTCACCATCCATTCTTTCTTTCTTTCTTTCTCTACTAGTATATACTGTATATATATATATATATATATATATATATATATATATATATATATATATATATATACTATACTAGTATATATACTCTTCTAGAAATACGGGGTCTCACACATTGCGTCGGTTGTAAGTAACTGACGTGCCCACAGATTTTTAGTGTAGGACTTGATTGGATTGGAAAGGACTTAAATACGGTTGATGATAAAGATTATATTCATGATTAAAGATTCTGTTATTAGAGTTGTATTTCATGTTGTATTTTATTTTAACTTTCGCTGTGTAACTCTGTAATAAATATTGTTGTGTAATAAAAAGTTTCAATTTACTTGTAAAATTATACGAAATGAAGTAAAAGATCCCGTTGTACTACGAATTACATGTAAATGAAATTCGGGGTGTTACAAGTGGTATCAGAGCAAACTTCAATAAGTAGTCCAAAATTACAAGGACAACATATTAGGGTGGACATTAAAAGTATGAGTTAAGTTTATAGAGATTTAAATGTATGGTGATTTATATTTGTGTTGCTCTATACACTGATATCTTCTCCTTCCTTTCCCTATTGGATGGCTGGAGTCATGAATGATGAAGTTATGGAACTTGCATTATTGTTACTCCCCTTATATACAATTGATGTGACATTATATGCGAGCATATTTTTCCTTGGTATCAGAGTGGCACTGTGGAAGCGTGGTGGGTTTGAACCTACATTCATGATACCTTACACGTGGACACACTTCCCTCCTTTTTTTTTGTGTGGATTTCCATCATAATACCTTTTCATTTCCAAAAAAAAACATTCAAAGGATTATTTTCTTATACTATTGATTCACTTTGATATTCATTTTAGAACCCTTAACCTTAATCTTTTAAGTTTTACTTACTCGTTTTCTTTCTGATGTTTCTTTTATGCGCTTTCACGTTACCTATTACTCTTACGTATTCTATTAAGTTTTAAATTATTACTTATTTTTTTAGACTATCATTTTCCTTTGTTATTATTTGTATTAGATTTTGAATTTTGATTTTTGTATGTTTACATTCACTTTATAAATACTTTGATTTCACAATACTATATATTTCCATTATTTTAAGATTGTAATATTTTAGATATGGCATATTTCTAAACATTATAAATCCTTTTCCTACTATTTTTGTGATATAGCTTATATTCGATATTTAAAATTTATCTTTTATTTGAATATTTTATTGTTGTAATTTTCTACTCTTACTATCTCAACTTTTACTTCTATCACCGATTTCAAAACGTAACACCATACTTTATTAAACACCCAATATCCAAGTACATATGGAAGATTATATCTTCCCATTTTTTCGTTTTGGTGCAACCTGATGTCGAGAGGGTAAACCTGCAACTAGACATCAATGGACGCAAACTGCAAATGGATGTCGGGGAGACAAAGTCTGCAACCGAATGTCCAAAAGGTAAACTGCAATAAGATGTCGTAGAGGCAATTCTGCAACTTGACAAGCCTTCAGTTGGACACCAACGAGGCGAACCCACACAACAAAAATGGATATTTTTCTACTTTAATAATCCCCACCTTTGTTTATTTTTAAATCGTATATTTAATTATTGTATTTACTTTACAAATTATTTTTTTATAGAGAATTATTTTATATTGTCTATACTCTTAACTAAATTTCATGCTCATACATTTTTTTCAAACATTTTTCTCTTGAATTGCTAGTTCAATCTTTATCTTGAAATATACAGTACTAATTCAGTTTGCGATTTTAATCATTCTACCGCTTACAATTTTAATTTTCTTTTTTTACCAGGTATATTAATAATTTATCTATTGACTATGCTTCTCTTTATTATTTCCAATTGTTTTCTTTTCCAAACTCTTTCACAATTAACGACTAAATTTATATTATCCTTTCATCCAATACTTCACCTAATATTATTTTTGTATGAAAATTTCTCTCAATCTATCCTATCTTTTATGGTCACATTTCTTTTCTTATGCTATTTTTCTAGTTTTCTTGTTCCGTTCTTATAAATTTTTTACACTCATAGTTTTCATATATAAGTTTACATTGTTTTTCCACAATATATATATTTATACTTCATTTATTTTCTTAATATTTGCAGTTTTCTATATACAATAATGATATTTTTCTTTGGTGTGTACGAAATACAACTTTCACCCTAATATCTTCGGAGGACAGAACTGTTCTAAGGGTAGAGAGAGTGTAACACCCCGCAAAGTTGAGAAATGACAATTTTTCCCTAGTGTGTTACGCACGTGTATTTAGTACTGTTATGAGTAATAATCGTAACATATTTTTCTATGTATTTCTGTATTTCAACTATTTACACATTTTTAATGTCTCAAAATTCGTTTTTATCCTATTTTGAGCCCACTTAAATAATAAATTTTAATCCTTGTATTTTTACGTACATTGCACGTGTTTTCAATACACGTGTCGATTACGTATATTTTTCCTTTACTTGAAATATCCTTAAAATTATCAAAATAAATATTTTTCGTATGTTATATTTCGAATATTTATAAACATTTCTCGATTAATCAAATCTATTTCATATTTTGAATATTTATTTTTATGTGCGTCGCCCGTATAATTTTATGTGCATTTTATTTCTAATATTTTCTAAGGAATAATGTACATTTTTTCTTCTCACTTTATGTATTATTTTTATAAAAACCCATAGGCCGAAAGTTTCTTTAAAAGCCGATATAAAATTAATTAATTAAAAAAGAAGCCACTAATTAAAAGAAAAGCCCATTAGTTAATCTACATTTTTTAATAAACACATTAATCCTACTCTTGTCATAGTTCCTTTTGTTCAACTTCTGGTGTGTTCCTATTCTCTTCTTCATCCATTGTCTCCTCTTTTTTGTCTCACATTTGGTATCATGAATAATAAGAGCAACACTCCTACACCCAACTAAAACTCCTATTTCGACTGCAGCTCATCATCATCATCCTAATCTTGTTGACTTGACTTCCTAAAACCACAATAACTTTAAGAACAATGACGGTTTAACTAACACTACATATGGTAATAACTAATATGTATTAGTTAACATTTTTCTTAACTTGTTGGTTTTCTAGTCTTGTTTTTTGATTGGTTTATTTTTGGTTTATTTATGTACCGGGGTTACTTCAGCTTTTCATGTGTTTAATGAAGTTTGAGAGAATGGTGGATATGGTGGTCATGCCCATGTTATCAACGAGAAAGGCTTAAGGGTAAGCTCCCCTTTCATGCTGCTATATTTGAGAAGAAGAGAACATGCAGCATATTTTGTTGGATGGGTCAGTGTCTGAGACAATATGGGCATTGAATGTCCTATTCTACTTGTATTGTATATGAATCGTACATAAATCCACCCAAACTGAGTAAAACACAAGTAGAAAGGTTATGACTATTATTACAATATCATTTTTTTTTATAAAATTCAGGATTATGGCGTTTGTTTGTCCTGATTGGTTGGTTGCAGGAGGCTTGCGACAATGGAGGAGGAAGAGGAACAATGCCATGGTAATTTGATTTGCACACACTTACATACCCCTGATTATCTCTCTCCTGTTCATATTTATTATCTTATCTACCTTCTTTAGTCTTAATCTTTTAATTTTGTCTTACTCATTTTTCTTTTTTAATGTTATGTCATTCTTGTATGCGTTTTTACGTTACTCATTTATTTTTCTATTACTTTTATGTATTTAATTATATTCTAAATTAATACTTATTAAATTATTGATGCTCTTATTATTTTCTTTTTTTATTTTCTATTATTCTTAAAAAAAATTATTCTTGCATATTTACATTTATTTTATATATGTTTTGATTTTAAGATACCATATTTTTTCATTATTTGATTTTGTTTTATTTATTTTAGTATATTTTAACATGATTGTAATATTTTTACTTATATAATATACTTCTATACATTTTAAATTTCTTTTTATTACTATTTTTGTTTTTACAACTTATATTCGATACTATTGTTATTACTTATTATTTTCTACTTTTTTTTTGTTATATTTACTCTTCACTAGTAATAACCACTTATTAATTTTATTTCTTTATTTTATTATACTCTTACTTTTCTAATATAATATAGTCACTTACTACCTATATTTCTACTTCATTTCAATTTTAATTATTCTTACGTTATTTACCATTTTCTTACTACATATACTTTTAACTATTAAATATATATATATATATATATATATATATATATATATATTAACATACTTACCATACATACTATTTTACACTTATCTAATTTACACATTACTTTATATTTCATAGTGTATAATTATTTATGTTTATTATGCTAACTTACTAAACCACATATTCATTTTCTCATTCGCATTTGCATTTAAGTTTATGTATTTATTTTATTTTCCACTTCTTACTTTTTATGTATTATTTTCATTACTACTAATTCTTACTATTTATATTCGATATTTATAATCTATTGTTTTATTTTTAATATTCCATCATTGTAACTTTCTACTTCATTTCCTACTTTTACTATCCCACACTTTTACTTTTATTTGAATATCACTTTCTTTTATACTAATTTATTCTATTTTATAATGTTTTACAACTTATCCTATACTACTTCAAGTTTATTATTTGATACAGTTATACTTATGTACACATTTACTTAACTACTTTATTATTTATACTCACTTTAATATCCATCATATATGCATTATCATTAATTTGGTTATTTTATTTTTTCAACCTATATTATTAATGTTTACTGTTAACTATTTTGCTATTTTCTTTTTTTTACTAGAAAAAGGTAGGAGAATCCTACCTCACATAATAATAATAATAATAATAATAATATATATATATATATATATATATATATATATATATATATATATATATATATATATATATATATATATATATATATATATATATATATATATATATATATATATAATAGAAGCTAATACATGCTACAATGGAGGGGTTGTAAAACGGGCTAAGCACTGTGAGCGTCTGAGTTCGAGATGGCATAATGTTGAATCGTAGAGAGGGAAGCAGACTATTGTCGTGCACCTCTACTAGACTTAAGATTATGATCTCATCCCCCCTACACTCAGCATAGCAACAGCCCGATCAAAAGTAAAGATACCACCCCCCCCCCCCCCCCCCCCAAAAAAAAAAGAAGCCAACAGTGCATTACAATACTTAAAATATTACAAGTCCTGGGACAGTCAGAGTCCCCAAAAAAAATATAATACAAAGTTCGGTTATCCCTAGATGCTACCCAAACTTTGAAGTGAAGAGTACTTCCCATGCCGCATAAGATCTCGATCTTCTGCATCCTCAAGCTCCTTCAGTATCTTGGCCTTCTTTGTGGAGCTTTTGTTGTTATCTAGCCAATGAGAGAACCAGAATTTGATTTTATAGATGATTTTATCCACAGTAATAAGCTTATTATTGAAAGTCCTATCACTTCTAGCATTCCAGATGCTCCAACAATCAGCAACTTGAGATTGTGAGAGTCAAAGCACCATCATGTCAAGCAGTCTGAAGTGGATGTAGGTAAGCTAGGAATGTTGAAGTGATGTGTGAAGTGTTCCCAAGCTTGAACAGCCATTGGGCATTCAAAGAAAATATGGAAGGTGGTTTCAGCTGGGCATGCACAAGTCGTGCATGTCTGATCACCATCCCATCCTTTGGAATGTAATCTAACCTTGGAGTTGAGTATCTCCCAACTCAACATACAGATAAAAAATTTGAATTTGAGTGGTACCAAACTCTTCCAACAAGCGCGGTGGTAGGGGGATCTAAGGCCTGAGATGTTGAAGAAGTCGTAAGCAGACTTGACTGTGAAACTTCCTGATCTAGAATGCCTCCAAGTGGGAATGTCTGCGGTTGTAGAGGTTTGCAAGTGGGAGATAATTTGTAGTAGTTGGTCCTTCTCAAGAACAAGGCAGGAAGAGGAACTAGTGTGCAGAATTGGTCTCCAAATCCATCTACCCTGCTGGAAATGGCCTTGGGAGCAAACTGGTGCATCTTTGTTCCAAGCAGCCTCAAACAGTATCGGGAAGAGAGTGGAAATGCTACGGCCTCCAATCCAATTCGAAGTCCAAAATTTATGCAATTTTCCATATCCCAATTGCCAAGTAATCCCCTGAAGGAATTGCTCCTTGAGTTTATAAACATTCTTCCAAAAATCTGATGCTTGAGCAGTGCAAATGAAAGAGTTGGTCGATCTATTAAAATATAAGGACTTGAGAGTTTTGCTGCCAAGAGAGTTCTCAGATAATAGTTTCCACCACCATTTTATAAGAAGAGCATTGTTGAATTGGTTTAGGTTGAAGATACCTAGGCCTCCTTGAATTTTGGACTGACATATGTGCTTTCAATGTGGCAATTTAAAGAAGGAGGCGTAGTACGTCGGCAGGGAACTAAGCACCGAGTTAAAGAGGGTCAGTCTCCCTCCTCTAGATAACAACCGTCCCTTCCAAGTAGAAAATCTCTTCTCAATCTTTAAAAGAAGGGGTTTCTAATCTCTCTTCTTTAATTTCCCTTTGGTCAAGGGCATGCCCAGATATTTGGTGGGTAGGGAGTCCTGTTTGCAACCCAGGATATGAGAAAAAGCCTGAAGCTTTTCCTTAGAGGGACCGAAATAGGTAATAGATGATTTTGAGAAATTGATGTGAAGGCCTGAGATATTAGTGAACATATGCAGTAGTAGCTTTAAATGAAGCAGTTCTTGTTCATCACCTTTGTAGAAGATGAGTGTCTCTTCAGCAAATTGGAGTATAGACAGTGAAGCTAAGGAACCCCTGAGTTGGAGTTGATAAAATGTGCCATTGTTTCTTCCACTTCTCAGCATTTTTGCTAGCACATCTACCGTCAGGATAAAAAGCATAGGCAATAGTGGGTCACCTTGCTTAAGACCCCTCTTGGAGTTAATAGTTTTTCCCCTACCCCATTAACTAAAACATAGGATTTAGTTGAGCGAAGGATTGTATTAATCCATCTGCACTAGTTAGGGCCAAAGCCCCTGGAAGCTAGCATTTGCTCAATGAAGGTCGAGCTGAGAGTATCAAAAGCTTTGCGGAAGTCGATCTTTAACATGAGGGTATCTGATTTCTTGTTGCAACACAGGTTAATAGCTTCATGTGCTACTAGAAAACAGTCAACAGTTGATTTTCCTTTAAGGAATGCTCTCTATGATGAGGATACCAGTGAATGGAGTAAGGGGCTGAGCCTGTTTGCGAGGATTTTGGTGAAGATCTTCAGAGTGCAGTTAAGGCGACTTATGGGGCGGAAATTAGAGACTGTGTTAGCCCAATCACACTTGGGGATTAGAAAAATTGTTGAGTAATTCGTCTACTAATATCAGCCTTCACATTTTGGATATCAAGCATCATACAACATAGATAATCTTGAATGATCTCCCAGTATTGTTGATAGAAGTGCATCGAGAAACCAGCGGGCCTTGGGACCTTGTCTCCATTCATGTCAAAGACAGCTTTCTTGATCTCATCCCTAATGAAAGGTGCATCAAGCACAGAAAGATTGACATTTGGATTGGGATAAAGGGTTGCACAGTCAATTCTGAAGTCAGGGGATGAAGCGCTTCCGCAAATATCTCTGAAATGTTTCTCAAAACAGGAACGGATTGAATGTTGATCAGTGATAAAATCTCCATTATGTAGCAGGGAGTAAATAAAGTTCTTTCTACGTCTTCCATTAGCAATGGAGTGGAAGAATTTTTTGTTGGCGTCTCCCTCCTTAATCCAAGCCACTCTGGATCTCTGCCTCCAGTAGGTGACCTCCGCTTGCACCAAAGATTGGTAATCTTTGTGGGCATCAGAGAGTTCGTTTGATTGAGCGGTGTCTAAGTGTTGATCATCTGCCAAGATGTCAAGTTGGTGTATTTTATCTAGAAGAGCCTTCTTGCAAAGTGGAATGTGCCTGAACACCTCATTTCTCCATCATCTAATTCTTCTCTTGAGCAGCACCAATTTTTGAGTAAAAATATCAATCGATGATCCCCTGCAGGCAAAGCTCATCCACCAGGCACTTATAGCAGGGGTAAAGCTCTCATGGGAAGCCCAAGCTTTGTCAAATTTGAAGTAATGTAGCCTGGTAGAAATAACCTGAGAGTCCAATATTAGAGAACAATGATCTGAAGAAATTCGCGGGAGGGAGTGTTGAATGCAATTAGGATGTAGCTGTTCAAATTGGCTTGATATTAAGAATATCTCCCATCTAGCAAGTGCCAGCTTAGCTCTCAGATTAGACCAAGTGTATTTCCTACCTGCAAGAGGAAGGTCAATAAGTTGCTTCTGTTGGATCCAATTCCTGAACTCCTTCATATCTCTACTTGAACTCTGGCCTCCATTCCTCTCAAAGTTAGAAATGGTGGCATAGAAATCCCCACATAGGACCCAGACATCGCATAAGGAGCTTCTTCGAAGTTTGATTTCACTAAAGCAAAGGTTTCTGTCATCAAGCTCAAAGGGGCATAGACTAAGGTAAGACACCACTTTGTTCTAGAGGTTCTGTCTCGAAAGGAAAGGGAGATTGAGAAAATATCGTCTGCACAGAAAAAAAAATCCAAGATATTATTATCCTATCTAATAAGAATACCGTCACAGCTTTCAATAGAATCAAGTGACTTCTAAGCAAAGTTCCTCCGATGGATGCAAGTTTTCTGGCGAAGGGGTTGTTGAGCTTGGATTCTTGTAGACATGCCACAGTTATTTGAGCATTTCTAATACCATCCTTGATCAGGGCACATTTTTTGGGGTTGCCCAACCCTCGAACATTCCAACTGCCAATCTTCATCGAAACAAAAGAAAAACAAGCAGAAAAGAAAATAATCAAAGTAAAAGGCCAATAAACCCAAGCACTCAGTTGAGCTATCTCTGTTGATCATAGGGATCAACAGCTTCACTCTCAGGTTGCTTAAGCTTATCGAATGAGTGTGTCCCAACAGCCTCCACTCCTACAGATTTAGATACCTCATTAATATCCTCATTAGATAATAAAGCAAAAGGATTATTGCAGGCATTGGTAAATGAAAACATAGAAGATGATGTACCTTCATTTTTGCGGAAGGAGGTTGACTTGAGGGAGGAGCAAGCTGCTTCATGAATAGCTTAGTATAGGAGGTTTTGGATGTTGACCTGCATCTCTTGCATCGCTTGCTAGTTTCTTCATCAAAGCCAGGTGAGACAGATCCCGAGCTAGCCGAGGACTTGGGCTTATGATGACGAGGTATGAGGGAATTGGTTTTGAATTTGGTTTCACGAGCTCCCCCAGCTCCCGAGCTAAATTGCATTACCTTAGGAGCTCCAAGCTTTGAAACACGCTTAGTCACAGACAACTCAAGAGCAGACTCAACTGCAGGTTGGATCTCTTTATATAGCAAAAGTGGGATAGTAACAACTATCCCCTTCCAAATCATCTGCCTTATCTCCTCTTTGGAGGCATTGTCTTGAGAGCTAGCGAAGCTATTGGGATTATTATTTGATTCACTAGTTGCAATATCCATATTTCCTTTTGGAGAATCAGAGGGAGTCTCTATTATTGGGGGGGGGGGGGGGGGGGGGGGGGGGGAGGGACCATTTCAGAACCTTCCAAACTTGATTTCGCAAGACCTGAGATATTTAAAAGAATTGCTACCAAGTGTACCTGATTTGGTTTCTCCTGAGATCTCGTAACTGATTGCTTAACTGAAAGATTTGCCTCTGTGATTTGTTCCTTTCCTTTTGTGTCGCCAATGATTCCCTGAACTGGCGATTGATATATTCTAGCTTACGACTTCGGCAGGGACTCCCTGCGTCGCCAGGAGGAGGTGGTAGAGCCAGTCCCTGACGTGAATAGTTGGACTTTGCCTTGGCGAACATTATTCGTGTGGATGGGATTCCCCAGGATAAGCACGGGGACATCATGAATCTAGAACTCCTTAGTCCATGGCACTGTATAGTGAATTTGGACATTTTTTGGAATGAGACTAACATATTCAACTTCAATCAGGACGAGGGCTTGGTCCCTGGTAATCACATTCTTCATTTCTCCGCTCATAGTAATGAATTTGCTAAAGGGCTTCACCAGCTGCTCTAGTGAGGACTGGTTCCACATGTGGAAGGGCAATATGGGAATATTTATCCAGATGAAGCTTGGTTTAGGTTTCAGTCTTGCTCCGATGTCCATGGACCACGACGAGAAAGTTGCATTGAAACAAGAGAATTGGAAAACACCATCCACAATTGCATTCTTGGCCTCCCTCGTCGCTGATCCTCTTCACTACCCACCATCCTCCTTATCGCTTCCAAGCGAAGTTGAGAGCGCTTTCGATAGTCGCCGTCTCAGGGCGAGAGCGTGGGTTGATCAGATGGAGGAAGGCACTCGCATGCAGTCCGGGAAGCGCTAAGGCAATCTCTGAGTTGTGGTTGATTTCGATGGCAAGGTTTTCCTTGCGGTTGTGGAGAGGGCAGTCTCTGACTCGGTGACCAAACTTGCGACAATTGAAGCAGTGAAACCACTTTTCCGGCATTCCGCCGTTAGGTGGTCGTTCTCCCCGCATTGCATGCAACGTCTCTCCATCTTCTTTTTCAAGGGTTTGGGATTCTGGGGCCTAGGGTTACGAGTATTGGTGGGTTTGGGAGGGAAGATAGGTTTAGGGGGAAAATGATAAGGGTGTGGAAGAGGAACAGACGATGGAGTGGTGTAAGCAGTTTGGTGTGGGTTTTGAGGTGGGCATGGATAAGATGGGGTGGGTGGGATGGGTAATGATGAGGGAGGGGATGTGGCGCCATGAGAACTTGAGCAAAAGATTTGCTCTTGTTCCAAGACAGCCATGCTCTCGCCTCTCTCCTCTCTCCTCTCTCCTCTCTCCTCTCATACTTTGAACTTCCCTATTTTGCTATCTTCTATTACTATTTTGTGTATATATATACGTCATCTTTACATATATTAGTATCTTTTTTTTTATATATACAAACTTATCTTATATATGTTTTCTACTTATATAACATAATTTCTTTGTACATTTTTGCATTATTTACATTTTACATCTGCATAAGATTGAAAAATTTGCCGTACTGCCCCCTTTTTCGAAAATAATTAGCGACTTGCCCTACTTCCCAAAATAATTAGCGATATGCCCTTATTTAGGACACGTCAGCAACAAACGTTATTGGGAAAAATGACATATGTTGTTTCGATGCCGTTCTTTCCAATAACGGCATCTCTTTAAAAAAAATTATCGTGCCGTTATTGGGAATAACGGCATAGCTTATTTTTGTCTAAAGATCTTACAGTATCAATTGTGACTGTACAGAGAATTGTAAATTGAAAGCAACTGATGTCGTTCTCTCACAGAACGACATCGATTATACTGATGCCGTTATTGTGAATAACGGCATCAGTTATAATCCGTTTGCACAGCTTGCTATAATGGAAAGACCCCTTCTCCTCTCTCCTACCCCTTGTGATGTAATCTTCTCTCTCTCTCATCGCTCCTGTTACCGACAAACCCTAGATCCCAAAATCAAAAAATTCCAACCATTTGAGTCCTCTAAAATTCCATACATCCTGCCTCCTTACTCCCACTCTCATTTGCAATCTTCATCCACAACGAATTTCTTGCTAGTGGTTTTTTGGTTTAATTTGAAGGTATTATCATCTTAACCTTATGTTTGATATGTATTCCAATGTTATGCTTATTGTGAGTAGTGAATGACTTGAATATGTTTGAATTTTTATGCATAGGTATGGAATTTGATATCCCTATTTGGTTATATTATGGGGGTGAAGTAATTAAAGATCCGAAGAGTGGATATTCTTATAGTAATGTTGAACCGGTAATTATTTGGGCTACCCCCAACTTTACATACGCAGAATTAATAGATGAGATATATGAAGTCACTAATTGGGATAGAAGTGTAATGAGTCTGAAACTTAGATCCTGTTATTCTCCTGGTAAAGGGGATGGGCAGTATTTCATATTGGTACCCATAGACAGTGACAGTTCTCTGAGGTCTATATTGCTTAGGACACTTCATCCAAGTTGTGGTTGGAATATAGTTGAGTTATATATCGATCAAATGAGGCTTCCAAATGCTACACGAGTCGTTATGGAAAGTCCAAGGCCCACACGGACTTTGAAACCATCTGCAGAGTCACGTGCTAGGATTTCAAATACAGACGAAGATACTAGCACAACTCCAACGGAACCTGTTTTCTCCGAATACGAGCAGGTACATCCTACCCGATTGGCACAAAATTTTTTGGTAACTGGCATTGCTATGGAAGACTTTGACAATGCCGTTGTAAATAACAACTTAGTCGAAGAGGAAGAAGATGAGGAACGCGGTCTCGAGGATGATGATGAGGAGATTGCCGTTGAAGCTCCAGTTGTTGATGTCAATGTAGATGTGCCGGTTAACAATGCCCGCGTGTTACCAAGTCAGGACACAAGTGCAGCGATGCGTGAATCTCAATCCAATGAATGGATGTCTCGTGCCACCATACATGAACATGGACAGTATTCTGTTGGTTCTTCCAACTTGGATGAACTCTGCATTAGTCAAAGATTTCCAACCAAAGATGCTCTACAACATCAAGTGAAGATGTACGCCGTGAAGAACCAGAGAGAATTCGTGACGGTAAAATCAGATCGTGGTCTATACCATGTGAAATGTAAATACGCGCCCGTCAACCATTCAGCCGAGGAGATTGCAGAAAATCCTTCACTTCAAAATGTAGTTGGTTGTCCATGGCGCTTGCGTGCAATTGTTCCCAAAGGCCGTAATTATTTCGTGGTAAAAAAGCTTGAAGGTGTACACACATGTGTGAATCCTACATTGACTCAGGATCACAGCAAAATTGACTCGACGGTCGTATCGATGGTCATAATGGATACTGTAAAGGAACAACTCTCAATAACACCAAGAGCCATAATTGGATTAGTGAAAGGTAGGTTCCATTACACAATATCATATTGAAAAGCTTGGAAGGCAAAACATAAAGCAATTGAGAAACTATATGGTTCTTTTGAAAAAGCGTACACTAAATTACCATATCTACTCAATACAATTCAAGCTTAAAATCTGGGTACGACTGTACATTGGGCGAAGATTGCGACCGGTCCGGGCATAGAAACATTTAAGGGTTTTTTTTGGGCATTCGGTCCTTCCATTGAAGGATTTAAGTCATGTAGACCAGTTATAAGTATAGACAGCACTCCCTTGTACGGAAAATATAAAGGCTGTTTGTTGATTGCGGTTTCACCAGACACAAATGGGAGGTTATTTCCATTTGCGTTTACACTAGTTGACGGTGAAAGTATAGAAACGTGGACATGGTTCATAAACTGTATTCGGTGCTTTGTCACAGATCGTGAAGGTCTGTGTGTCATTTCTGATCGACATGCCGGTATTTTATCCGCAATGGGAAATGAGTTCGGTACGTGGAGGGAACCATTTGCATATCATCGGTACTGTATGCAGTATTTTGCTAGCAATTTCCATAAAAAATTTGGTTGTAAATTTTTGATGAATAAGTTGAAGGTAATTTCATGTCAAAATCAGTGGAAAAAGTACGAGGAAAAGATGACACAACTTGAAGCGAGCAATGCTGATGCGGCTAACTGGTTGAAGGAAAAAGCGATCGAAAAGTGGGCACTTACTGCCGATGGTGGGCGTAGATATGGTATAATGACAACAAATCTGTCCGAAGTGTTCAACTCGGTTTTAAAAGGTGTTCGTAGCTTACCTGTCACCGCAATTGTAGAACAGATATTTTTCCGTCTGAACATGTACTTCACTGATCGCCGTGAAGCCGCGCAGATACTTATAAGTGAAGGTAAATTATGGGCACCTCGGATTTAGGACCTAATTGATGCCCGCCGTGAAAAATCCAATTTACATGAGGTAATAATGTTTAATAATCGAGATGGTATTTTTGGGGTGAAAACGAGCATTAGAATGGATGGTGGATATAAAAAAGGTGGACATTGGCACACGGTGGACCTCGAGGGCCGAACTTGTACGTGTGGCAAATTCCAACTATTCCACGTTCCATGCTCTCATGTGTTAGCGGTATGTGCTTCACGTGCGCTTGATTATCAACCGTATATTGATGTCTTCTACTCTACTGATTCGTTAGCAGAAACATGGGCACCAAGTTTCAATCCTATACCAGACGAATCTTATTGGCCCACCCAAAGCGCACCGGTACTTATAGCAGATTAAAGTCTTCGTCGGGTGAGGGGAAGGCCGAGGAGTACTCGCATCCGCAATGACATGGATGCTCGAGAAGGTGAGAGTAGTGGAAAAGTATTTTCGAAATGTGGTGTAAGTGGACACAATAGACGGAGTTGTAAGAATGTACAAAGTGTGGGGACTTCACAATCTACCCGCACTTGAATATTTTTCTTGTTATTGTATTTTAGTGATGTCTTCTATTTTGTTAGTGTTTGTATAAATTTATAAAGTTGCATTTTTATGCGGAGCAATTTCAGTTTAAATTGTTTGGAATGAGATTTGTGGTATGAATGTTTGGTGGATATGGGTAAGTTTGTTGTAAATAAACAATCATCACAAAACATGCACAGAAAACATGCACAACTGTTCATACAACAGATGCCGTTCTTGAAAATAACGGCATCTTCTTTCTATGCCGTTATTCGCAAGAACGACTGTGAAGACAGAAAGTATGGCAGAAAGCTCAAATTGTGAATTTTTGACGCTAAACTGATGTCGTTATTCTGGAGAACGGTATAGTTAATAGATGTCGTTATTTTGGAAAACGGCAGGAGTAGAAGTTGCCGTTATCTTGGATAACGGCATACTTATGTAGATCTTAAGATATGCCGTTATCTTGGAGGCCAGGGGATTATATGAAGATACCGTTATCCAAGATAACGACATCAGTTTAGGATGCTGTTATCTTGGATAACGACTGTGAAGACAGAAAGATTGGTAGTCATCTCCAACTTTGCTAATTTTTCCGCTATGCTGATGCTGATATTCGCAATAATGTTACAGAATTAAGATGCCGTTATTTGCAATAACAGCATCTTTTGATCATGTTTTTCACATCCAAACATGTACAGACCACATCAAGCGTTCAAAAATCACTAGCACAAACCATCCACATCCACACACTACATTCCATCCACATCCACAAACTATAAATACAAAATTCAAATCATCAACCCATCCACATACACATACTACATTCCATCTTTGTTGTGAACTTTTCAAAACATGCACAGGCTTAAAAAAACATGCACATCAAGCTTCAAACATGCACAACTGAATTCTTTCTAAACATGCACATCAAGCTTAAAAAAATCAATTAACTTCATCAAATATACATGAACATAATGAATGCTTCATCATTTGCGACATAATAAACACTTCATCAAATACATAGCAATAACTACATAAAGTCTATAATTACTAAAAAACAAGAAAGTTTAATATTACATAAACCCATCATCCAAAGCTTGACAAGCTAAGCATAAAATTCGCAAATTGTAAAATTTAACTCGGCGTGTACTGTTGGGGTGGTCTCCTCTTTCGAACCGGGACTTTCCTCCTACGTTCTCGGGTCTCCTACGTTGCGGGTGCACTTGGACCAACTCCTTTGTCTTCATCGCCTCCTCCTACTTCAATCTCCGGATTTGCCAATTCACTCTGCATAGGAGGGAAGCGAACTGTCTTACCCCTTTGTGGATGACGTGACGGAGTCTGAGGTTGAGTTTGAGGTGCGGAGGGGTCTCCTGCTTCCAATGCTTGTTGTGGTGGAGGTGGAGCTTGGCTAACGTTGGGTCGAACCGGTTGAGTTGATACTTCGGTCGACCGCATAAGGTCATTGAAATGTAAACCATCTCCAACCTCTTCAAGAGAGGTACGACAAGTGCACAAGAGATCTCGTGCCAATTCTTTGCATGCCTTACTGGCGTTGCTCTTCAAGACACTCGCACATTTCCTCACCATGTCCCATGTGTTGTCGATCTGTATTAGGAATATAAATTATTAGTAGTAAACCAAACTTTACCATTAAACAAGAATAAGTAAAATCCTTTGAAATAAATGTAATTGACCCAAAAAATTAATTTACCATTAGACGATATGATGAAGCTTTTAGTTGATACATGGGTTGTGATGATGAATGTACGGGTGGTGGTTCAACTTGGTGCGCAGGTATCGGTTGTTGGATGCCTGCGGGAAGATCCGTTTTCGGCGCAACATACAACCTTGTGATGCGACGGTACCATGTCATATATGCTTTTTGCATTGATCCTTCGTACGACTGTACAATACCCTCTACGACCAACTCGTACCTCCGCTCATTCCAACATCCTACATGAGCACGGTGGTGATCGGCTCAATCCATATTTAGTAAACGACCTTAACCCGTGATGTTGTGAAGTCTACGGTCGAACAATGAGTTAACGGGGACGGGCTGTTGTGTATTAAATTGGCGGAGAACGCGGCCGGGGTAATAAAACTCCACAACTGAGAAGTTTACAAGTGGAGCTAATGTCAACCACAACTGATTATTGGCAGTGCAAATGGGTGGTAGAAGTTGTAGCCTATCATCTGTGTACGGGGTCCAATTTATGAACTCTTCCCTCAACTGATCGAGTTCGTCCCTATAATAGGTGAGGACACCACGTGGGTTATCCCTCCATGTATGCTTCCCCGCCCAGTAGGCACCAAGAGGAGCTCTTAGCACAGTATTTTCCTGTTGTACTCTCCAACTTTCTGATAGTACCGTGACACGGGGTCGGTCGAGGTGTATTCGTTCCCAACACCATATTTGCAATATAGACATCAGCCCGATCATTTGAATTGACCCCATCGAATAGTTACAGAGAGTACGGTAGAGGGAGGCCAGAGCCGCACTTTCCCAACTATATCGGCCGGCTGTCTGCAGGTCAGCAATGAGTGAAAGGTACATGAGGTGCACTACATCACCTGAAGAGTTAGGGAATAGAATCCCTCCAATCATCGACAATAGATAAGTGCGGGTATAGTTCTGGAGTTGGATGTCTGTCGGCACGTCTGGCATTCGATTAGTGAACTCCCTATCAAGCCAAGAACGTCTAATGGATTCCCCAATGAATATTGCCTTATCCTCTTCAGGCACCTCCAGCCCAAGATAATCTCGTACCAATGCTACCTTATTGAACATCAAGTTGTCGGTGACGGCCACCCCATCGATTGGAAGACCCGCAATCACAGCTACATCTTGTAGGGTAACCGTCATCTCTCCAACCGGTAAGTGAAACGTGTGTGTCTCCGGCCTCCATCGCTCCACAAGAGCGGTAAGTAGGGCATGGTCACACTTGATTTTAGTCAGCTTTGACATCCCGTAGAATCCGCTACTTACCAAGTAATTTTCAATACGGGAGATCGTCGGCATGATGTTGTGCATTCGGAAACTCATCTTCTCTACATCCCCTTTCCAAACCGCCTGTGATCTGTGATCTTCTTGCATATATAGAACGGTAGGATCTATTGGACTCGGATGTCCCCGTGGTCCATACGAAGAACTAGATGAGGCACCAACACCATGGGAAGAAGATGGTTCTGTAGGATCCATTGGCCTGTCAACAATAACAAACACTAATCAAATTTGTGATCTTCTTGCATATATAGAACAGTAGGATTTATTGGACCCGAATGTCCCCATGGTCCATACGAAGAACTAGATGAGGCACCAACACCATGGAAAGAAGATGGTTCTGTAGGATCCATTGGCCTGTTAACAATAACAAACACTAATCAACAACAATTTTCGAATTTTTTTTTTGAAAATAAACTAAGTATAATTTATCACAAACTCGTTATTCCTCAAATCCAAATCATTCATAACAATGTAAAAAAATGGATTTTATAAACTAAGTATGAATTTTGAACTACTTGCAATCGTCATAATGACAACGAAAAACACCCCACAAAGTATCTCCCTATATTCTTTGTTTTCCTAACAACTTGAAGAATTGCACCTTTCTGAACAATTCAACATTTTGTAAACCCTATATCACCAAGAATCCATAAGTACTTTTCCAAAACTACTACTTAAATAACACAAACCTACATCACTTGTACTATACTACCAATGCACACATCTAGCATATTTTCAAAATCAACATTGCAAAAAAAAAATTAGGGTTTTTGGATACTTACAACAAATTCAGATTCCGATTGATTTGGAATTCTCAATAAGAGATTGAAGAGTAGACACTAAGTACAAATCAATTAAATACTTGGGATTTTAGGATTTTTTTTTTTGGGGGGTTTAGGAATTTTGGAGTCGGAATGAAGAATGAAACAATCGCAAGGCAAAAGGGAAAGGAGAAGGGGTCTTTCCATTATAGGAAGCTGTGCAAACGGATTATAACTGATGCCGTTATTCACAATAACGGCATCAGTATAATCGATGTCGTTCTGTGAGAGAACGGCATCAGTTGCTTTCAATTTGCAATTCTCTGTCGAGTCACAATTGATACTGTAAGATCTTTAGACAAAAATAAGCTATGCCGTTATTCCCAATAACGGCACGACAATTTTTTTTTAAAGAGATGCTGTTATTGGGAAGAACGGTATCGAAACAACGTATGCCGTTTTTCCCAATAACGTTTGTTGCTGGCGTGTCCTAAACAAGGGCATATCGCTAATTATTTTGGGAAGTAGGGCAAGTCGCTAATTATTTTCAAAAAAGGAGGCAGTACGACAAATTTTTCCATAAGATTTCAATTATATGTTATTAATTTTACTATTATTATACTTTGTTTTCCTACTACAATTACTTGTAATTTCCATATTATAGTATTGTTTGTTTTATCATATAATTTTATGCTTACTCAAGTATGAAATATTAGATGTAAATTTCTTTGCTATATTTGACAATTTATAAATATTTTGATATGTACTAAACACTATTCTATATATATTAAATTCTAAATTGTGTACATAGTTATTGTATCATTTTACAAATGGTTTTTTTTAATGACACTATTTTATATACATCATTATTTATTTATTTATTTATTTATTCTATCATACTTATCTTGTATTGTTTGTATTTTTTAACTGAATATATTTTAAATATTTTTATCCAACAGACTTTCCCTAAATTGCTACTTTCTTTTATATCTTAATATATAATCCTAGTTTAATTTATGATTTTAATCAATCTACTCTTCGCGTTATCCTTTATTTAACTTCTCTCTACTTTTTTTCTATTAGCTACTGCTAAATACTTTTCAATTATTATGATCGCCTCAACTATTTACCAGTTTGTTTTATATTATTTCTTTTGTTTTATACGGTTTATTTCTTTATCATAATACTGCTCTTTTATCCTAGTTCAATTTTAAGCTACTCGATCTCTATTTTCGCTTTTAGTCTATATATATTTTCAAAATTTTCCTACTTCATTACAATTTATCAATATTATTTCAATTCTTCTATTCTTTGCACTTACAATTCTTTTTCTTTCTCATTTATTTCCCTACTTCCATGTTTATTTTTATTT
This sequence comes from Hemerocallis citrina, assembly GCA_017893485.1. Lineage (NCBI taxonomy): Eukaryota > Viridiplantae > Streptophyta > Magnoliopsida > Asparagales > Asphodelaceae > Hemerocallis > Hemerocallis citrina. The sequence goes on along the minus strand of JACEHZ010000484.1, from coordinate 108,087 downwards.
CCGTCATATTCTTTTTCATTCTACTTCTTACTTTACTATACTTAATTTCAATTTATTAAAGCATTTATTTTTACCATGCTTTTCTTATTTATTTCCAGTTTATTTTGTTTTAAAACTCTTATCACAATTGATAACTTAATTTATTTATTTTTTCTTTTCTTATGTTGTATTATCTAATACTTAACCTATTATTATTTTGTATGACAAGTACTTTCAATCTACATTATCTTTCACTATCAAATTCTTTTGTTCCACAAATTTTTCTAATTTGTTTAATACTTCCATATTTTCTGATCCTTATTAATCTCTCTTACTCTGTACGCTTATTAACTTCATCAGTTACCAATATGAATGTTAATTTTTTTCTTTTAAAAAAAAACACATAAATGCCAACTTTGTTTCTATTTTGTTATAAATATGTAAAATATCACATAATTAACAACAAACACAAAGTTTAAAGTAAAATTCAATGAAATACACAAAAATTAGACAAGGTATTTAAAAGCCGCTCGCTAGATAAAGAGAACTCATGGACCTTGCTTTCATCATATATAGCCCTCCTTTCTTGCTTTCTTATGATCACCACTCTCGTCCATACCATAATCATCTTCACCTGCAACTGCAATATCCACACCATCCCTAATCTCCCATCACCTCGACTGCGCTCTCATTCCTCTTCACTTCCTCACCGAGTTTGACTGTAACATCCGCGCCTCATTCCTAGTCACAGCACTTGGAGTTGGATCCAAATTCATCCTCTTGTCTCATCTTCATCTTCTTCGGTCGAAGCTTCACCATTCTTGTCTTCCTCGTCGCTAATCACATGTAAAATGTTGACTGAATGCCAATGTAAAATGAGTTAATTATTTTAGGGTTTCTGATTAATTACCTGGTGGCAGTGATGATGATAACATCAGTAGTAATTGGCCCACTCTCAACAAAAAAGTTTCCTAAAATACCCCTATAATTTGGATCATGGTTTTACTCTTTAAATGGATTGAAACCCTGCCTAGTTGGATCAAGATCCATTAACAACTGTATCATTACTATTATCATAATAAGAGAAAGAAAGATGAGGCAGGCAGACCTTAGGATTAGGGATGATGATGTCACACGGCAGTGAGCGGTTGAGCTGCCACGAACCTTCAAACAGCTAGCTAGCCAGAAGAGAAGGGCGCCGATGGAGGTGGACCAGGTGGTGATGGGTAATGGGATACTAATGGCGCTGATAAACCCGGGATTTTCTCGGCAAGTTTTCGGATCCTCATATCGTCAAATTTGGATTGAGGGGGAATTTTTTTTTACTATTCAAATGGACGAGATAACAAAACCTAATTAAGGTCTCTTTCTCACCTCATTCTTACATAAAAACTGCGTTAACTTTAAGGCATTTTTTCTTGTATTTATATAGAGTAATTCTTCAGCCACTACCAATTTCATTACTATTCTCTTCACTACCTTAGTAGCATACTTCTATTGGAGAGTTTCCCCACCTACTCTACCTTTCCCTACCTATTGGAGTGTGCCACCCAAGGTCGTGAAAAGAAATAAAGTGAAATTGGTAGTGAATGTAGCATTACTCATTTATATAAGGGGGAATTTTCTCCAAATGACCTTATTATTACTCATAATTACATGTTCTTATATTCTTTAGGGATAATTTATCAAATGCCCCAATTTAAAATATAGAAATTAGCATATACCTCGAATAATTTTAAAACTAAGAAATACTTCAAGTTTGGACGGAACCGTTAAAATCCCCGTCAAGTGAACTCACGTGCATCACCCGTGATATATAAAATGACCTAAATACCCATGATAATATGTATTTTAGCCAATGCCCCTCATTTAGAATGTGGAAACTAACATATACCATACTATTTCATATTAAAAAAAAGGGATATTTGAGCAGATGCCCTCATTCGAAATGCGAAAATAAGCATATACCCATACTATTTAAAAAAATAAAAACAAGAAATACCGTCAGTTTGGACGAAATAGTTTTAGGATTTTGAATAGTATATTATATGTGTTTGTTGTTTTAACCAAAAAAAAAACATTAATGCCATCATCAATGCTTTGTTTCCACATCTCAACTTGGGTGTTATTGAAGTTGCACAACCTAGTGTGACAGTAGGTAATACCATATTAGCAAAGTACGTGAATAATTCGTTAAATTCGTAAATTATTCACGAAGAAATAATTTGCCGAATAGATTTGCAAATATTAGCAGGTTTGCATTTAATTCCCGCAGTTCGCGAATTATTTACGAAAATCACGAATTAAACGAATGTTTCGTGAATAATTTGCGAATTTAGCGGATTATACAAGAAATATTTATGGAGTTATATATATTTTACTTAGGTGATGAGTATTAACTACTTAAATGCATTAAATTTTGTATTTCTTTCTTCATAAAGTTTTGCCGAATTTTTTCTGAATTTGCCGGATTTTTGTTGATTTCCGAATATTAAATCTTTTCAAATTATTTATAAACGACGAATTTGTGACTATGGATTATATATACACAAGCTACTGTTAAACCTATTGTGAATGAAGATGATGGAAATGATTATGCACATTCTAGAGTGAAACAAGAGACCATGCAATCTGTTGTAATAGATGATGATACACAAGCTAGTGATGATGCACAACAATCCGTTGTAATAGATGATGGTTTTTGTATTTTTGGGGGTCAAAATCTGACGTAGAAGCTCTTTCTATTACATTGTTATCATTAGTACAGGAAGAAAGTTGTTCAGACTGAGTAACACCACATAACACATATTTTCACAACACCTAACACAGAAATAGTTGGGGTATATGTTAGTTTTCTCATTTTGAATGAGGGCATTTGCTGAAATATCATAAATATCATTTTTTTTAAAAGTACAGGTATATGCTAGTTTCCATATTCTGATTGGGGGCAATTTCTAAAATAAATTTTTTCGTGGATATTTAGGTCATTTTACATATCACGTGTGACACATGTGAGTTCAATTAACGAGAATTTTAACGATTCCAAGGTATTTCTTAGTTTTTTTTTTAATAGTGGTGGTATGTGCTAGTTTTCATATTTTGAATAAGGGCATTCGCTAAATTATCCCTATTCTTTATTCATTTATTGCAAAATTTTGCAAACCTCCCCATCATGTGTCAACAAAATTGTAAATGTGTAAGCTTTTCTTTTGGTAATTAATTTTCACACTAACCATGTATAAGAGCATCTGTAGTCGTTTGCTATATATCGATAATATGGATATTTGGCTAAAAAAACCGCTGCAGTCGTTTGCTATATATCCATATTATCGATAAATCGCTACAGTAGATTGCTATATTTGAGAATCCGTATAGCTTTTATCCATATATGAGTGACGGCACTTCAAGTGCTGTTGCTTGATTTTTTATAATTTTTTTCGATTAAAAAATCCCCTAAATCCCTCAGACGGCACTTCATGTGCCGTCCTTTGAATTTTTTATTTTTTTTTTTAACCGAAATCCTCGGATTGAAGTGCCGTCCGGAGGTTTTTGCATTTTTTAATTTTTTTTTTGCAATTTGTGAGAACGTTTTTGCAATTTTTAATTTTTTTTGCAATTTCTGAATTGTTTTTGTAATTTTTTGAAATTTTTTTGTAATTAATGAAATGTTTTTTGTAATTTCGGAAAAAGTAGAAAATGCCAAAAAAAAAATCAAAAAAACCTTGGACGGCACTTCATGTGCCGTCCGTCAAGCTCGGCTTGAATTATTATTATTATTATTATTATTTTAAATTTTTATCTATCTATCTATCTATCTATCTTCCGACGGCACTTCATGTGCCGTCCCTCCTTTAAAATAAATTATTTTTTGTTTTCGCTCTCCGCCCACAAAATTTTTGATTTTTTAAAAATTTTTTTTTTCTCAGACGGCACTTCATGTGCCGTCACTTATTATTTTAATATAGGTAGCTAAAATATAGCTTTAAACCACTGCAGCAAAACTGTGATTTCTATTTCTATTTATTCATATATCCATATTTTTACATTCAACTCTAAGAAATAAAGAATTTTTTATGTTATGTTAACGGTGTTCAAGGAGGTCAGGACGTAGACAATTGAAAGTTTTGAGGGATTAATTAATAGGGGAACAAATTTTAGAGTGGTTGTTTGTTTGTATTTCAATTAAGAGAGATGAGAACGGCTTATTCAACTTACTTAGCTTTTACATACTCTTTTCTAAAATTAGAATGATCGAAAGAGTTCTGCTTAATTTGGAAAAGTAAGGACGCTAATCTACAAATACTTTTATAGATGTTGCTGCTTCTGGCAACAGTATTCTTCACTGAAGCTTATTGTAAAAATCGGAAAGAGAAACCCTACAAGATCAAAAGAGGTTCGGTAAGACTTTCCTAATTTATTTATGGTTAGGGTTTAAGTGTTAATAAACAACTTGGATCCTCTCTTATGTATATTGAACTTGCAAAATGCTAGACATACATGAGTTTTTGTCCTAAACATACATTATAAATGTATTGGGACCCACTTCTCACTAAATAATGTTTTAAAATTATCTTTTAGTGAGAATTGGATCCCAATACATTTATAATATATGTTTGCAGTAAAAACTCATGTATGGGTAATCATCCTCATTGAACTTTAAACGATTACAGTAAATCTCTTCCTTAGAGCATCTGTAGTCGTGGGCTAAATACCAAAATTTTGGAAAAATTTGGAAAAAAAGCGCTGCAGTCGTCGTCCAAATTTGCAAAATTTGGGTGTACGATGAATAGTGCCTTGCCAAATATAGCAGACGATTTGGCCAAATGCAAAATATAGCTAACGAATTATTTTCTTTCGTCCGTCAGAATTGACGAAAAATTTAAATTTCGTCTCGTAGGTGAGACGTACAAAAATTGAGTTCGGACGAAGGATTAAATACCGTTTGAGAAAGGAAAAGAATAAAAAAAAAAAATGTCAGAGACGAAGGATTATACACCGTCAATCCTAAAGCCAGCTAGATGCCAAAATCACAATTGACGGGAAGTAATCTTCCGTCCCAGGCCAAAAATTGGTTTTTAATAATTTTTTATTATTATTGTCTTTTAGTGCTTAAAAAAGAAATTTTTTTTTATAAAAAGAAAAATTGGGACGAGAGATAATCGATCGTCCGGCCATATTTTAGCTTTCAACGACTGCAGCGATCAGCCATATTTTCTATTTCCAAATGCCAAATACCCAAAATTTAGCTTGGAACGACTACAGATGCTCTTAGTAAACAAGAGGTTGGAAGTTTGAGCCCCCATTTTCACAATTCCCGAATAAAAGATTCCTCTGCTTTAATTACGATCACCCCCAGGGTACGTTAGGTTGGAGAAAATTGAATTTTCTTTCAGATGTCCGGATTGTGTCTGAATTGTGAATCTTTCGCACTTATGTTGAAGAATAACCCTTGGAGAAAATTGAATTTTCTTTGAGAATATGCTTTACTCAAGTAAGTGGAGAAATAGACCCATCTTGTGTTTGAGTTATTCTTCCACCTATATTTTTAGATGGGCATGCAGCTAGATTAGTTTCAATGAAGTAAATTTAAAAAATTTCTCCTTAATCTCTCAACTAGCTAGCTCGTTAGGACTTAGGACTATCTTGCATGCCCTTATTTACTTTCGAACAAACACTATAAAATTTCCCCCTTTCCCATTTTTTTGTATTTATCCCGATATATTATCTCTTCAGATTTTTTCTGAAATAAGTTTCCTAATTGTGTACTGTAAAATCTAGAGATCTCTTGACCAGTTTTCGTCTACATTTTTCTTGCAAGTGTTTTTTTTCCTTTCTTTTTGGTTCAATTGAAACCAACACAGAGTCAACAATTCACATCACGGAACGATGCTAGTTTGTTTTCGGCTAATTCGGAAGGGTGCTAATTAATATGGAGAATATGCTAACCAAAATTTACCCGCTCTTTTTAGTTTTAACACACAGCACAACTTCATCCATTCCAAAACCATTTATAACAGCAAACTGCAACAGAAGCAGGGAGTTAATCTGGACAGTTGGATGTATCAACCTCGACCGTTGGATCTAGGCTTTACTTCTTTTGAACTCCAATAGATGGGAAAAGACAGAGTAGGTAGGAGAACTCTTTAATAAGAAGGTGCCACCTAAGAAAAAAAAAAAAGAATTGTAGTGAAATTAGTAATGGATGAAGCATTACTCTAAATTAAACTCAGGGTGCCACACACTTTCACAATTTTGATAGAACTCGCATTCAATTAAATTAACTAGTATTTATCACGTGTGATGCACGTATTAATAAATATATATTTTTTAAGTAATACAAATAAAGACTATATCATAACTATTTTAATGCAAGAGTTGGAGTTGTACGTGCGATGCACTGGTTTGTTTTGTAACAAATGAGGTTTGTTTGTGAAGAGATGGAGTTACACGTGCGATGCACGGGTTTATTTTGTTACAAATGAAGTTTGTTTTGTTGTAAATGTGATTTGTTTGGTGACAAACTATCCCATTAAAATACGTATATTTTTCACGTGTGATGCACGTTTTGATAAAGAGTTGGAGTAAAACGTGCGATACACGTAAGTCAACAGTAGTTAGCACGTGCGATGAATGCCTTAATTTTTTTAAAAAATGGAGCTGAACAGGTGATACATGTATTTTTAAAAAATTAAGAAGAAAAACTTTGATGTGTACGTGTGATGCACGTGTTGAAAAATAGATTTGAAGTTACACGTGCGATGCATATGTTTGTTTGGTGACAAAAGTGGTGTTTCTTTTGTGACAAAAATATTAAAATTTGTTTTTTTGTGCAAACTCTTTCATTAAATAGTAAGTAAATATAGTATATTATAGATAGATAGATGGACAGTAATTTACACATGTGATGTGTTGGGATTGGGGCGTCAAAAAATGCCCTCTGGTCGTAGCAGAACTAATTAGAGCAATGAGGAAGTCGAAGTAGACGAGGTGAATAAATTGAGCAAGTAAGTAGATCCACCAAACTAACACAAATATAACAACGATGACTTATCCCGGTTAGCTTTTGCTTAATCCAGGGGAAATATAGGGAGATCTGATATTCAACTAGAGGAGATTAAAAGGAGTTACTGATTCACTTGACACAAAGAATTAAACTCACCCACCAGGAACTATCTCTCTCTCGAGCAACTCTTTGCAATGGAGAAAAGAATCTATGAAGTACTACCTCTCATATTGGAGGAGTTTACAATATATATAGAAGAATAGAGAGAAAACCTAGGTCTAATCTTGATCCTCAGTCGTCCGATAAAACCTGGAAAAGAAGTAACTAAATAGGATCCGCACGATCTAACTTGGAGTTGAAGATTGGGCTGGAACGACCTAACAAATCGAGGCCCAAAACTGAACACAGCGTCGCAGGCAGTCGACCGTCCAACAAGACCGGTCGACCGTACCACTCTCTGACTTTCCAGCACAACGAGCTGTCGGGGTGCGGTAGGGGGGTGCAGTCGACTGTCACCATGACCGGTCGACCACAACTAGCCTACACCTGCTGCTGCTGCTGCTGCTGTTCTCCTTCTACTCGCTTCGACGCTTCAACCTCCGTGCTTCATATTACCTTCTTTTAATCTGAACAACAAGTATTCAAGACACAATCCTAACATGATGTATGTTTAATATTTAAAAAAATTAAAGTAAAAATCTGACATAGTGATGACTCGAACCTGAGACCTCCTTCATATTAGTTATGCACGTGCGATGCACGTATTAGTAGATTGACCAATGACATTAAGTCCTCCCAATATTAGAGATAGTAATTGACATGCGCGATGCACGTTTTAATAATTCAAAAAAAAAAACTGATGTATGGAGGATTCAAACCTGAAACCTCCTTTATAATAGTTATGCACGTGTTTTGCACGCGTTGATAGATTGACAAATGACACTAAGACCTTCTCCCATTATAATATTAGAGATTAGAAATTAGAGATAATAATAGAGATTAGAGATTAATTATCTCCCAACTGATAATTACTTATAAACCAAAGGCTTCATAGTTCACACTGCTTTGAGATTTGTGCATGATTGTGGCAGTAAATATTCGTGAATATAGAGAGAGAGAGAGAGAGCACTGACACTTTCATTTTCAGCTGCCCTATAAGTGCATCCACTATCGTCACATCTAAAATATGCATATTTAGTATTTGAATTTAGCAACGAAGGAGAAGCGCTCCTATCATTTCTGTTAAATTTGCAACAAAAAAAAAAGAATAAAAAAAATCTGGCCGATGATCTTCATCCGTCTATCTCTTTTCTTTTAAAACGATTTTTTTCGTAAATAAGTAATGACATTTTAGTAATATGTGAAAGAAAAAAAGAGAGAAGAAGTGATCGGACGGAAGATCGAAGGAAGAAGATCTTCTGTCCGATTTTTTTATTAAAACAAAATTAAAATAACATTTTCGTAAATAAGTAATGACATTTTAGTAATATGTGAAAAAATGTACGAAAAAAGGGGAAGAAGTGATCGGACGGAAAATCTTCTTCCGTCCGATTTTTAAAAATTGTAATTTCGTAATTTGTTAATGGTAATTTTGTAATTATGTAACACCCCACTTTTTTATTTAAATTTAAAATGCATTTTTGCACTATGATGCACGTGCTAATTTATTCATCTCTTTTCTTACTCTCATTTACAAATTTTAGCATGCACAAGTTTTTAATTAGCCTTCTTATGACCCATGGAGCTAAAGATTAAATCATAGCCCATTAGATTGATTAAAAGAAGAACCCACTAGAATAATTAAGTTAATAAATTAAAAGAGAGCCCATGAATCAAGCCCATTAGTAAAATCCTAATTTAAGTTAAGCTTGGACTAATACATGACAAGTTACAACTTTTAGTGCACATTTAGAACTATAGAAAGATGTATTTGTTTTGTATGTGCATGTGTTGGGTGTAGCCGGTTTTGAACATAGGGTTGGCCGGGTTGTAGTGGGGGAGGGGGGGTTGAGGTTTTGAAAGGTTGAAAAGGTGGAAGGTTGGGAGTTTTAGGAGTTAGAAAATGAAGGGTTGAGTGGGCAATTAAGAGAAAATTATTAGGTTGAAAATTTTGCTTTTTAGACCCTCACCTCACCCTATAAATACAACCTCATTCTCCTTCTCTTTTACACCAAAAAGTAAACAAAAATAAGAGAAAGAAAAAGAAAGAGAGTAGAGTGTTCTTGTGCTTGAGGAGTTCTTGCTTGGGGGAGTTCTTGCTAGGAGAAGAAGGAGTTGCTTTGGAGCTAGGAGTGTGTCTCATCTTGTTGTTCAATCTTCACTAGAGGTGGGTGTTCTTTACTTTCTAATTATAGAGAATGTGCATGTTAATAAGAAAATAAATGAGTAGTGTAGAATTTGATTTGATAAAGTAGAACAAACTTATGCTTTGTATGTCGCTATGTTTAGTAAATTAATCAACAATTATGTTAGTTGGTAATGAGAAAAATAATAATGGAACAATTTTCCATGAACTAGTGTACAAGAATATAGAGATTTTGATTATATGAACAATTGTTGAACTTTCCTCTTAGAACAAGCAAATAAAATTTTTGTAACGAGAAATTTGATGTTTATGAACTCGTTTGAATGCTTGTAAGAGATACACTGTACTATCTTTGATTAAATTAACATAATGCATGTTCATGTTTATTAGTAAGAAGAAATAACTCGAGAGTTAATTATTCAAAAATATGAGTATTGAATCTATGAGTTACTGTTAGGGAGTAAACTCAGTTTTTATAAACTAATATCAGTCTAATAAGAGGTTAGATCTAATAGAGAATCGAAATTTTATATATAAAAAAATATATGGTTTAACAGAAAGTTGGGACAAAAGTCACCAAAGTGACTAATTTTCGTTGGGCGCCTGTGGCCCCGTGGTCTGGCGTTGCGCTGTCTTTCTGTTCGGCCTGGGTTCGAAACTTGGGAAGCTCAAACATTTTTTCTTTGTTTCGTCTTAACTTAACTCAGATCCTGAGAGTTAGTATAAAGGGTTTCAGTGTGAAGTTTAGACACCTAGTCCACTTGGACTTCTTGGCGTTCGGTGTGTGCTTGGGCGCTGTCTGATCAGTCACGGGTTCGAAACCCTGTGATGACTTTTATTTTTTTGTTTTTTTAAATTAATTTTTGATGAGTTTTAACACAACAAAAATTGGACATAAATTCTAATATTCATATAAATTGATATAGAATTTATTCAAATTAGTTTCAAGATTTTCATGTATATTTGAGAAATTAAAAAGAAGCAAAATGAGAAAGAAAAAGAGTTTTGACCAAAAAAATTTTATTAATGAAGATGAGATTCATTTGTAGAAGAAGAGTAAATTATTCATGTGAATGGATTCCTCTTGATGTGATTATATGCTCATTCAATTTAAGAATACTTGGTATGAATTGAAATATGAATCTGTCATTTGTGCTTAAGTTATTAAAGAGATTGATGATGGATGGAAATTTTTGTTCATGAAAAATGATTATTGCTATTAAGGATTGAGAATGAATAAAATAGTGACAAGACTATGATAACTTGTGAATAAGTTGAAGATGAAAATATCTAAGTTTAAGACATGTTTATTAAAGGGTATTGTGTACCCATGAATTCTTGTACATGATAAAGTTTGTGATTTAGAGTTAATGAGACCTCGTGTACCGGCACTATTAAATTGAAAAGAGTTGAGATATATTTTGAGATATGGCCATGGAGCTATCTCGTATTTGTTGATAAAGTCCGATATGGGGTAAAACTAATTCTAGGCTTGGAAATTTATTCATATCTTGAACTAAATACTTAGGCACATAAGTGAAGATGTAGTGAACCTGGACAAACAAAAGTGGGTTGCTTCTATATAGTCGGCGGTGGATCTCCGTGACTATAGACCCAGTCGGCGGTGGATCTCCGTGACGTGGTTGCTCCGTGAGAGACGAGCTTTTATTTATTTTTTTAATCCGGGACTTTGCGTAGTCAGGCGAATAGTTTGTCATACTCCAATGTATATACGTATACCGGGGCTAGAGAGGCACTTGCGGGATGATTCACACGATGAGAGATCTGTTATAACAGTCACGGTGGATCTCCGTGGTTGGGATCCATATTCGTGGAATGATCTAAACCTTGTTTTATTACTGGGTAGTTTCATGGCGAGGGATCGAACCCTTAAATATGGAGTACGTAGGTGTTTGCCCTCAGACCTATGTAGTATGGGATGCATAGAATTCGAACAAGTATGCATTAGTGTCATCCTAGTATACATGTGTGCATTAGGCATTAAGGTATGACGTACACTTACATGTTTTAGCATAGTCACGATTTCACACTTTATTATTCATTCAACTTTTTTTGATTTGTTAAAGTAATGAGATCGTTATATGTACGGCATAGAGAGCATGGTCGAGTATAACATTTTCGTCAGTTGTAAGTGACTGACGTGCCCACAGCTTAATATGCAGGTAATGGACTTTTATGAAGAAGTTATGATGCAGTTGATGATCTACATTGTTATAGTTGTACAAGTTGTATTTATTTATTGTTGTATTCTTCCGTTGTGTGAACAAAAATGTAAAGAACTCTGATGTTGTTGAAAAAAATTTAATTTCCTTATAAAATTGTACGAAGTGAAGTAAAGATCCTGTGAAATCTTGAATTCGGTCTTATTTGGAATTCGAAGCGTTACAAATTATTTGAGTGGCATTTTTCGTAATTTTTATGGAAAACGTTTCTTGAAAAGTTTGCGGACGGAAGATGCCCTTCCATCCGACAATATTAAAAAAAAATTAAACGAACGGAGCTTGATCATCCGTCTTCTATATTTGGCAATCGTCTAAAGCCACTACTATCTTTAGTAGTCGACAGTTCACTTATATTCTAAATTTTGGGTTTTTAGCAAACGATAATGGAGAGTTTTTTCAACCAAATTGTTAAATTTTTGGTTTTTAGCAAACGATACTGGATGCTCTAAAAGATATCGAATTTATTTCTATTTATTTCAGGGTTTTTAACATGTATGTTTCTAACAAATACTTAAATATCATGTATGTCCCTCACAAATATGCATTTTCATATTTTTCCCAACAATATATGCCACTTCTCTTAATTACCCCTCTAGTTAAAAAAACTCAATACGATGAAAAATTTTCATTTTCTTAATGGACTTGATGAAAAATGACTGAAATATTCTCTTCTCTATCATTCAAACTATATCTTCTTCATCCTTGTAAATCCGGACAATTGTTAATAATCAAGACTCATTAACTCTTCTCAAAATTTCTTCATTTTTATTTAAGAAATGGATAAACTAATAGTACATCTATGATAACTACATATTTTTTCTTAAAACTGTTAAATCTATTCTTATTTGATTGTCTAATTTGAACTTTTAGTTTGATTTCTATTTGTCTCATAAGAGTAAAATCATGGTTAACTTAGTGATATCTAATATAGGGGTAAATCTATATAATAAAATACAAAGAAAGCTATCAAGTGACTCTCCTTCAATAGTAAGGAAATCAATGGTCTATATCTAAGCTCCCAAAAGTTTCTCCCCAAAACTCAAATTCAAATCCCCCCTCCCCTCCCCCCCCCCCCCCCCCCCCCCCCCCCCAACCCAACACACACACACCCACACCCACACCAAAATAACTCCTTTATTTATTTATTTATTTTTTTAGATTTTCAGATTTCAGGTTTGTAAATTTTCAGACTTTTTATTTTTTTTATTGCTCATGTTACATTAAAAATAACAAATATTTTCTCAATAATTAAATTTCATCATTTTCCACCTTCAAAGTTCTAAGAAGTTGGATTTTATACCCCCATTTTTAATTAATTTTCAACATATACTAATGGAAACATGAATTTTTATTTACAACTAATTATTGTTATACTATTCAAACTTGAGCTACATAATTGTTGTTCTACTGTTTACAAGGCTTTTCATATGGTGTATTATTTTGAAGACATGCTGTAGGTACGTGTCCACGGGCAAATCTAGTCTAAAATAAAGTCCAAATTATTAGAAGCATATATGAAAATACACATTTGTAAGGAATAAATATATATATATAATTATATATTTATTAGGAGTATATATATGTTAAAAACTACGGAACTGCCACTGGAAATGATGGACAGACTAATGAAAATGTCCTTCTGTCGTCTACAAAGGTCACTCGTTAGACTGCCACAATTGAAATTCAATACTTTACTGCTTCATTCAAGGTGGGGTGTTTAGATATGTAATTTTAGGAAAAATTACAGCTTTTTTTTTTTCAAATTCGCAACTCTAAATTTGAACCAACTCCTCTGAATATTGCACCCAACTTCTACAATTTTGAAGTGTGTTCCCACCTTCCATATCATGAAAGATTTGCTGCACTGACCCACTTTTTGAAAATATTTTGAAGTCTGATCCACTTTCGAAAACAATTAGCGATCGGACCAAGTTTTGGACACGTCAGCATAAGCCGTTATGTCGTTATTGAAAATAACGGCATAGATTATTTATATACCGTTATTTTCAATAACGGCATCATTTTTTAATTTATTTTGCATATCGTTATTTGGAGTAACGGCATCAGTATATTTCTCATACAAGTGTGAATTGGAAAAAATTCTAAGTGTTGAAACAACTTAGAAATAATGTCGTTATTCCCAAGAACGGCATTTGAATTACTGACGCCGTTATTGAAGATAACGACATCAGTTATAATAAAATGATATGTTCAATAACGGCATCAGTAATTTGAATGCCGTTTTTGGGGATAACCACATCATTTTTAAATTGTTTCAACACTTAGAATTTTTTCCAAGTCAGAAGATTCATACTTGAATGAGAAAAATACTGATGTCGTTACTCCAAAAAACGGCATGCAAAATAAATTGTACAATGATGTCGTTATTGAAAATAACGGGATATAAATAATTTATGTTGTTATTTTTAATAACGACTTATGCTGACGTATTCAAAACTGGGTCAGATAGGCAATTGTTTTCGGAAGTAGATCAGAGACCCCGCATATTTTCAAAAATGGGTCAGTACAACAAAAAATTCCCATATCATATTATTTGCAGAATTACTATCCTCTAAAAGCTGTAATTTCTGACAGCTTGCTTCTACAAATAATCTGAAGTGGTGGACCGCAAGTGCAAATTATGGAATCGCGAATTTACCAAAAATATATAGCTATTTAAATAGTAGTCCACTAGTCCCCCACCATAAAATGGAGAGCTCATCTGAGTGAGGATTGTGGGCCCATAAATCTAGCTGTACGAAAGTGACTAAGAGCATATGTAGTGGTTGAGACACAAATTTTGAATATTTGGCATATTGGAAAAAAAAAAAATTGAGTTTCCGCTATAGTTGTTGCAAGTTGTAACCCAAATTTTTTTATTATTAAAAATCACGGGATGGGAAAGGATTTTCCGTCCGACAATTTTTTAAAAAAAAAAATTGTCGGACGGGAAATGATATGATTTCCCGTCCGATATATATATATATATATATATATATATATATATATATAAAATCAATCGATCTTTTTTTTAAAATATGGGACAGGGAATGCTTTTCCGTCTGACGATTTTTTAAAAAAAAATTGGGACGGGGAATCATCCCCTGTCCGACGAGTTATTAAAAAAAAATATTGGGACTGGAAATCATTTTCCGTCTGTTAAGGGGGGAAAATCAAACGACAAAAAATGATCTTTCGTCTGATCGAACGGATGAAAAATCATCTTTCGTCGGCGGTGTTTTCTAAATTTCTATTTTGACTGCAAATTTGGTAGACGACCAAAATATTAGGACGGGAAATCATTTCCCGTCCAATTGGGGGAAAAAAATCAAGCGACGAAAAATGATCTTTCAACCGATCGAACGGACGAAAAATGATCTTTCATCGGCTATGTTTTCCAAATTTCTGTTTTGTCTTTCAAATTTGGCAGACGACTGTTCCTCTAAAATCCAAATTTTGGATCTATAACCAACGACTGCAGCACCAAAAATTTTATTTTTTGAAAATTTTGGCAAAATAGCCAACGACTACAGATGCTCTAACAATGTAAAAGCTTTTTTTTTATAAGAGTAATGCTATACTCACTACATTTTTCACTAAATTTTTCTTCACGTACTATTTAAGATTTCTACCATCTACTCTACAATAACTTTCACTAATAGTGTGCAACCTAAAATTGTAAAGAGAAAGGTAGTGGAAAAAATAGTGAGTGTAGCATTACTCTTTTAGAGCATCTACAGTCGTCAGGCAATTATGCATAAAATGCATTTTTTCTCAAAAAATGCTCTGTTGTCGTTGGCCAAAAATGCATTTTTTGCCATTTCGGCTACAGTAAATAGGCAAATATGCATATGAATATAGCTATATGCATAATCTGAAGGACGAAATATCATGTTTTTTCCATAATATTTTATAATTTTTTTAAAGGATCAGATGTTTCATCCGATGAAATCCCGAATTCTAAAAAAAAACAAAAAAAATTGTTTTGTTAATTAGTTAGTTAAATAGTTTAATTAGTATTTTAGTTAATTAATTAAGTTTAGTTAACTAATAACTTAATTAAGTTGTTTAACATCATGTGTTTCATGTGGGTCCCACCGTATAAAAAAACATTAAAAATAAATAAATAAACTTCAAATAATTTCAAAATTTTCCAAATAAAAAATATATATATATATATATATTCCATCAGACGAAACATGTTAACAGCGAAATAACAACGAAATGCTATTCCAAATTATGCTTATATACATATTTGATATCACGACTGTGGATGCTCTTAAAATTCCATTCCAATGATTCCATCCACCCTACTCGTACAGCTGTCGGCCTGTCGCTACTCTCGGACTCAGCTCGATGCACCTGACCCTGATTATCACGTCACTTCAGTTGAGACTTCTTCTTTACCAGCCCGTGGGCCGACTCTAGAAACAGAGAGAAACTACTAACTAGGCTACCTTTAGCCTAAATATTTTTGGGCTTGGCCCACTTGATTTAACTTTAAGATGTCAACTGCAGTCTGTTCGCGCTTGTCTAAAGAGTGGAGAGACCATTTACGATCAAAATTGTTGCTCCATCTGTTTCAAAATACAAGTCATTCTAGTGCTGTTTCAAAATACAAGTCATTCTAGTGCTTTTTTTTCTTTCATAATATAAATTATGTTAGAATTTTGAGATAGATGTTTTATCTCTTCATATTAATTAATTAATAGATATCTTGTCCATTAATTAATTTCCTAAGAAACTTTCAATTTTACCCTTGTCTATTCATATTACAGTAAAAAATGGTAAGTAGTACGACAAAAGGGTAAATATAATATTTTACAATATTGTTAAAGGTCCATCAGTCATAACTTAGTACTCTTACACAATTCTAGGTTGTTCATAAATAGTCGTGTAAAAATCTAGAAAGAATATTAATATTTGGGAACAGATGGAGGCATTTTTTATTTAGAGCATCCACAGTCGTTTGCTTGTTTGCCATTTTTGCCCTTTTTTTTACTGTAGCGCACACAGTCGTGAGCTATTTTGTCATTTTTTGGCAATTGGGCTACAGTAGAAAGGGAAAAGTAGCATTCGAAATAGCAAAATGCATATTATAGCAGACGAAACATTATTTAATTATATTTTTAATTGATCGGACGAAACATTATGTTTCGTCCGAAGTAAAACAAAATTAAAAATCAAATAAAATAACAGGTTAAATGAATTTAAGGGTGGGAATGAACATGATGTTTCGTCCCCTGCTGGACGAAACACCAATACAATTTATTTTTTTTTAAAATAATTTTTAAAATTAATTTTGTAAATTTTTAATTTGTTTTTGCAATTTTTTAAATTGATTTTTCAAATTTTTTTATTGTTTTTGCAAAATTTTAAATTGTTTTTGCAAATATTTTGTACAAACTATTTTTTTAAATTGTTTTTGCAATTTTTTTTTGCAAAAAAATCCGGACGAAACATCATGTTTCGTCCTGTATTTTTTATTAATATTTTCTAAGTTTCGGCCTATATAAATTATTTTTTAATGATAGACGAAACATCAGTTTCTTTTTTAACGAACTTATGCATTTTTTTGCCATTCGACGACTGTAGCGTTTCGTCGAAATGGATTGTCAAAATATGCATTTTGCCAATTTTTTACATTGAACGACTGTGGATGCCTGCTCTAAAGGAGATCTAAATTACCTTTCCAAATTACACTTGAATGGAGTGGCCTGATCCAAACAAGCTTTAAGTCAACATGATAGATGATTCTAAATTACCTTTCCAAATTACACTTGAATGGAGTGGCCTGATCCAAACAAGCTTTAAGTCAACATGATAGATGATTCTAAGGTGAACATGACAACATGATAGGTTTTATCAAGAAAAATTATCTCAACTTCTTACGTCACAAAAAAAACTTCTATTGGAAATTAAAAGTTTTCCTTTTTATAAATTACTTGATGATTTGTTTTGAGAAGAAAAATAACCTATTTTGCTCCTTGAGTAACCAGGGATGCAACAAGACTTGTACGATGGCTAGTTGTAATCACTAAATAAAGGTGGAAAAAGCAGTTATCCATTCTCTTCAAAAACGCAAAAAAAGCATTCAAGTCCTTTTGTGCAATTTACACTTTATTTTGTATCCAATAGAATTACGCAGGCACATATCAGTTCTCCATCAAATTGAGCAATTAGGTTTCTAGATACTTCTATAACAATTGTGACCTAACATTCATGAAATCTATAGAGTTTCAACAACAAACAAATAAGAGTAATTTCACTACCATTTTGTTGTTCACTACCTTAGGTTGGTATGCTCCTATCGGAGAGTTTCTCCACCTATTCTATCTTTTCCAACCTATTGGAATGTGCCAGCTAAGGTAGTGAATAAAATGATAATAAAATTGATAGTGGATGTAGCATTACTCAACAAATAAACGTAAATCGAAAGAACATGATAAGATCAATTTCTTAAAAAAAGAACGTGCTAACCTTTTATAAGACCAAAATGTCAACTCCAAAGAACATCAACAAAGAAGAACAAGAGCACAAACATGACATTACTTTGAATAATTACCAAAACTAGCAACAAAACCAAAACTAACATGGAGATCAATTGATCATACTAAAGAAGAGACTTAAGTGACCGAGTCCTCGCCTTCTTCTTCTTCTTAATCATCCCTGATCTCTTCTCTCCCCCAATACATTTTTCGCCATCATCATCATCATCATCATCATCATCATCATCATCATCATTGCCGTCATAGCACGCATCAAGCCCATACTCGTCACCACCGGCAACATTACTCCTAGCACTATCACTATCCTTGTAGTTACCGTTACAATCTTCTCCAACTTCTTTCTCTTCTTCTTCTTTTTCTAACTCTTCTTGTTCCTTATTAACTCCACCTCTCTTCTTCGCCCTCCACGGCCCAAACCCGTTGTAATAGTAATAGAAATTCGAATCAACCCCACCTTCACTAGCAGCCACATTCCGACTGCTCTTTGCAGTCTTCTTCGTATCTGAATTATTATTCACCACAGACATCGAGTTGTAGGAACGAAGCTGCTCGATATGATAACTACAAAACGTATGCGGAAGCTGTGCTGCTCTCTTGCAATGCCACCCCTTCCCGTCGTTCTTCTTGCAGTAAGTAACCTCCAGCACCTCTGCTGCTTCGCCCTTAATGCTGATCTTCTTCTTATTCTTCATCGCTGTCGCTGGCATAGTAGCAGTAGTAGTACTCTTCTTCCTTCTGGTTTTCTTCTCCTTCACTTCACTGCTTTGTAACCCTAGTTATATTTAGGGGGAAGAATGGAGGTATGTTTTTAAGAAAATAAGATACATACCTTGTGATAGTAGAAATGGGTTCAGTTTTGACGATGTTTCCTATAATGCCCCTATTACGATCCTCTTCTTTCTGGCATATATATACATACGCCCCCGAAAAACCGAAAAAAAAAAAACCAAAATTAGTCCCAAAATGCCCCTCCCGTATCCTAGCAAATGAAACGATGGAACCTAGAGCAACCCTACAATTAACAGTTAAAACCCATCGACAGCAGTCCAAACCAAGGTATCTGATCGACTAATTGATCGATCTGGACCGTCAGATCTAGGGTTCACACAAACCCCACCCACTAGTTTTCAAAATCGAAATCCAAATGCTAATCATGGAAACCAAACAGAACAGCAACTTAAAAAATTAATAACAAGATGGCAAAGATGAGTGTAATAATTTACTGATTTGTAGTGATCTGACCTTGGGATTTGTGAGGCTGAAGCAGTAATGGTCGAAGTCGAAGTCGAGGACATCCCAAGGGGAGCAGTTCAGCTCGCATACCACATCTCCGGCGATGGCGGCGGCGGCGGAAGGAGGCGGAGAAGGCCAGGTGGTGGTGGTGGTGGTGGTGGCGGAGTAGATGGAGGTAGCTGAGCCTAAAAGCTTGGCTGCGTTCCTCCGAATCCTCATAATAATAGGCTTTGAATGATAAAATCGAAGGAAAACAGTAACAAAAGAGGATGAAGAGAGTGGGATTTTGGGATGGATTTTTGGAGGGAGAGATTGGATCTTGATTGATTGATCGAGAAGAAGAGGGCGAGGGTTTTCTGAGCTGCTCACCTTTATTTTGTTTTGGTTTTTATTTATGAGTTTTTACGATAATGGAGGAGATGGCAATTTTGGGTTCGTGGGGTTTTAAATTTAGTAGGGGGCTTCGGAAATGGTGTTGTAGTTGAGATTATATTACAGGAGTGCCACTGGCAAGTGTATCAAATCCAAGAGCTCCGTGTCATCCATTACAGCATCTCCAATAGAGCCGATATGGTATCCTATCGGGTCGGGTCCTTCGCTATGCAGATTTGGATCCAATACCTCATGATCCAAAAATTGGATTCGGGGAGGGGAGAGATTGGATTCGAAGGAAAACAGTAACGGAAGAGGATGAAGAAAGTGGGATTTTGGAATGGATTTTTGGAGAGAAATTGGATCTTGATTGATTGATCGAGGAGAAGAGGGCGAGGGATTTCTGAGTTGCTCACCCTTATTTTCAAAATTTTGATCCAAAAATTGCAAGAACCGGATCCGGATACGGGTCTTAGTTTCAATATCGCTACGTAATTTGGACATAACTTTATCATATGAACTCCGATTGGGATGATTAGAAATGCTATGGAACATCAAGAAAAAGATCTACAACTTTTATATTTTTAGTTTTGAGAGATATTGGCTGTATCAATGTCGAAATCGTGCTTGAAGTTGTAGTAACTGTACGAAATTTGGAGTACACTGTGGATTATATTGATGCCGTTATTGCCAATAGCGGCATCAGGCTAATAATGCTGTTATTGAGAATATCGGATCAGTTATAAGCAATTTTCACTTACAATTTTTTTCTCAAGTAAGAGAACTTCTAAGTGAATGCGATGTGTATTGATGTCGTTACTTCCAATAGCGGCAACAGATTTTTTTTTTTATAGGTGCCGATATTGACAACAATGGTATCCAAATAACTTATGCCGTTATTGTCAATAGCATTTTATGGTGACGAGTCAAAAACTAGGTTAGTTGGGTAAATATTTCGAAAAGTAATTAGTTTGGTCAATATTTTCCAAAAATTGGTCATTAGAGCATATGTAATCGTGGAGACCCAAAATTTGGGTATTTGGCAAATGGAAATAGAAAAAATGACTTTGCGCTGCAGTCGTCGATGGCCAAAAATTAGGATTTTCAACTTTTTAAATTCTCAGACGAAAGATTATTTTTCGTCCCACTTTAAAAAAAAAAAAATTTGAACGGGCGGAAAATTATATCCCGTCTGACGAATTTTTTTTTTTTTTTTATAAATTTGGTACAGACAGGAAATCATATCTCGTCGAACAAATTTTTTTAAAAAAAATTTTTTTACTCCCCTGTTGGCCCAAAAATCTCGTCCCACCATGAAGAAGTGGGACCCACTGGTTCTCTCTTTCATGCCAAATTGGTATATAGGTAATTATATATTGTAATAAAAAAAATTATAAAGAGGGACAAAATATTATCCCTCGTCCTTTACTTTTCTTCAAAAAAATTAGTGGGATAGGAAATCATCTGCCTGCCTAATTTTATTTTTAAAATAAATCGACCGCCATTTATTTTTAAAAAAAAACCAGGACAATATATTATTTACTGTCCGATAGGGTTTAATAATAAAAAAAAACTCTCCGACGAGAGATAATATTTCGTCCGATCAAACGAACGATAAATTATCTTTCGTTAGCTATATTTTGGCAATTTCCATTTCGTCTCCTAAACATAGCCGACCACTGTTCATCTGAAACCCAAATTTTTAGTAAATGGCCAACAACTGCAGCACTTATTTTTTCGAATTTTGAAAATTTTGGCAAAATAGCCAACGACTACATATGCTCTTACGGAATAAAATTCCCCATCGATAGGGATGGGTTCTGTGTGTTTGGTTTTTTTTTTTTTTTTTTTAGTTAAAAGGTGTTCATTAATAAGATGTTAATAAAACAACCCCGGTGAACCGGGGGAGAAACAAAAGTACAGAGCTGAAAACAAAATGCAGTGCAGAAAATAAAACATAAATGTCCAACAAAACCCTGGGGGGTGGGTCAAATCCGTCATACATCAAGCCAGTCAGAAGTACAGTAGGCCAGGAACGAACTCGTAGAGAATGTAACGATTGGGAATCTGAAAGTGGTGGGTGGCGCCGTCCCTCACTCCAGTGTCGGCCCAAAGTCTACCTCCTCATCATCAAAATCCTCCACCTGGAAGACTCTGGCAATCCTCCCTCTCGCTCCTGTAGCGGCAACTGTAGCCCAAAAAGAGATAAAATGTATGATATGAGTAAGGTTACCAGAGATACTACTATATAAAGCACGAAAATAAAAATTATTTCTGTCTAGCCATAACACCCATGTAGTTGCCGCAATGGCAATGTACCACGCATCCTTCATTTCGTGACAAATCGAAGCGAATTTGGGACCGATCCACAAATCCTCATACTCAATGGGATAGTCACTTGTACCTAGGACTCTTAAAACCTCAACCATAATCGCCTTAATCCTTGGGCATTGGATAAAAAGGTGATTCAAAGTCTTCGTATGCATGTTACAGAACCCACATGCAGTCTCAATCTGGGGTTGTCTTTTTGCATGGTTTTCTCTCTCTATGTGTTTGTTTCACAATGGGATCTAATCATATTGTGCACACATCACAATGCACTAGAGATAGAATTAAGTGTAATGCTACACCTACTACCAAATCTGTTTTCTCTTTACTACATTAGGTGGCACACTATTATTAGATGTTTGTATTACCTACTCTATAATAACCTCTACTAATAGTGTGCCACCTAAGATAGTAAATGAAAAGGTAGTAGATTTGATAATAAGTGTAGCATTATCCTAGAATTAAACAGAACGCTAGTGCGGACAAAACCCAGCCCATCATAGAAGGCCTTGCTTTTCAATAACAACTTAAAAATACAACAGTACTTCCTTTCATATACATATCATATATCATAAATAAATGCCAATTCTTTTGTTACAAACATAAAATGCAACATAATTAACAACAAATACAAATTTTGAACTAGATTAGTTCTACTAGATTAGAGTCTTAGAGAACTAATAGGCCTGGCTTTAATAGCCCTGACTCTTTCTTCTCATAACCACTCTCTTCCAAATCATACTCATCATCACCTGCAATTTCAACACCATCCCTAATCTCCATCACCTCAGCTGCTAATCTACTTACTCTTCATTTTGTCGCCGACCTTTCTATGAGTAATGATACACCTACTATCAAATGTATTACTTTTTTCTATACTATCTTAGGTGATACATTACTATTATTTTTTTTTTTAACCACCTACTCTACAATAATCTCCACTAATAGCGTACCACCTAAAATAGTATAGAAAAAAATAGTAAATTTGATAATAGGTGTAGCATTACCCTTACTTTAATATCCATTCCGCCCCTCCTCATTCCTAATTACAAACCTTTAATTCCCTGTAGCGAACTGACCGTAGGAGTAGCTCGATCCAGATTCATCATCTTCTTCGATGAAGCTTCACCACTCTCCTTGCTAATCACATTTAAAATGTAAATTCAATGCAAATGTTATTAACTAGTTAATTATTTTAGGGTTTTTGATTAATTACCTGGTCATGATAATATCAGTACGTAGTAGTATTCCCATTCTCAACCTCCTTTCCCTGCAACAACCCAACAAAAAATTTCCAGAATTACCCCTATAAGAGCATCCACAGTTCGTGCGCTATTTATGCATAAAATGCATTTTATAGCAAACAACCAGCTGCAGTCATTTGCTATTTATGCATTTTATGCATAAATAGCTACAACAGATTGCTATAAATGAGAGTGGATTTGAGAGAAATGCATATTATACATGACGCAACTTTACTTTTCATCTTACGGGAAAAAAATTATTTTTTAATTCTCCGACGCAACTTCACATTGCGTTGCTCACCAAAAAAATTTAATAAAACGTAATTAAAAACAAAAAAAAAGCATCTCCCTTGGACACAACATCACTTTGCGTCCAGTGGGGAGCATTAATTTTTTATTTATTTTTTCAACTAAAAATTGATTTTAAATATTAAAAATTCGAAAAAAAAATCGAAAAACTGTGGGGACGCAACTTCACTTTGCGTCTGTCACTTTTCTGATTTTTTTCTTCCGACGCAACTTCACTTTCCGTCTAACATTAAAAAATTAATTAAATAATTCGTTTCACCCTTCCGACGCAACTTCAAAGTCCGTCCAGTATTTTTTTAATCTTAAATTGCTATAAAATAGCAATGGACGACTGCAACAAATTTTAGAAATTCTATATGTAAATATGTATTTTGCTATTTTTTGACAATCACGACTATGGATGCTCTAATTTGGATCTAGCTAGGGTTTACTCTTAAAATGGAATAATTGAAACCCTAATTGGATCATGATCCGTTAACAACTGTATGATTACTATTATCATAATAAGAGAAAGAATGATATGCAGGCAGACATTATAGGGTTAGGGATGATGACCTCATCAAGGGCGGATGCAGAAATGAAAAATAAGGAGGTTAAAAGAAAAATTTAAGGGGGATATATATATATATATATATATATATATATATATATAATAAAAGGTTGCTAAAGTTGTTTGTGTACTGCTGTTATGGGGGGATGGTTCTTTTGTTTGGGGAGCTACCTACGTTGCGTGTAGGGGGGTGAGATCATAGCTTTGAGTCTAGTTGAGCAGTACGTAGTCCAATGCCCTCTTTACGACTCAGTACTATGCCATCTCAAACTCAAATATACACAGAGCTCCCCCCGCCTCCAATCCCTCCCCTACTACATTGTAATCATTTTACTCTGTTCATCTCTCTCTATATATATATTTGTGAGGTAGGTTTATCCTACCTTTTACCAGTCAAAAAAAAAAAAAATTGCTAAAGGAGACATTTTGCTAAAGGAAACACAAACTCTTGACTATTTTGGTACTGATACTTAAGGATGACACTAATTCGACCTGAATGGTAGAATCCAATAATTTTGGTTTTGTGTGTTCAAAAGATTTAGTAGATCTTAAGTGACTTTTATAATACCTACAAATCTCTCTATGTACTGTGTCAGTGGGTTTGAATCATCATTTCGATTTTTGAAATCATAGTTTATCTATAACTAGTAACTTCGCTTGGTTAAAATTTATAAATGAAGCACCGGATGCTCTTGCCACTCAAATTTTACTCATGAATTATAATAATACCCTCCCTTAACTGTACAACAAAATGTTCAACTTTCCATGCTACCAATAATCATACATACAAAGGGAGGAATTTAACAACATTAATGCAATAAATTTGCTAAAATCAAATAGCAATGCTATTTCTTATCATGACTAATTATCATAAATAAAGAAAACAAAAGCAATTAGTCCAAAATTTTATAATTTTATAACTATTTCACATTATACTATATCTTAGGCTATTAGGTCTAACCCTTCTCTCCTTTCTCTATTTTGAAATGGAGAAAGGAGAGCAAAAGAAGGAAATCACACCTATCTTAACACGTGCACACCATACTTTTTACTTAACAAAATAAAAAAGAAAAACAAATACAAAAACAAAAAAACCCCTTCATCTCCCAACTCCCCCTCCCCCAAAATCCCACTAACTCTCCTCCCCCAAATCTCAGCAGTCGTTGTTCGCCAACCCACCCAAATCCTTACCGTCGATGCTCGTTAGCCCGCCATGAGTGATAACACCATCAGTAAGAATTCTCCTATGAGAAATTAGGGCTTTTGAATTCCTAATTTATTTTGTAATATTGTATTCATGAAACCCTAATTTACCGCCCGCTTTTACTCTTGGTTTCCAATTACGGTGTTTCAATTCTTCAAATTTTGGAATCCAAACCCTAATTGTGGATTCAAAAATAAAGATTGGTTGTTTTCAGACCAAATCCTAACTAATGTTCTGTTCTTGATTCTTTGTTTCTTCAAATCCAAATAAATTAGATTTTAGAGACCACGGTAGAAATTGGGATTTCGGAAGGTGAAGAAATGAAGGAAAGAATAAGCTGTGGGAAAGTAAGAGGTAATGTAAGTGTTTATTATGTGTGTTTTTTATTCACTGATTTACACTACTTTCTCCAATGTGTACTCCCAGAGATTAAAGAGATGGCAGTTATGCCTGTATGTCATGTCATCGTTACAATTGGCCCAGATATAGGTTACCTGAATATCAAATTTTATTCTTCAATTTGATGGTAATTGTGTTCACTACTTCTCATAATTATTTCTCATGAATAATTAATTTGTTAATTTCTTGAGCTTTTCATTTATTTTTAGCAATCTCTCATAATTATTTTAGCAATCTCTCTTCAGTTAGAATTGTTGTTTCAGTTTTTATATCCTTTTTCGAGTAATATTTTATTTGTTTGAGTTTGAGTATATTTCTGCTTTTTTATGCTAGTATGGTCGAGTTTTGAGATTCGGGATCAGGTGCAAACCTAATAATGAAGGGTTTCGGATTAGAAGAAGGGGGATCGTCAAGTATGAGATTGAAACGAACTGACTTGCATATGAGGGTTTTTCTTCTAATTGTTATCTGTTTTTTTTTGGACTTTTGCATTCTAAGTAATTTTATCATTAAATTTTCAATTACAAAGAATGATGGATTGTAAATGATGGTAAAAAGCATGAAAGTTGAATAGTTTGGTCCATTTTATCATTATTGTATTTTATTATTTTTATTTTCTTAGGGTAAAAGTGAACAAATGAGTGAATATATAAGAAAGTTAAGGACTTGAATCAAATGGTTGATGAAATGAGAAGATGAAAATTTGATGAAGCAAGAGAAGTTTCGGAATATGCTGGAATCAGAAGGGAAACAACATGCCGATAATGGTATATTTTCTACTTCATTTGTTTTATTTGAAAAGTTTTGGTAAATTATAGTATTGTATGTGTGTTTTATAGTTTGATCATTTTATAGAGACACAACTAATGAGTAATGTAGAACAGTTGGAGGCAAATATTGAGGAACTTTGCAGACAATATGAGTATTTGCAAGCAAGCTTTAGAACAGAGAAATCTGACAAGATTGTAAGTCACTTTCTTAACATCTCTAAATTTTGGTAATTATTCGAATATTTTTTTTATTTTCTTTTAATTGAATAGAAATATAGAATGACGTTGGTTAGTTTGAAATTGTGAATTAGTTAATTTGTAGATTTATTATCTTTTCATTATATTTTGATTGAAATAACTAAGAGATATTTCTAAAATTTTAAGTAATATATAATTTTATGAGTCCCTCAAAATTATTTTAGTTTTTGCAATTTGCACAGGGTAACACTAGTACAATTGTCGTCCCTGAATGGACGTGAGCGATGAACGCGTGCTCTAATGGAGATGTAGTTATCAACTTCCCATCTCTCAAAGCCCTTGAAGAATTAGTGGCCATCAATTCCTTCTCTATTGGATCAGTCAACCTCTCCATTAAAAAATGGCTCCTTCAAAAATCCTCTCCTGCTTCTACCTTCTCCTATCAGAGTAACTCTTTTAGGTCTGCTGCCATTTTGCGACACCCCTCGTTTGGTCGCCGATATGGTCAAATGTGTCGGTGACCTGACCCGAACATCCTCTACTTCTTTTATGGCTTCGGGCTGTCTTCTCGTAGAAGCAGGGTTTCTTTGCCCTCCAGCGTCTGAGAGAGTTGCGGTGTTCAATTTGCATATTGGTCAGTCCCTCTTCCATATTTCGATCAGCTACCATGACTCTCCTTCCGAGTCTTCTGCTCCTGCTCATGCTCATTCTGGTCCTCCTTTACCCCTGCTAGCTTGCGGCTCCTTCTTTACAGTTTGCTGCCAGTGCATCTTCTAACCCTCCATCTTCTTCGACCTTGACCAAGAGTGGTCACCATCCTCTCCCCAAGAGCAGTCACAAATTTCCGGCTAGAAAGCAATTCTCGTTTCACCGTAAAAGTGCCACACCTTCCCCCACCCCTAAAATCTCTCCTACTAAAGCTCCGAGTTTAGTGTGGATCAACCCCGATCCCTCCTCCTCCTCTGCTGCGAAGCTTCAGACCCTCTCCTCTGGGAATTTTTTCCCAAACTGTCCCACTTTTTTTAAGTTTTTCCCAAACTGCCCTACTTTTCTTTAATTCCCAAACTGCCTCACTCGGTTTTCGAAAAACCGAGTTTGGTTAAAACCAACTCGGTTTTTCGAAAACCGAGTGTGGTCTTTGGAAAATTTTAGACTAACACTCGCTTTTCGAAAAACCGAGTTGGTTTTAACCAAATTCGGTTTTTCGAAAACCAAGTGTTGATTGGGGATATTTCCCCTCTTCGTCCTCATTTCTCTTTCTCTCCAATCTTACTTTTGGTTATCACTTCTTACTCTTTCTTTAACTCCGAAACCCAAAATCCTAGCTTCCCAAAATTGACCACCTACCCACAAAATCTCATCTCAATCTAAATATATTTACTAATTCTTTCCTAACCCTCTCACCTTCCACTCTCAAAACCCTAAACCCATCTTTCGAAAGATCCATATTTTGGAGTTTTGATAAATTTGAAGAGGATAGCAACTTCAACTCTTCTACCCAAATATCTACGGCTATATCCTTGAAGCTTGTGAAGGTATGATGAATATTAGCCTATTATTTTGTACATTTTTTATAGATTTTTTTTGTGGGTAAATAATAACTTGTATATTCATATAAATATACGTAGGTATGGATTACAAGATTTGTAACTCCTATGTCACGTATCTGTATTTTTTTCTACTATATTTTCTTTTGCTTGTATTCTTATATTCAATTTGAGATTCTATATTTTGTTTCCGTTCGAATAAAATCGTTATATTGTTTCAACTCAAATTTTGATGCCTTTATCTAATTCAATTGTATGTCCGTCCTGCTCTTTTGTGTCATTCTTCATGAATAGATGAACTGTTTCATATCATTTATCTCTTTATCCCTATTTTTATTGATTTTTGACTAATTCCCCAGTCGGATCCCACTCGAACCGGATACCCTAATACCCAAAAACCCAAAACCCTAACTATTTAAACCCTAAACACCCCCCCTAACCCTAACCCTAAACCCCAACTACTGTGCTAACCTAAACAAACCCGCCGCTCTCCTTCTTCTTTCTCCCGTCTCCTTCTCCACTCGATCGAACCCAATTTCCCTTTACTGTCGCCACCTCCGACCACCTCTAGCCTCCCCCGTCGGCGTCCCCATTCCCCTTCAGCTTTCATCAACCCACCACCACCATCGTTCTCACCGAACCCAACTTCGAAAACCCATCGTCTTCTTCATCCCGCCATTACCATTGCCAGTCACCTCCACCCATTGTCTCGCCGTTGCCTCCCCAACCGTGACCTCCGCCAGCCACCGCCACACCTTCGAAACATCCCTCACTCTTGCTACTCTGTTTCGAACTCGAAAACAGAGTCACTAGTTTCGCCCCGTCGTTGCGTCGCTCCTCGACATCGCGTAGCTGCCAGTCGCCGCCACAGTCACGCTAGTCGTTGCCGCAGCCGCCCTGCCACTTCGCCACTAGTCGCCGCCGTCGGAGACCCTCACGCCCACTCTCTCTGTACAGTGAAGGAGGGAAGAAGACAGAAAGTGGGAGATTCAATCTCGGCCGTTAGATTTGATCAAGATCAGATTTGATCAGATCAGATCTTAGCCGTCCATCCGATCGTGATCCTCAGCTCAGATCTAAGCAGATCCAGCCATCCGATCGGTTTGATCTTGATCTTCCCTCAAGATCCGCTCCGATTCGATCCATCCTATCTCGATCATAGATCAACGCCCTCATCCAATCAAGGCAAGTATTTATCTTGTACAAATTTTTGTTCTAGTACAAGCGTTAATTTAAAAATACCGCAAACAGTTAGAAGTTGTGACTCCTCTTTGACTCGTCGTTGTTGATCAAATTTTAATCCTCATAAATTTCATAATCTTAAGAGTCACAACAATTTCATTGTTATATTACAACTACTTGAACTCATTTTATCACCTAGATACTCGAACATATGAAATTAAGGAACCCTAGCTTTATAGATATGTGTTAAATCTTGTATGTGATGAACTTGCACCCATTTGAGTTTAGAAATAAATCTTGCTTGCTGTTTTGATAACCATTACCCCGTATTTGTATCACACATTAATCTAGACACCTAACAACCAATTATCATGCAACCTATACACGTAAGACATTCCCACATGTTGCTGTCCTGAACTTAACTTGCTGTTTCGACCCCTTAAAATTAGAATCTGAACCTGAGCCCTGAACAGTAAATGTAGCTCTGAGTGTCTAGATGTCGATATCATCCGAAATTTTTGAATTCCAAGTTACGGTCTAGGAGATATCGCAGTTTTACTGCAGCTGTGTCGGTAGTCGCAGATTCACAAAACTGTTGCACATCCTTACTTTGCAAATTAATTTAACTATGTTAATAGTAAGCGTTTGACTCGAAATTTTATATACTGTTGCTGGACACCCTAGAGGACATCCCCACATTTTCTCAGAATTAATTAATAATTTTTCAATACTATTTCACATGTTTAAACTTAGATTTACAAATCCTGGCTGAACATAAAAGCAATATAGTTTGCTGTTTTGACACATGTTTCCACAACTTTCATGTACCTTAATTATATGCATTGGAACCGGACAAGAGTCTAGTTTCTAGACCTCCTGACGGATCCATATTTTCTATCTCGTAGCAACAGAAATCGCAGTTTTGGTACAGCAAAGTCGTGCTGTCCAAATTTGAGATTTTCGTTGTTCGTGATATTTTTAATCGCGTTGACCCTCGAATATGCTATATAAATATCTTAAACTTGTCCCATGTCCATGTTTATAATTTCTTGACTTGTTTCACATACTTGCATGCTTGCTTGATAAAAAATAATAAAAGTAACAAGTCAGGGTTTAAGGGAAAGACCATAGTGGTGGACAATATAGGTAAGTGTACTCGGAAGGGGGCCCGTATTTCCCAGTACTCGGTCCATGAACCTGTTGCACCTTGATGTATTCATGGAGCCAGTTACTTGGCTCATGAACCTGTTGTATTCATGAACCCACGGTGTGGGTCTTGAACCTGTTAGTATTCATGGACTTGTTTTGTGAAGCTGTTATTTATTTTCGTATTCATGAACCGTGCCTGCTTGATACTTGATGCCTGAGTACACCGCCCTATAGACTCTATTACTAGGTCTAAACGAAATTGCATTGACTGTAGCAACCATGTAGTAAAAAGATAGATGCATGAAGTGCTACCTAGATAGTAATAACCACAAGACTTAATACATGAAACTTGAACTTGATACATGCTTACACAATACTTGATTACATGATATATGAGACTTGAAACATGAAACTTGAACTTGATACATGTTTACTTGATACTTGATGACATGTTACATGAGATTTGATACTTGAATAATAATACTTGACACTTGCAACTTGATACTTGTACTTGACAACTTGACACTAGACTTGAG
The DNA here is from genome assembly GCA_017893485.1 of Hemerocallis citrina. Taxonomy (NCBI): domain Eukaryota; kingdom Viridiplantae; phylum Streptophyta; class Magnoliopsida; order Asparagales; family Asphodelaceae; genus Hemerocallis; species Hemerocallis citrina. The sequence goes on along the minus strand of JACEHZ010000484.1, from coordinate 77,027 downwards.
ACTTATTATTTGACACTTGTACTTGATGCCTGTAACTTGAGGTTAGATACCCCTACATGTTCACTTGTCACTTGCTCCACTATTAGTATTTATTATCCAGCCTGTTTACTTGAGTTGTTCTTCTTGCTAGCTAGTTCTTGGATTTCCACTACTTTTTGTATCCCTGTTACATTCTTGATTCCAATTCTTGTTCCACACTACTTGTACTCGTTTTTACTATTTGGGGTCCTAACTTGCACTAAGGGCATTTTTTCTTGTTTTCTCTATGTTTCTCCTTTTTATGATTATTTACCAGACTTTGGAGACGTGTTGCCTGCTAGATTTGGTGAGCAGACATTCTAGGCTTCGCTTGGAGTAAGGACTTGATTGGATATATTGTTTTCCTTCTGTTATTTATTTTTTTGCTACTTAAAACTTGTAACGGGCTTATGTTCCCGAGTTTTAACTTGGTCCAGACTTGAAAACTATTTGGATATTATTATTTGTTTCAATGGTTTTCTGTTGCTTAATAAATTATTCATGCATGCTTGGTGGTATATATCTTGTTATAATCTAGTTGTAATGCTGAGTCGATTCTACAGTTTATGAATGATGTTAAAATCATTCGCTGGGCTTCGTCACACACTCGTATTCCGTATTTTTGGGAAGCGGGATATGATAAGATTCCTATTTGGTTATACTTTGGTGGTGAAATAATTCGTGATCCAAAGATCGGTTGTTGTTATAGTGCGATGGATCCTAAAATAGTTTGGGTACCTCGTACCATTACATTGGCAAAATTAGTTGAGAAAATTTTATGAAGTTACTAATTGGGATATGGATCAATGGAATGTGAAAAATTTAGCTCGATACGCAGTAGGAAGAGGAGATGATCAGTATTTTATGATAGTGCCCGTATCTACTGATAATGTTATGAAGTCAATGATTGCTAGGACACTCGATTCCAATTGTACTTGGTATGCATTAGAGTTATATATTCAACAAATTCAAATTTTGAATTCCCAGCCACATTATATTCCTAGTTCAAGCTTCGTACGGGTAGTACCGATACAGCAGATGAGGTCTAACCCCATTCAAACTTCACAACCAATCCCACTGTCCTCACAAGAAGACACCTGTTGAGTTTCCACGCCAACTTAGTCTGGTTCATGACTATGTTTCAAATGACACTTTATTTGAACTATTTCAAAATGCTACCATTAACAATGACTTATTAGACGATGATGAAGAAGAGGAAGAAACAGACGATGAAGTTGATGAGATTGTAGAAAATGATGATGGGGACGAAGATGATGATGTAGCAAATGTAAATCCTACGAACAGCAGTTCTAATGAAGTGAAAGCTACTGATAGCTATGCCAATGTTAACGCTCATGTTACCGAGGAGATGACAGAAGGTACTGGAGTACATCAAGTTCCACAAGAGTCGTCTGGTTCATCCAATGTAGAAGAATTGTACATTGGACATGAATTTGTAAGTAAAGAGTCGATTCAGCAAGCTGTGAAGCTGTATTCTATCAAGAAACATCGTGAATTCGTTATATTGAAATCTTCATCGTCACTGTACACTGTTAAAAACAAAATGGCACCTAGAAAATGCACAATTGAGGAGATCGTGCAAAGTTCCCCAGTAGTAAGTGATGGTGAATGCCCTTGGAGATTACGAGCAATTGTTCCAAAAGGTAGTACGTTAAACATCACGGTAGTACGTTAAACATCTGTTGGGGTTGGCGGTCCATGTAAGTTTGCCAGACCAGTAAACACCGATAGGAGGTAGCATGCTCTGGTCCTCGGGAAGATGGATCCAATAGGGATATTGCCTCCGCACAACAGGTCGACCGGCGTGAATGCGCTCCCAACTCCAGACTTGGAGTAAGATCATCGGTGCATTCATCTACACCGAACCAAGACCGCATAAACACAAACTCCGGTACAATGATGACAATGCGGCACTACCCCAACTATAACGTCCAACGGTTCCCAGATTGGGGGAGTTTTGGGGGGAAATCAAAAGGAGATGAAAGATGGGAGTTTTTTTTGGATTAACCGACCAATTTGATTGGTAAACCAACAAAAAAAATTGGAGCTTTTCGTTGGGTTTCGTAGGAGAAGAAGTGGAGAATAGAGATAGTTAATAAAAGTGAAGTGTCGAAATCAGATATGCACTAAAATCTCCCCCAGTCGACACTCGGTTTTCGAAAAGCCGAGTTTGGTTAAAACCTACTCAGTTTTTTGAAGAGCAAGTGTTAGTCTAAGATTTTCCAAAGACCACACTCGGTTTTCTAAAAAATCGAGTTGGTTTTAACCAAACTCGGTTTTTCAAAAACCTCATTCGAAAATCGAGTGAGGAAATTTGGGAATTAAAAAAAAAGTAGGGCAGTTTGGGAAAAACTTTCAAAAAGTGGAACAGTTTGGGAAAAAATTCCTCCTCTAGGCGTTCAGCTAGTCACCATGCCTATATCCCTCCCTCTCCTGCTTCGAAGGCTATTCTCTCCATTGTTCCCCCTATTGTTGATAGTGGACTTATCTCTATCTCAGAGAAGCATCAGTCTATCCCCGACTCCAATTGGCCGGTTTGGGATGTTAATCCCAACTATAAGGGAGATTGGGTCAAGTACATTAAAGGGGTCCAAGCTGCGTCTTCTGCGACGCCGCGTGCTTCCCCTGCTCTTCTGAAATCTGTTTCTACTACTTCCAAAAAGTCAGACACCTGGATTGACAAAGATGATCTGCTGGTCGAGGAAGCGGTGGAGTTGGCTAACCCCTCTCCACTCCATAAGGTAACCGGTATTAAGGTTACTTTTGTTTCGTCGGTTCTTCATTTATCTGTTTTCTTTTCTAACTACCACTGTGATCTTAGATTAAAGTTCTGCGTCTTTCCCCCCACTATAGTTGCGATTAATTGCGGTATTACTACTTTTCCCCACAACATAATATGTCATTCTCTCTTTTCGCTCATTAGCGAGCGCTACCCTCCCTGTCATAGAGAGGGGGAACACTACTTTCCCGCCCTTTTTAAATCTGTTCCTTCTCCTTCTCTTATCCGGATGGCCCAGGCTTATTCTTCTGTCTATCAGGATGCGCCTGATGCGGTCGATCATTATCCCCCCTTGTCTTTTAATTCTCCCACCTCCATTTGTGATGGCGCATCACACTTTATTGGACTCTCTAGTCATGCTGCTCCGGTCCAAGGTGATATAGTCTTAGCCCCTACTAGTGAGCCCATCAGTCCTATCCCCTCCACAAAGCTTAATTCTATTATTCAATCAAGTGCTCGTATTCGAGCGAAATATAATAACCACTTATCTTATGGTTCGAAAGCTTCCCTAGTTAACCAAATTCGTAACTTGGAAATCACTCCCCCCGCCCTTCACGGTTCCAATCTTTCTTCCTTTGGATCTATCTATCAAGTTCACTTTGACTCATGTTCGAATCTTGACATGCTTGAGCTGGCAGCAAGTATGGGATTTGCCGTTGAAGCTGGTCACTTCACCGAATTTGAGTCTATTCGTAGCCGGGAAATTTTAAGAGCTTCTGAGACCAATTGTTTTTATGATTAGTCTATCCTGGAATATTAGGGGCATCCATTGTCCTTCTAAGCAACAAGCACTTATTCACCTTATTTCTACTTCTCACTGCGAGATGATTTCAATCCAGGAATCTAAGCTGGATTCTACTTCTCCTGCTCTCCTTCGTGCCATTGGTGGTTCTGTCATCACTAGGTGGATTCCCCTTAACGCTATTGAAACGAGATGCGGTATCCTATTCAGCTTTAAGGATTCTCGCTTTTCGTTGATCTCGGTTCAACGTTTAACCTTTTTTCTTATTGTGACTCTTCACTGGCATGAATTCAACTGTGGTCTCACTGTAGTATCGGTTTACGGCCCCTCTTCAGCCGATCGACGCTATCTTTTCTGGAATGAATTTCTTTCCTTTTTTAATAATATTCAGGGGTTCTGGATATTTTGCGGCGATTTTAACGTGACCAGATTTTCAAACGAAAGATCTGGGAACGTCTCTCATAACCTTGATTCCTACCGCTTTAATGAATGCATTCGATCGCTGAATTTATCCGATGTCCCGCTTAATTGTAGATCTTTCACTTGGTCTAACATGCGTACTCCTCTGACGTTGGCCAAACTTGATCGCTTCCTTATTTCTAACGAGTGGATTTCCTTTTTCCACCATTCCTTTGCCTGTGCTGTGCCTAACCCTTCTTCTGACCACATTCCCATTGCGCTTCATTCTAACTTTAACTTTTCTAAACCGTTCAAATTCTGGTTACACGACCAAGTGTTCTTGAACCTTATCTCTGAATGCCTTGACGTTGTGTCGGGGTCCCACGGTCTAGGCCGTATCCTGCTTAAGCTGCACGCTATTAAATTTGGCTGCAAGATTTGGGGCAAAGTAAAATTTGCTTCCGCCAGTGATCTTAAGCAATTTTTTCTCTCTGCTATTGAATCCATCGACAAACTTGAAGAGCTTGGTCCATTCTCGGATCCTCTTTGTAACGAGAGGTCCTCTGGTAAGAGGGATTTTGCCTCCATTCTTCACAATGACCATCTCAAATGGGCCCAGCGAGCCAAAATTTGCTGGCTCAAGAAGGATGATGGAAACACCGCCTTCTTTCAAAATTTTGCATTTTAGGCGGAGACTGTCAATATAGCATGTTATACAATTAACCGAGTAATCATTAGAAAATATCTTGAGCAAAATCCTTTGGAACTATATTATGGAAAAATTCTCAACTTAAGTTACTTTCGCGTCTTCGGATGTAAAGTGTTTATTTTAAATACTCTTGATAATTTGGAAAATTTTGATCATAAAAGTGATGAAAATTCTCTAAATTGCATGTTGTTTTTGAAGGAAAGCATATCGTGTATTTAATAAAAGAATATGCACAATTCAGGATTTCATTGATGTTATTTTTGAAGAAACTAATCCCTACACCAAAGAAAAATTGCATGTTGTTGAGGATGATGAGACAGATGTTTGGGTTGAAAAGAAATAGGTTCACATTGAAGAAGACCCAAATATGAATGCTCAAAATCAAAAATTGCATCAAGATGAAGATGCATCCAAATCGCAAATAGAAGAGATGTCTACACAACAAATTGATGCCATGGAAGATGAACATGTACAACATTAAATTTCCACAAGTGAAAGGCTTCCTGCATGGAAAATCATGTTTAGCTATCCACCAACTCTTATACGAAGCGATATGTCAAAAGGGGTAACCACTCGCACACAAGCTCAAAATTTTATGTATTTTTCTGCTTTCATTTCCATACTTGAACCCAAAAATATTAAGGAGGCCTTGCAAGATAATGACTGGATCATAGCAATGTAAGAAGAACTTAATCAATTCGAACGAAATCAAGTATGGAGACTTGTTCCTAGACCTCATAATAAAACTATACTTGGAACTAAGTGGGTGTTTAGAAACAAGTTAGACGAATCCGGATCAATTACTAGAAATAAGGCCCGTCTTATTGCACAAGGTTATAACCAACAAGAAGGTATAGATTTTGATGAAACTTTTGCACCTGTTGCACGGCTTGAAGCCATTCGTATCTTACTTGCATTTGCTGCTTATATGAATTTTACTCTCTTTCAAATGGATGTTAAAAGTGCATTTGTAAATGGTTTTATTTCGAAAGAAGTTTATGTTGCACAACCACCTGGATTCATTGATCCTACACACCCAAATCATGTATTTCGTCTTGATAAAGCATTATATGGTTTGAAGCAAGCTCCTCGCGCTTGGTATGACCGACTAAGTTCATTTCTACTTCACATAGGTTTTTTCTAAAGAAAAAGTAGACACTACACTATTTATAAAACATGTTTCTAAAGATATTTTAAAACATGTTTCTAAAAATATTTTAATCGTTTAAATTTATGTTGATGATATTATAATTGGATCCACTAATGAAAATCTTTGCAAGGAATTTTCAAAGCAAATGCAGGATGAATTCGAAATGAGTATGATGGGAGAACTAACTTATTTTTTGGGGCTTCAAATACACCAAAGAAAGGATGGCATCTTTAAAAATCAATCCAAGTACGCAAAGGAACTAGTCAAAAAGTTCGGACTTGAAAATGCAAATGAGTACAAAACACCTATGGCCACTACTACTAAGCTTTCAAAAGATGAATCTGTTTATGTGCACGTTTCCAATCGTGTCCCAAAGAATTGCATTTGGTTGCCGTTAAGCGTATCATTCGATATAACTTTATTAAAGACCATTTTCAAAAGGGATATATTATTCTTAAATGTGTTTGTACTGATTCGCAACTTACTGATATTTTTACGAAACTTTTAGATGAAAAACGATTTCATTTTTTGAAAGGAGAACTAAATGTTATTGATATCTCAGCTTGAAATTTTATTTTGGTCGACTGAACGGGCGACTGTACGCCTGTAAGGGTGTACGGTCGACCGGTTTACTCTTGGGTAAAATTTGTTTTATACTTTACTTTCAAAATATTGGCTTTCAGTATTTGCAGTCGACCGTGCGGTCGACCGGCTCATCCTCTGTCTCATTTTTTGTCTTTACAAGATAAACGGTCGACTGTGTGGTCAACTGGTTTGTTCTCTGTGATATATTGTGTTTTTGAAATAGGAGTGCGGTCGACCGAGCAGTCGACCGGTTTGCTCTCTGGAAAAATTTTGGCAGGTTGGTTTTGCGGTCGACCGGTTCTCTTTCTGGTCACAAGTTGAATTTTTTTTAAAACTCTCTACTAATTTTTCCTATAACCTCAATTTCTTGAAATTCGTTCTTCTTATCCCTGCTTCGTATTTGTATTGGAAAAATCTCAAATTTATGATATCATGAAGAGCTCTCCCTGTATATCAAAGAGTCTCGCTATCAACGGTAACATGTAAGTAGATTTTCTTTCGTTTTTTTTACAAATTTTTATCTCTCCAAACTTTGTATCTCTTATTTTGCTTAATGAAAGTTTCTTTTCATTTACAAATAGTTTTCGTGAGGAGTAATTTATATGTGTCTTTTGCTCCCAATTGGTGTGGTCCAAAACGGGGGAGAATATTATGAATATTATGAATGCATGAAAGTAAACATAACTCAATAGTTTTTATTCTCCATGAAATAATAGATTAAGGTGAATTATTTACAAATCTCTCCTTACCTATGAAAATCTGTGTTACAGGAAGTACAAGGGTTTTGAGTATAGTGGAACGCTTGTGGGGAAGAATTGCTACAAGTAGGAGGTGTTGACGTAGAGGTGGGGGTCGAACCACATTACATCGCTGCGTCACCTGTGTTATCTGTATTTGCTCTTCTTGACTCTTTTATTTATTCTACACTTTATTTTAATTAATTTTTAATTCTGCACAATCACTCTATTCACCCCATAAGATGATTTACAGAAAAGTGCGATGGAGGTGGCGATGGGTAATGGGGGATAAACGGCGTTGATAAACCCAGGATTTTTTAAGCATGTTTTCGGATCCTCATATCATCAATTTTGCACTTTTTATATAAATTGAAATGGATAAATTTTTATCAAGGGAGAATGTTTCTCAAATGACCTTCAAATTACTCATATATAAGTACAGGGTCTTATCTTGTTTTATTCATTTATTCCAAAAAAATTCACAAAACTCACCATCATTTGCAAACAAAATTGTTAATGGAGTTCACATTTGCTTCCAAGTATATAGGAAATAGATAATTTTTGTGTGCTGTTGAGACTGTTGAAGGAGGTGGACAAATTAAGGTTACGAGGGATCAATCCTTGGAGGAAAAAAATTTAGGGTGGTTTTTTGTTTTTATTTTAGCTAAGACCGATGAGGGTCGGCTTATTTCAACTTTTTAATTTTTGACATGCTCTCTTCTAAAATTAGATCGACCTATGTAGTTCTTCTAAATGCGGAAAAGTAAGGACACAATTGTAAACACCTTTATGGAATTTGTTGTTTTTAGCAACAATATTCCTCACTAAAGCTTATTGTAGAATTGGAAGAAAAACGATTATGAGAAAAACCCAAAAAATCAAAAAGGTTATGTAAACCTTTCCTAATTTATGGTTAGTGTTTGTGTTAAAAAACAACTTGAATCTTCTTTTATGTATACAGAACAGTAAAAGATTACTTAACACAAGAGCTTAGTGGTCTGGTCGTAAGTCTTTTCATTAGTGAGCAAGAAGTCGAGGGACAACTATGAGTTGGGAATGAGTGTGCATGGCTGCCGCATTGTTCAAATTTGAACAAAAAAAATATTGCAGATAAATGTACTGAGAAACGTAAAAATTCTCAAAACAAAGTATTTACTAATTTGGTCCCAGATAATCTAGATGCCTAGTGAAAAATTCTAAATTGCACTGCCTAAAATAAAAGGAGCTATTTAGTGGAATGACCCTTACTATTTGAATTTTTATAGTATACTTCCTATAGTAATTTTTATAGGATGTGTGACCTTTCTTTAAATTCTAAAAGTTTTTTGATTTTAAGATAATTTCGATTTTTATTATTAATTTTTTGTTTTCTATTCTATAGCTTATAAATTAGTGATTAATTTAAAGAAAATTACAAAAATTATGTTAAAATTACTTACTTTAACTTGGCTCTGATACCAACTGGGTGTGCGAAGCGTGTAATCACTTGAAGACCTGAAAATCAAAAAGAAGAAAGTATCAAAAACTTTAAAATTCTAAAGATGATAGTTTGGTGTAAAATAATATTCGTCGAAATAATGGATATAGTCTATTCTGAAAAAGTAATAAGGAATGTCGGGAATATCGTCTTCAAGTTCTCTCATATATTCTGATTCTGTCTCATATCCTTCACTATTACTATCATATGGGGGTTCTTCGAGTTCTTCCATATGTCTATTTTCTCCTCCATTGTGTTCATTTTCTTCTAAAAATTGCCTGTATGCAGTTGTAGGAGTCCAAACATAACTACTAAATATACCATTTTCATAAAATAACAAAGATCTTTCATGATAAGTTAGGTCATCAATTATTTAAACATTTATATTACTAGTTTCTCCAGGATTTATTTGGTTTATTGTTATGATTATTACTCGTTGTACAATAAAAAAGAATAATTTGAATTCATAGCAATCATTCATGCTTATTTCTCTATGAGGATAATAAACACAAAAAACTAGCATTCTATCACTTCCTTGGTAATTAACCATTAATTCAAAAATCGGTGAGTCGATACCAAAATTATTATTATCCATTAGTTATTTTGAATTTGAATAATAATCAATTATAAAATCAAGAGTAGAGAGAGGATTCTAAGGATGCCTAAAAAATCAAAACAAAACGGCCCATCATATTTCCGACCTAGTTAAACCTCTTTGAGCTGCTTTGTACCAGTTACTACCAGTGGATAAAATACCTCTGGTATGCACTCCGATTTCTGTGCTCCTTTTACGTTCCTCCCATCTCGGGATTACTATGCTCTTAAGAGAGCTTCATCCGAGAGATAAATCTGAAACAACTAGTAGCACATCGGTACAGACAACCACAACCTAGCTTGTTTCCTTCCGCTAGGTGTACAGTCTAACTATAGAAGGTTGCAAATGGGTCTTTTTAGAAGATTATTCAGGCAGAGCCTTACAAAACTCCCCCTAAGGGAAAAAAGATTTTGTTATCCATACCTTATTTTCTACAAGATCTGGTAGATGCATCAACTCATAAAAGATAATTTTTATTTCCTTCAAACTTGTTACAAACAGAGACTCTTCAAGATTTTGTGGAATTTTTTCTCTCCCAGATTCTCTGCCTTCTACCTTACTCAGTCTACCCTTTTATAGACCAAGGGATCAGCTTACAACAAGTTTACATACGTCATTGCTTACATCACAAGTCAAATAATTGCTGCTTACATTAGTCTTTAATAATTGTGTTGTAGACTACTCTAGAAAAAGAGATTACTCTTGGCAAATATGTTCACATGCTTCACATTTGTGTTCATGTTCTATCTTCATCAAGCTACAGTAATATCCAGCTGTCTCTTCTGTCATTGTCATTGTTCCTGTGGATAGTATTTGGTACCAGCTATCAAACAGCTCATGCTTATCTTGTGACTGTTTTTTTTGCTATACTATACATTAATATTTTTTCTGTATCTGGGCTGTCATAAATCCATATGTTGTTGTCTCTTAGTTTTATATCCTTTAACTTACAGTACATGTTCCTGAAGCTCATGGCCCTTCTTTTTGGGATTAATTTTTTAAATTCTTCAGTTTTGTATGGTAAAATATTTGATGCTCCATATATCATCTCGGTGGTCATCCCTGTTCTTATAATGTGTTCTGCTGGGAGCTCTTCATTGTCTTCAAGATATTCAGGAATGGCTGAATACATTCCGACATATATTTTTGAGGCCTTTGTTAGGCCAAAATAACTCTTTGCTGCTTTGTAAATTTCTCTTGGCAAGTTGGCTAGTTCCTCACATTCTCTAGATGGATAGATGCAATGAACAAGTATTCTCTCGAACAATTCCCTGGTTGTTCTTGCATTAGCTCCTGGTAGGATGATGGCTTTGTTCATATGTTGTTGTGATATGGTTTTGATGAACTGGTTCACTTCTGTTACTTGGCATAGTTTTTGAATATATTGTAAAAATAATACTTTCTTTGATACTTTGATAGGAGCTTTCTCAGTAAGAAGTGTCTCCTTGTATGTAGTCTTATTTGAGGATGTAAGTGCATCCACTTTTAAGGAATGAGTAGGTTCTCCTATCTCACTCATTTTCACGCTAGTATTGTCCACCATATTTTCAGTAGTTACATGCAGACTTACATGCTGGTAAAACAGACTTTGGAGCCCACATATTTGTAACTGTAATTGATTAAATTCTCCTTTTATTTTCTCCACAGTTTCCTTTAGGTAGACTATATCCTGTTCTATATGCTGGACTCTATTTTCCATCCTGTAAAAATAAAATTGTTAGATTCTTGATAAGAAATCTGCTAGGATGTTATCTTTTCCTTTTATATTTTCTATTGAGAAGTCGTAATGTGCTAACTCCATTTGCCATCTTATCAATCTTTTATTTGCTATAGTTGGGTCTATTATTTTGTTAATCCAACTCTTTGCTTGTGTATTGTCTGTTCTTACTGTGAATTTTGTATGTATAATGAATAACTCAAACTTTTTTATAGCTTTTAAGATTGCTAGTAATTCTTTTTCATTTATGTGGTAATTTTGTTGGGTCTGTGTGAATGATCCACTAGTATATCTGGCTAGTCTTTCTTTTTCTTCACCTATTTCAATGAATTTTATTACTGCTCCCCAATTATTTTCACACGCATCTGTTTCTATTATCCATGAACATTCTTTAACAGGTAATTTTAGCTTATGTAATTCTGAAGTTTGTTGTTTTAATGTTTTCAGTTTCTCTTCATCTACTTGGGTCCATTCCCATTTCTTAAACTTTTTCAGTTTTTGTTGTAACCAATTTATTTTTGCTGATAAATTTGGTATGTAACCTCTTGTTTGATTTAGTAACCATATTATAGATTGTACTTCTCTTTTTTCTTTTAGAACATTAGAAATTTCTTTATTTTTCTGCTATATGTGGCTGTAATTCTATTCCTTCATATGATAATTTTGTTCCTAAGAATTCTATCTCAGTTTTGAATAATTCCATCTTCTTTTTTGATAGTATAATACCTGCATTTTTTACTATTTCTACGAATTTTAGTAGATGTTCTTTATGTTGTTCCTCGTTTTTGGATCCTATTAGAATATCATTTATATATACTAATATGAAATTTTTGTATTTTTCAAAAATTTTATCCATATATTCTTGAAATATTCCTGAGTTGTTTTTATAACCGAATAGTAATACATTCCATTCATAAAATCCATGAGGTGTGCTAAATGCTGTTAAATGTTTTAAATTTTCTGTTAGTTTTACATGATAAAATCCTGATTTACAATCAAATTTCAAATACATTTTTCTTGTTCTTACTGTGTTAAGTAGAATTTGCTTGTCTGGTAGTAGGTATCCAAACCTCTTAGTATTTTTAATTAGTTGCTTATAATTTATACCATTCAAGATTTACCTTTTTTTTCTTCTGAATGCTTTCTTACTATGAATGCTGGTGATGAATGTGGACTTTATGATTTTCTTATGTAATTATTTTCTATTAATTCTTTTATATGTATTTTGAACTCTTCTAGATCTGTTGGAGTATGTCTTATAGATTTAATTTTTATTATTTTGTTCTTATCTGTTAACTCTATATGTGCCATGGGTTTACTTAAGTTCCATTTTTCCAAAGGGTCTTTTCCGCACAGATATTCTAATTATTTTTGTAAAATTTATTTTGTAGTTGTTTCTTGAACTTGTTGTATTCTAGTTGTATTTGGTAAATATTGGTATTCACCACGCTGGGTTGAAGAAACTATGATGTGTGGCAGGTCAGTTCTGGAATATGGTTGGGTTATTCTGATTGCTATTGCTTGGTGTCGGCAAGATTTTGTAAATACGACTGATTTATGTGATATGGTTATGGGATAGTATTGTTGGAAAAAATCATTTCCTAAGAGAACATCATTATTCATATCATCAAACTGGTATATTATTAGTATTTTTAGTATATAACTTCCTATTTTACATTAACATTTTGTTGATATTTGTCAAGTATGATAGTTTGTCCAGTTAATCCAGTTATTGTTTTTTTATTATATCCATCTTGTTTCCATTTTGGTAGTATATTTTCGCGACATAGGCTAGTGTCTGCTCCGGTGTCTATTAGATTATGGTAGTTTCTTGATTTGTATCCTTCGTAAACAAATTCTATTAGTATGTATAATGTATTTTTTGTTGCTCTTAATGGGTTCATTTATCCAATATTTTATTTATTACTATACTTTCATTGTTTACTGTTATTGTGATTTTTTCTTCTTGAATTGAGTAAGGTTGTACTGATATAAGGAAGTCAGTTCCTAATATCATTTCATTAACACGGTGTTCTGGGTCTACGTGCAAGTGTAATAATATTTTCTTTTTACCATTTATCTTTAGTGGTAGTATAATTTTATGTACAATTGGATGTCTATTATTGTAATAGTCTAGGTAGTAATATGGGTTTTCTAATGTTATTACTTCAGTTGTTTTTACATTTGTTTGTTTAATATGTGAATTAGTAGCTCCCGTGTCTACTAAGGTTATTTGTTTATTCCATTTCCCATTATCATAATATTCTATTTCTATTTTAAATTGGTTATTATTTTTGTGTTCTAATGTATTTATTATTGGTATTAATTCCAATGATTGTTGTTTATTTCTTATTGATAGTGATCTCTTTCCGAATATTATTTGTGGTGCTTTTCCTTTTGCAGTTTCTTTTGCTTTATTAAAGTCGAATTCAATATAATTTGGTATAGTCATTTCAGAGTTTTCTCTAGCTGATTTGTATCTTATAATTTTGCTGAATAGCTGCTCTATTTTAAAATTATCTATATTTCTATATTTTACTTCGTGCTTGCTAGTGAAAGCATAAATATTTCTTATTTGTATACTCATAACTTTGCTTTTTTCTATCATTTCTATTCCTGATAGTCTATGATACATGACTATAATTTTGTCTTTATTTTCTTCTACCATGCTTATAGAGAAATTAAGTTTTATTGTAAACTTTATCTTTTGGTACATTAGGTTTTCTTGTACTATTCCTATTAAGGCATCTTGTGTACTTGATATTATCCTATCATCTATCAGGTATATTTTCAGGGGTGTATTTATCCCTTCCTTAAAATAAATTTTTATTATTATTTGTACTGCTCCTAAATGTATGTCTTAATATTTTTCTGGTTTTCTCATTTATTTTTTTCATCTCGTCTTATTTTTCTTTCGGTTATTAATGGGATTATGGTTTTTCCCTGTGCTTGTTCAATGTCTATAGATTGTTCATTATTCCTATCTATTATGATGGTACTTTTCTTTTTTTCGAATATTGGCAGTTTAAAATTTTCTTTTGAATTTATATCTAATTTGGTTGCTCTTATTTTACCGTATTTTTGTATGTCAAAGCACTCAAAGCACATTCTTTCTCTTATTTCTTCATTGTTTTCTTCTCTTTCTGAAGGTTCTCCTATTTTTGTTATTTTTGTCATCATGTTTATTTCGCATTCTTCTGTTTCACCTTCACTACTTCTCTATCTTCTTTTATTACCATTATTTCTTCATCTTCACTTATTTCTGACCATTCTTCATCATATTCTATGGGTTCATAGTTTATGTTGTTCATTTCTTCAATTTCTTCTACGTATTTTACATTTTCTTTTTTCATTATTTTAGGAAAATTTGGTGATATATGTTCTACCTCTCCGCATATGCACCAATTACATTTCTTAGGGTTTTTCGTATAGTGTCTATTTTTATTTTTATTTATTCTTCTAAAGTATTTTTTATAGGATTTTCTATATTTCTTAAAAGTTTTTCTATATTTTGGTTTTTATTTTTGGAATTTATGTTTACTCTTCTTTGTATAATCATAATTATTATTACATCCCCAAAGATTCGGTCTTGCATCTTCACAACAAATTCTTTGTTTATATGTTCTATAGTATTTTATTGTTGCTCTAGCATCTTTGCATACTTTATCCCTATAATCCTTTACGAATTGTGTTCTATATCCTCAAGTGTTTACTTCTGGTTTTACTTTCTCACTTATGTATGCACTATATATATTTATACTCCATAGATCAGGTAGTTTTAGAAAGAATGAGTCCAAAATTGGACTTCGTGCTTCTTTTGTATAATAACTATCTTGATAATATTCTCGAAATTCACAAGCATAGTTGTCAAAATAGCACATGTCGCATATCTCTAAGTTACTTAGTCTCCATCTTGCTTGATTCTTTTTGTATATAGTGTGTTTTTCTCCTTTATCGTCTACACTGAATTCTGTTCTTATTGCTATCTCGTAATTCGTAATTATTTCTTTTAGACCTAAGGTTCGTTGTGCTGAGGTTTCTTCAGTTCCTCTATTATCAATTGGTCTTGATTTTCTTATAGTATTTCTTTCTTCTTCCTTTAATCCATTCCACCATTTTGCTACTACACCTATAAAGGTGGCTTCTATAAATTTCTCAAATGTGTTTCCTGTAAGATTCTGCCTAAATCCTACTATTAGTAAAGCTTTTACCCATTCTTCAATTGTCCTATCTATGTCTTTTACACAATCTAGGTCTAACCATTCTCCATTCCCTACTATTCCTTTTTCGGAGTATTCTGTAGGTTCATATTTTGGGGTTTCCTTTTCTTTGTCTTTTATTAACTGCATTTTTTTTTGTGTTTTGCCATTTTTATGGTAATTGGTAAGATTTCTTGTTAGGTGGTGGCCTTAGGATTTCGTACATGTCATTTGAAATTTCTGAAGGTTTTGCTATAATCTTATCTTGGTCCATTTTTACTTCTTCATTTGTTATGTCTAGATTTTTCAAGGCTTCTTCTACTTCTACTGGGTTAGGATTTGCCATTAAATCTTCTATTTCCAAAATATTTATATTAAGATTTGTTATTGCTTCTAACTCCTTCATACCTTCTTCCGTTATGCCTAATTTTTCTTCTGTTTAGTCAGTTATATTTCTTGCTAATTCTTTTATATTTTTATTTATGATTTTTAAATCTTTTCTTATATCTCCTACAATTTCAAGACCATTGTAATCTTCTTCCAACTCTTGTATGTTTATCATATAAATTTTTGGGGTTTTGTTAGGATTTAATGCAACTGCTTTATTGGCCATACTTAGCCTGTTATTTTGTATGCTAATAGTTGTTGGTAATACCAACTTGCTTCTTCGTTTCTGTAATCTAATACTCTGTAAACTATCTCTTTTTGTATTTCTTTAGGTAGTTTATTAGTTACTTTTCTTGTTAGTAACAAGTATTCTAATATTTCTTTACTAGCAATATACTTCCTTTCTGTTAGTCTTTTATCAATGTATCTAATCATGAATTTTGAAAGATTTTTTAATTTTAGTTTCTTTATTTTCTGTGAATTTTCCAGCTTTTATAAGTATAAAATATATTATAGTTTATAATTTCTAGAGTAGGGTTATATATAAAATTTTGTTTTTAGGTTATTATATTAATAGGGTAATAGGGTTAGTTAGGTAAAATATTTTATAAAAGTGGGTCGTTATGCTAAGTCTTTTTGAAAGTAGGTCGTTTGGCTAAATAATTAATGAAAGTGGGTTAGTTATTAGAGTTAGTCAAATAAAAGTGGAAGAACCGCTCAATACACATAAGTGGAGAAATATACCTGTCTTATACATATTTAGTGATTTTTCCACTTATGTTTTTATATGGTCAGCTAGATTAATTTCAATGAAGTTAGTTCAAAAGGTCACAACTATATTAACTTCTCAATCATGGGGGTGTCAACTCTCCTCTCGCGGCTTACATTTGGAGTTGTTGTGCACCTTTGAAGGCCAAAATTACCGCTTGGCCGGCAATTAATAACATACTTCTTACCGTCGAGATCCTCAACAAGAGAAACATAGCGATAGGTTAGTTTTGTGTGCTGTGTCACCACTGCCATGAGGACATTGATCACCTGTTTTTGCATTGCGCTTTTACCAAGCAGATTTGGCATATTTGTCTTATGGCTTGGCAGGTTCCCTCTCTTCCTCCTACTTTCCTTGATATCTGGAACTGTCATTTTGTCAGCAAAAAATACCGCAAGTCATGAATCCTTTCAACCATGGTCATTATCTGGGTGGTCTGGTTGGAGAGAAATAACTGCATCTTTAACCACTCCTCTAAAACCATTGACACGGTTATAGACGAGTTCTTTTTTTTGGCGAATCATTGGCCTTCTTATTTACCCACAGTCGAGATTCATTCTTTATGGCTTTGCAAATTAGATGAGTCTATTCCTTTTATGCCTTCTATAACTCCTTTCTTTCTCTAGCAACTTTGTTGACTCTCTAATTCTAGTATTATTGCCTTATTTTGCAGGGCTGATCCACAGGATTGGTGTCTCTGTTCTTTTGATGGCCTGGGTTGCATTTTGAACGGCCCAGCCTTCTTTTGGGTCTGATTTGGGTGAATATCATGGGCTCAACAGTGATCCATTTTGTTCCACTGCTACCTATTTTGCTTTACTTTCTACCATGCTCTCTTTATTGTGATAACTGCTTTAGTTGTAACTCTTCTTATGCTTATATCTAGTGTTTTCCTATTCCTGTCTTGAGTTAATTCTGAATGCAGTCATTTCGTCTACTCTGATGGTGTTTCTTAACCTTACTCTTCAGGTTGGGTGCACTGTTTTTACTTGTGTGTTGGTTGCTTGCGTTAGCTGATGTTTTTTGGCAGTAGCCACCACCTTATGCTCCTATGGGGATTATGTCCAAAAGTGCCATCTCTAGTCATTCTTGTTGTGCTCTCAGAGCATCTTTGGTTTTGGAGTTGCTTCGGGCAGCTCTGGGCGATCCATCATGTTCATCTGCCACTTGGAGATGCCTTCTCTCGTTTCTTAGTGGTGTTTTGTTTGTATGATCATTTGGCTCTTTCTCTCTTCTTGCCTGTATTTTGCTTGTGCAGGTATGGTTTCTACAGGTTATTCACAGTATTTGTTAATTCTACTGGGTCTCTTGGTCATTAGTGCTGGAGTTGTGGGGTTTTGCTCTCCTTGGTTGGCGGTTTGTAGTGCTGGAGTTGTGGGGTTTTGCTCTCCTTGGTCATTAGTGAATAATTTTCTATGGGTACATATAGATTATAGATTGGTTTATTTAATTTTTTAAAAAAAACCACTCTATTTTATGCTCTTTTTCTGGATGGTTTGGCTCTGTTCTTTTTTTTTGCGAGCGAGTTGCGCCTGCGTGTGGCGCTGTATGGAGTGATCCCCGCGTCCTTTTTTAAGGCGTTGGAGTGTGTCTCTACTTGATTTCAGCGCCAGTTTGTAGCGTGGTTTGGAGTGATTCCTCATTCTTTTTCTTATTAGGAGTGTACCTATTTCTTTGGAGGTGTGGCTATTTTCGATTTCAGGTGTTTGTCTTGGGGCTTTGCTGTTGTTTGCGAGTTGTTGGTGGCTTTGCCTGGGTTCGTTTTAGGGTCCCGTTGTCGTGGCTCTGTTCAATTCAGGTGGACCTCCTTGTAGTGCGGCTGGAGACCACCGTCGGCCTTGGAGTCTCGGTTCTGCTCCTTTTCGGTGCGGCCCTAGTGCATTGTTTGAGCGGCTTCTTGCTGTCATTTCCTTTCCGATCTCTGCTGAGTTTTGTGGGGGGTTTCCTTGTTTTTTGGTTGTAATTATCGCTCGGCAAGGCTCTGCTTTGCTTTCTTCTTTATTCATTGTTGTGCTTATTTTTCTTGGTTATTTTACCTCTTGTAAAACTTACCGATGTACAGACTTGTTTCTTTATTTTTTTATATATAGATGGCTGGAGTCTCTGGACTCTATCCGTGATATCCAAAAAAAATGAAGTTAGTTCAAAAAATTTATATTCTAGATCTCCCTATACTACCTCGCTATGAATACCTTCCACTTATTTCCTTTTGACTAGGCATTATCAAATTTCCCCCTTTCCCAATTTTTCGCATTCATCATCACATATTCTTTATCGCCTCAGGTGATTTAGATATGGCACACGTAAACCTAGTAATGCTCCGTTAGAAAGAGTGATTTGATAAGTATTGAGAATAGAGTTAACGCGCCTAGTATAAAGAGGCACGTTAACTGAGTTAACGTGTGTGAGTATCTCAAACTTCCAGAAAGTTTCAACTTTCTGAAAAATTTGAAATCTCAACAGTCGTTAACTCAGTTAACGGCCTTGGTAAAAAGTGGCATGTTAACTGAGTTAACGTGTGTAAGTATCTCAAATTTCCAGCACATTACTTGGGGTCTTTTACCTACATCCCTATTTTCCACCTATCAGGCTAACTCCGTCAGCGAGTGTGGTTTAAACAGGCACGCTAACGGAGTTAGCGTGTCTCTAACTTTGTGATTTTTCGCAAACACTCTGCTTAGGGAAAAAGTGTTATCTCCTAACACACACTAGCTGAGAAAACGCGAAGAAAAATACTATGCGCGTTAACTCAGTTAGCGACAGGAAATTTTTGGTATTAAATTTTCAAACAGGGACAGTTTCGTACATACTTAGAAAAGGGGATAGTTTGGTAAAAAAATTCTAGGTTTTCTTTACCCTTGTAATAATACTGAACTTCGTGTTACACCGAAGACTTTTCACCAAATCCCCCCTTCACTTTCACTTTCTCTTTCACTTTCACTTTCACTTTTTGTAAATCAGTGGCTCCTTCAATTTTGTTATTTGAACCAAAACACACATACCTCATCTTCATCCATTCTATTGCCGGAACTAAATTAGAGATTAAGAAAGCAATTAACAGCAAAATACAAAAGAAAAAGGGAGTTAATCCGGACAGTTAGATGGATCAACCTGCACCGTTGGATCTAGGGGTTTACTTTTGAACAAGTACCCTAGAAATTGAGGACACTGGCGCCGCCACTACTAAATACAAATAATTTCCCCGAAACTGAAGTCTGAAGCTTAAACACAATAATCAAATCGATCGCAGTTTTGAAAGAGAGAGAAAGATGGCTTGATATTCAAACTGCTTTGAGATTTGTGCATGACCGTGGCAGAGACTGGCAGTACACATTGATGGGATCTCATATAGAGTACTTAATACATGACAAGGCTACTTACTTTCAGCTGCTATATCAAGCAGCTCTACTATTGAAACTTAAGCTCATCGTAGTTGTCATGAGATGCTCAGGGTTTGGCTTAGAGCATCCACAGTCGTGGGCTAAATACCCAAAATTTGGAAAATTTGGAAAAAAACGAGCTGCAGTCGTCGTCCAAATACCCAAAATTTGGGTATACGATGAACAGTTCGATGCCAAATATAGCAGGCGATTTGGCCAAATGGAAAATATAGCTAACGCAATATTATCTTCCGTCCGAACCAATTGACGGAAGATAATCTTCCGTCCCGTACAAGTTCAATGATTAAGAAGTTTTTAAAAAAAAAAAAAAAAAAAAAAAAAGTCAACCAACGGCGTATTATACACCGTCCAAGGAGATTGACGGTTGATTTTATCCCGTCCGAACCATTTTTAAAAAAAAAAAAAAATCAAAAAACGATCCGATTGGCCGACGGGGGAATATACACCGTCATTTGAAATTGACGGCATATAATCTCCCGTCCGTTGCCAATTTTCTCTTTTTTTTTTTTTTTTTTTTTTTCTCTTCTTGTCGTGTAGTGCATTAAAAAAAAAAAAAAAAAAAAAAAAAACTTATACTATTGGTCCACGTCATTGGCCAAAATGACGGGAGTTAATCTCCCGTCCCTGGCCTATTCTTGTTTTTTTTTTTTTTTTTTTTTTTAATTTTTTGTCTTCTAGTGAAAAAAAAAAAAAAAAAAAAAAAATTTAAAAAAAAATTTGAAACGGACGATAATCCCCCGTCATTCTTAATGGACGGAAAAAAATCTACCGTCCGGCTATATTTTACCTTTTGACGACTGCAGCAACATTCCCTTCTTCCTATTTCCAAATTGCTATATACCCAAAAAATGGCTTCAACGACTGTGGATGCTCTTATATATAAATACTAGGATCCGTTGACACGTGCCTACGACACATTATCGAAATGGTGTACCTAGTTTGATTATATAAAATAGTTTTGGAGTTCCAGCAAATTAATTTAACTAGAAAATATATTATATAAGAAAGCAATATATTTACCTTTAAGCTCAACCATTGCCTTTTTTATCATTAGCGTGAACTTACCTGGAATGCCTATAGTTTGTTAGAAACACTTTATAGAGGGTTTTTTTTTTTTTTTTTTTTTTTTATTTTTTTTTTATTTTTTTTTTTTTACTTCAGCATCACTTTTAGATGCTTGTAATAGTTATGCAATGACATTATCATATAGGTTTTATAGAGCTTACTCTAATCCCATAACCACTATGAGCATGTCTAAATACAATGTAACTCAAGTGCAGGGGTGAAGGTATCTACAATACCAATAATCTAAATATTCGTTTATCTGAGACTTAGTTTGTAATTGAAATACTTTTTCTTATTATTTCAACCAAAATGAAATACATGAAGTTCTCAAAACTCTAATTTAAGCTAATAATTTCTTTTATCTCCACTTTGTCTCTCCATTGCACCTATATAAAAAAAAATCAAAATGGAAAAATAATAAATTTACTTTAGCTGTCTTTCTTGAGTGGAGAGTTTGCACCCTTCACTGATAAACTCCAGTCATCCCAATCATATATATCCAAACATACACTAAAAGTTCTTAAATGTTATGTTGTCCATGGTTTCTAATAACCAGTGAAGGGCACAATAGTATTTTCTCTTGTAGTAAAGAATTTAATGTTGCATATTTGCCAAATTATTTTAGGTTGCTAGTCAACTTACCTGTCCTGCTATGGTTTAGAAGCTCAAATTCTGGCCACCAAATAATCCATCTCCCACTTGCGTACGCCTTAAATCAAAACCAATATAAAACTCATCAAATAAATCACCAAATTTAAAAAAAAATAACCAAAAAATAAAACAATTATATCTCTCTGAACTTAAATACCATGCACATACAAAATTCGAGTCAGCAAAAAACTGAGTAATCCCCTGCACACAAAAAATTAAAAAATAGAATGAGAATTCAGTTAATGAGATGAAATTAGAGTCATCACATCGCATATAGAGGCTCTCGATTCGGTGGAAGGGAGTCGCTGATACAGAGTCGCTTGATATTCGCGCTCGATTTGGTGGAGGGGAGTCATTGATATGGAATCAGCAGCGGATCAGATATCGGCAACGATTTTTTGATTGGGGTTCGACATTGGATTTGGATTTGAATTTGGTTTGAGATTTTCAAATTTTCAAAATTTAAAATTTAAATTTTTTTTAATTTTTTAATTTTTTAAATTTTTTTAAAATTTAAATTTTTGTTTACATTTTTCAAAATTTTTAAAATTTTCAAAATTTTTAAAATTTCCAAAATTTCAAAAATGTTAAAAAATTTTAAAAATCTAAAAAATATAATTTTTTTTGAATTTTAAAATATTAAAAAAAATTAAATTTTTTTTGATTTTTTTTCTTCTTAATTATTTGAATAGAAGAGAGACAGAGACAGAGAGAGAGCAAAAAATAATTAAATAAATAAAGGAGTTGTTTTGGGTGGGAGATTTGAATTTGAGTTTTTTGGGGAACTTTTGGGGGAGGTGGGGGGAGGAGGGGGATGTGTTTTGTGAGGTCATATCTGGGCCTTTGATTTTGGGGGAATTAAAGGAGAGCCACTTGATAGCTTTCTTTGTGTTTTATTATATAGATATATACACTAGGTATGCCCGTGGGCACGTGCCTACGGCACGTATTCGGAACGATACAACATATGCAAAATCATGTAAATAGTAAGGGATGATTTATATAGATATTTATTTGCTAGTAAAAGTTGATGTATTTATGTACTTTGAAGTAGGATTATGAAGTGACCTTGATATTTATAGGTTTGTATATTGCAGGATTATTTGTCAGCAGCTCGGAATTCAAAAATAGTATTGTGAATCTACAACAATAGTGAATCGGAAATTCCTTGCTATGTGTGACTTAACCATAAGAGATTTCTTTTTTGATTTGGAGTATAACATAAGTAGCAATTCATTTTCTAACTAAATGAGTTACGGTTAACGCCTCAAACTGCATGAGTTAGTTCTTCCTTGTTTGTTTTTTATGTAGTTAATTATGTATAAATTTAAAAGAGAAAATTTGTTGTGATATATACATGAAGTGAAATTGCAGCAAAGCAGATCAAGATACAATTTTGCAGCTACAAAAATTCGAAATACAAAGATTAAGCATGGATTTGTCCCAAAAAACACGATCAAGCGAGTCATTTAAATAATTTGCAACGATCTTTCAAAGCAGAAAATGCCCAAATATTCAAAAAGCATAATCCGAAATTGCATAATAAAAAAAAGCATTATAATCAAAATTAACTCAGTGAAGCATTCTAATCTAAAATAATTACTCTGTGAAGTATTCTACAATCAGATCATATATGGTAATTCAAAAGCAATTAAATGAAAGTTAATGTGATTGAGTTATGAAAGCATAATCTGAAAAAAGAAACATAATTAAAAAACTGAAATTAAAAAAAACATAATCCAAAATTGCATAACAAAAAAAACATATCTGGGTTAAAAAAAGAGAGAAGAAAGAGAGAAAAAAATTTTGTTAACATACCTGGGTTAAAAAAAGAGAGAAGAAAGAGAGAAAAAATTATGAAAAAGGAGAAAAGATGGCGAAGAGAGAGAGATAGAGAGTAATAAATGAATGAGTAGTTTTGTTTTGGAGGAAAATTTTTGAATTTTGGGAGGAAAACATTTGGTGGGGGGGGGGGGGGGGGGGGGGGGATATCTTCTGGGGACAAAAATTTCACTACAACAAATATGACATTTGATAGCATTCATAAAATGCTATAGTAGACCTACGATAGCATTTACAAACGCTATCAAAAGCCCCGCTATAATAACTCTATAGAGTTTTGACAAAACGCTATAGAATGTACAGCGTTTCCGAAACGCTATAGATTCTATAGCATTTTAACAAAACGCTATAGAAACTATAGCGTTTGCCGAACGCTCAAACGCTATAGTTTCTATAGCGTTTTGTAAAACGCTACAGAATCTATAGCGTTTCCCGAAACGCTATAGAATCTATAGCGTTTCAGCAATGCTATTAGTGTTAGATCATTTTGTAAAAACGCTATCGTTAGACAATCCAGTAATAGAATCAAACATACAACATTTTTAAAACGCTATCGTTTTGATATTTGTGGTTTTTTACAGCATTTTAGGAACGCTATTTCATTTTAACTGTATACAAAAAAAAAACTACGGATACAAATAAAAATCGATTTATCGAAAATATCAATACACCATTAAAACTATAAAAGTTTTGCAAATTTGTGTACAAATATATAAAAACATACCAACATAGAAATATTTACACAATAAACTTATAAAAATGTTCATCCAATAAACTTAAAACTGACGACCATACAGGACACATACAGCAAAAACTGCAATTTCAGGGTGACCGGCTATTACAAACTTTCATATGTTTCAATACAAGCGAAATATAGCATATCAGCCATCACCTGAAAATTCACTTGGCAATGCAGAAGAACCAACATGTCATTACTTTCTAAAGCTAAAAATTAAGACAGTTCATCTTCTTTTCAACCAATATCCAGTACCTCCACAACACAAGTTAAGCCATATACCGTGCCTTATCAACCTGACATTTCTTTTTTTGTACACTGAGTTATAAATATCACCAGATATCACTACTAAACCTATCTGCAATCTGAGCCAACTGCATCCTGAACAGATTTGAAACCATCTCTCTCCAAGCACTCTGCAAAACTGCATCCTGAACAATTCAGCCTGAAAGAGAAGAAGGAAAAGTTTAAAATCCAGTTTCTTTCTCTATTTATCATCCAACTTACAAACCATCCAACTTACATGTAATAGGTTCTTTATATTAAAATTTGTTTCAAAACACATGTCTGGATGTAAAATGTATTACCAGAATAAGTACAAGTAATACGAGTCAGATTGTCTCAAAAGTCTCAGACCATGAACTAGGAGAAAACATGAAAGATTGAACATACAAACTCAAGGATGACACTAGTAATGTATGAGGTCTTACCAGGACTTGCTAATGCATACAAAGATACCTGGGGCTTCAGTGTCAAGGTTGTTTTGGACTGGTTTTTTTGTATATATAAAACAGAATGCAGAAACATTGTTGCAGAATGCATCCAAAAATATGTTGCAGAATGCAGATAGAAAAACCCATATGGTACTTATAGAAAAACCCATATGGTACTTATACAGAAACACTACTGTAATCGACCATAAATTAGATTAGGAAATTTGCAAACAGCCGTCATTTAGTTAGTCAAAACCGTCCTAGTTCTTGAAGACATTTTTAGAGAAAGAATAACAATATGAACATATGGATATCCATTTATTGGGACTAATAACAAAACAATGATTTATTGAATGAAAAGCATTCCTTTCCTATGAAACTATGAGAAAGAAATTGAAAATATGAGTTTATGATTTAAAGAGAACAAACACAAAGTAATAAGCAGATGCACATGATTACCATATTAAGTAAAATATTTACGCATGGAACTAATTTTGATTATTTTCCAACTTAGACCATTGAACCTCAAAATCCATAACATCATCAATCCTTATTTGTCAATATCTTGAAGAAAAAAAACATGTTAACTCCATATATATTTATGTTTTTTGTGTATAACATAATTTGCTTTTTTTTCTCCTTGATCTTCCAATGCAAAAACCTGTGTGAACTTGTTACAAAGCCAGTATTGTATTTTTTGTACAGACCCGAAGCATCATAGATCTTATCATATCATCAACTTATATGCAATTGGTGAAACTTATACCCTCCTCTGGTATGTGCTTCCTTCCCATTTACCAAACATCCAATTAGCAGTCTCATTTATGCGACTTTTGTCCATATATAAAAATTTCACATAAATCAAGAGGGTTGTAGCACTCCTCACTATTTTCTACATAGACTCGTAAAGGCTAGGTTAAACAAGTCAATCCGAAAATTAGTAATGTAATGGAAATGGATTTTTTGCAATTTCGAAAAAAAACATTACATATAGAAGGCTGTTCATAATGTGGATGTTCACAACTTATCGTACTAGATTTGCAGATATAACAACAACAAAAAATCCCTTTTTTTATTGAGCAAAACCAAAAAGTAATGCTTTCTCCAAATTTGTATGTCAAGTAAACTACTCAATTTACACCCGTCATTTAGTAAATGCATCATTTTCATTTCCATAGGCAATAGCATGCATCATTTGCTGCTAAATTGACAACAAAAACTTCTGCATTTTGTAAATCATTTTGCAGTTTCTATTTCCCTAGATAAAGAATTAATGATATTGCATCATGTGTAACACCCGGTATATATATAATATTATATAGAGATATATAATAATATATATATATATATATAGTATAATAAGAAAGAAAGAATAGAAAGGTGGTGGATGGTGATGACGTGGAGAAGGAATGGAAAAAGGAAAGTGGATGTAGTGTTGACCGGTTGACTTGTGTATGGAATGAATGAATAAATGAAGGAAAGAAAGATGGGTTGTGTGTGCTTGACCGGTTGACTTGGGCTTCAAAAAAGTCCCACATCGGCTATGATTAGGAGAAATATGAGGATATATAGGATTAGCCTATGATTAAGGGATACCAAATGGTTAACCACCCTTTTGAGGCAGCCTGTGGTGGGCGTGGTTAGAGTTTTGTGTCCGTTCTTTCGCGTGTGTGCACGTGTAGCCGCGTGTGCAGCTGAGCCGAGCTCGGGGCGTTACAAATGGTATCAGAGCTGACTTTCGGCACCGAGTGTGTGCAAGTTACGCCTGAGAAGGAGCTAGGTTGGGACAGGTCGCCCTGGTAGGGGACTGTACAACTAGCAGAATCAGGGTAATCCTCTCCACATCGGCTAGAAAGAGATCCTGAATCATGTTGTAAGTCCGGGCCGGTTGACTTGGGCTTCAAAAAAGTCCCACATCGGCTATGATTAGGAGAAATATGAGAATATATAGGATTAACCTATGATTAAGGGATACCAAATGGTTAACCACCCTTTTGAGGCAGCCTGTGGTGGGCGTGGTTAGAGTTTTGTGTCCGTTCTTTCGCGTGTGCGCACGTGTAGCCGCGTGCGCAGCTGAGCCGAGCTCGGGGCGTTACATCATGTATGTGTATGATGCATGTACATTATGACATGCTACATGCACAAAACTAGCGTTTAGACTCATATGTTTGGGTCATGTATGAAATGATCATGGAGAACAAAAAGAAACTCACAAATTCCATCTCATTGTGTGTGTTGTTATATAAATAAAAAAAATCAGGAGACCCATCCCATATTATCTGCATATATCACATTTATGCCTTTTACAATTATCAACATTCAAATATTATGGCATAATTTTCACAGGATTGTGTGTTAAATACTACTTAACAACTTTGCAAAAGGTAATGGCATTATTATAAAGTTGAGAATTCGCAGAGAAAGCTAAGCTACCACTTTTTCATGTTATTATTATTATTCGCAGAGAAAGCAACAGGACATGATAACACGGAACATTAATAACGTAGTTACAAGAATCTAAAGGAGGGAATATACTGATCATAAGGAAATATACAAACCTGACATGGAGGCCCTCCATTGATGAAATCAACTTGTCCAGGCACCGGCAGATTATTAAGCTTCTCTTTGTCAAACCCCGTTGCCAATTCAGCAGCTTCAGCAGTTGAGATGCAATCATCTACATCCCCACATTTTTCCATTAAAGCCCTGTATGATTCAATTGCACAACGTTTTTAACAAAAATGATGTGTGAGAGAGAACCATCACATTGCAGTTACCAATAAACATCAATGTATTGATGAGAGAGAGAGAGAGAGAGAGACCTCAGAATCACATTGCAGTTGTCAATAAACATCAATGTATTAGGATGATTCTTGCCGAATGCTTCACCAGCTGGCTTTTCATATTCAATTGCCCACTTTGTAATCGAAGCTCCTACAAGTTAGAAGTGTAATGTAGATGAGGTATGCAACCTTGAAAGCATAATTTGTTCTAGTACATACTAAACAAGTATGAGCAACCAAGATCTTTACCAGCATTCTGTAGCCCCTCTGATAGGCCACCACAACCAGCAAAGATATCGAGAGTAGCCAAGCAATTTTTGTGAGCTACCGCATTCAACTGATCAATATCTTGTTCACCTTCTATACATTTTCCCTTCCCAAGGCAGTGTTAGCTTTCGTTTGGTTCTGAGATGAAAACTTTACATTTGCAGGCAACTGTCACAAAGCATAATACCAATCAAGAAAATTTTCAACGAAATCAGTGACTTGTGCTCCTAATTAAACATCAAGGGGGAAACATAATACAGCATACCTTCTTAACTGCTCCATTAACAGAATCATAATAACATTCACAAAAGAAAACGTGATCACAAATCACAGGAAGCTCCAGATCTGGAAGGTCACTTTTCCTTCGGACTTCACACTTACCTTCTAATACCTCTACAGATACTCTAAGTGTATCTTCGCTGTAGTACAACTGAAAATTGCGAAATGAAAAAAGCCCATTAAAGTGGAATATACATCATGCGGAAAGCAAAGTACTAGAAATTTTATAAAGAAGGTTCTTACTTCTCCAACGTCTGAACAGTATGCCTTCGCAGCAGAAACATCTCTCAACCTCATGCCAACATTAAATTTTCCTCGCAACCCTAACCCTAACAATTTGATTGATGAAGAGAGGCGCCGAAGAGGGCACACTACAAAAGAAACCAGATTTACCGGCGAATATTCCCCGGTAGTAGCGCCGGGGTAGGTAGAGATTAGGAATGGGGCCACCAGATGCGATGGTTATATACCGGCGGCCGAATTAAAACGCCGGTGAATCCGCTTATTCACCGGCGTTTTATTTAAAAACGCCGGTGAAGTTTATGATTCACCGGCGTGTCTAATTAAAACGCCGGTGAAAAGTTGCGATAAATCCCATCTACCCTAACCTTTCACTCGCCATTTCCCTAAACCCCAAAAAAATAAAAAACAAAAGGCGCTTCGTTTTCCCTCCTTCCTCGCTCTCCTTCCTGCGCGTTTGCCTCCGCCGCTTCGTCCTCTTCGACGGCCTTCGAACATTCGTCATCGTCCCTTCTTCCCTTCGCCATTTTCGATTTCCCTCATCCCTATCCCAATTTGGAGGTGAATCGGCGAACGGAAACGACCGTGTCGCCCCGCTCTCTCTCTATCTCCCCCCCCCCCCCCCCCCCCCCGCGCTCGTCGCCCCGCTCTCTCTCTCTCTCTTCGGTATCATCTGTTGATTCCCCTAATTTTTGAAACTTAGCATTTTTTTCTGATAGATGCATGTTGAAATTTTCATGTTCTTATACTGTTAATGAAGCTGATTTCATGCATCTGATTGTCTTCTTGGCATGTTTTTTTGATATAAAATGGGTTCACTGTGAACTGTCGATGCACAACAATTGGGTTTTAGATTGGGTTGGGCACAACCATTAGTGGAGCAACATATATGCTCAGATAATGTAAATTTTCATTTCAAGAAACTGTTAAAGTTACCTGCAGATTGCCCTCTTTGGCATGATTTTTTAACCAAAAATGGGTTCACTTCCAAACTAAGTATGCTGCTAGAAATTTCATCTTCTTTTATTGTTAAAGAAGCTTATTCCATGCATCTGATAGTCATCTTGGCATGTTTTTTTAACCAAAATGGGTTCACTGTGAACTGAGGATGTTATAGCTACGTATGCCAAAATCCTCCGGATATGCTGAACAATTGGGTTTTAGATTTAGTTAGGCTAAAGAATTAGTAGAGCAACATATATGCTCAGATAATGAAAATGTTCATTTCAAGATACTGTTAAAGTAACCTGTTTGCCATCTTTGGCATGATTTTTTAACAAAAAATGGGTTCACTTCCTAACTAAGTATGCTGCTAGAATTTTCATCTTCTTTTACTGTTAATGAAGCTTATTTCATGCATCTGATTGCCTTCTTGGCATGTTTTTTTGGTATTAAATGGGTTCACTGTGAACTGAGGATGCTATAGCTGTATGCCAAAATCCTCCAGATATGCACAACAATTGGGTTTTAGATTTAGTTGGGCTCAAGAATTAGTAGAGCAACATATAAGATCGGATAATGGAAATTTTCATTTTAAGATACTGTTAAAGTAACCTGATTGCCCTCTTTGGCATGATTTTTTAACCAAATAATGGGTTCACTTCCAAACTAAGTATGCTGCTAGCATAGGCCTCATCTTCTTTCACTGTTAATGAAGCTAATTTCATGCATCTGATTGTCTTCTTGGCATGTGTGTATTTGAATCCTTGACAGGTACAACATGCCGAGGCGTGGAAAGAGGTTAAATATAAATGATGGCAACGAGAGCCATGGGGATGAGCAGCCACTACATAATAGTGGCAGTCAAACAGAAGAGGGTGAGGGTAGCACGCCGCCCACTGTCAAAAAACATCGTGGGCGGACTAAGATGACGAATGTTTGGAGGCTTCAGAATGATGAAAGGATCGAGGTGGAGGCGAACGGTGTTGGGCAACCGGTTGGCGATAACGCCAGCAAATTTTCTTCCTTCATTGGGGTTATAGCAAGGAACCCCCGCATACTTCCTTTGTCATACGAGAGTTGGCCGAAGGTGCCAACCACCACAAAAGCCACTGCTATTACGACAATCAAGGTATTTCTCATCTAAAATACATAATTGGTCGGCGAAAAATTATTATTGAAATATGTATTATTAGTGATGGGTAATGAATTTTGCAGCAATACTTCTCGTTCGCCGACTTCCTTACGCCTTGGGTTGAAAAGTCACTCTCCAAGAAGTGGAGGGACCACAAGAGTGAATTGAAGTCGAAGTTTTATAACAAAGACCTTTCAGAGGAGGAGAATGCAGTGAATGTGCCAGAAAATGTGGAGCCTTCGGATTGGCAATTTCTTGTGCACTACTGGAGTTCGGCGATCGGTCAGGTATTTACATTAAACACACAAAAATCTAATGAGTATGTGGTTGTATGGCGGCTATAATGAATTTTTCTGTTAACTTCATTGTGGCATGTACAGAAAAGGGCGGAGGTGGGAGCTGCCAGTCGGTCAAAGCAGCTAGTGCTGCACACCGCTGGTACACAGAGCTTCGCTCTGGTTCGGGAAGAATTGGTAGGCGCAATAGTATTGAACAATTTTTTACTTACAGTTATTTGTTTATAACCATTTCATCTTACTAATATATAGGCAGAAGATTTGGGGGGGCCTACGGAGTTTGGGGACATTGACTTTTTTGATGCCACCCACAAATCAAAGGATGGGACGTATGCGAGCCCTGAGGCAGCACGGATTCTGGTAATTTGTGAACTAATATCTAATGAGTAGTCGAAATCTCATCTGCTTTTAACTCTGATTGTTATGTCCTTTTACAGACTAACGCTCGGAAAAGGTATGATGAAATCTCCTCTACTTCAGATTCTGACCCTACGACGGCACGCACAGATTGGCGTACCCGGCAGAGAGTTGCCTTGACCGATGTTAGGGGAAAGGAGAGGCATGGACGTGTCCGTGGTATGGGCCTAGGACCAACCCCCTCGCAGCTATTTGGACGGAGTGAATCTAGTTCAAGTGGCAATCGGGACGAGGAGATGACTGCCTTAAAGGCACAAGTTGCACTCCTCCAAGAACAAATGGCCAATTTAATAGGGCAGCAGTCCCAAGTCCCACCCAGGGTAAGTATTTAAATTGGTTTTTTTAAAGATATTATGGTCTTGAATGCATGAAAGACACGTACTAGTGTTTGTGAGTGTGCATTGTGGCTGTCGTCTATAAGTATTTCGTCTATGTTTTTTAAGTGGGCTGTGATTAGAAAGAAAGGGCTGGAGTGGAGATCTGGAAACCCAAATAGAGACATCTCGTTTATTATAATCTATACTTTTTGTTGGACCAATCCCCTCTTGTTGTTGTTGCTGATGTCTCTATGTGTCCGTGTGTTGAAGGGAAAGAAGGGATGAGGGGAGAGATGAGGAAAATACCGCTATGTTAGCCTGGTGTATCCAAAGCCTCTACCATCCTTCTTTTTGGCTCCATATATGGCTTATATATTAAATGGGTTTCCTTCCACGATGACAGTCCGTAATACTACACTTGATATGAGCCCTGTTCATAGCTGCACCCTATTGCATACTCACAAACAACTAATACGTGTCGTTCATGCATTGTATTACCAACCCCCCTTTGGCACATAACATGCTTAGATGACATTGTATGACCTGCTAATGAGGTTTGTTCAGTCCCGTTGTTGTACTGATTTGGAGGATTTTGGTATGCTAGCAGCATACTTAGTTTCACAGTGAACCCATTTTTTGTTACAAAATCATGCCAAAGATGGCAATCTGCAGGTTACTTTAACAGTACCTGAGCTTATATGTTGCTCTACTAATTCTTGAGCCCAACTAAATCTAATTTTCTTAAGTGGGCTGTGATTAGAAAGAAAGGGCTGGAGTGGAGATCTGAAAACCCAAATAGAGACATCTCGTTTATTATAATCTATACTTTTTGTTGGACCAATCCCCTCTTGTTGTTGTTGCTGATGTCTCTATGTGTCCGTGTGTTGAAGGGAAAGAAGGGATGAGAGAGAGATGAGGAAAATGCCGCTATGTTAGCCTGGTGTATCCTCATTCTCTACCATCCCCTCTTGTTATATATTAAATCGGTTTCCTTCCACGATGACAGTCCGTAATATTATACTTGATATAAGCCCTGTTCATCGCTGCACTAAATCTAATACCCAATTGTTGTGCATATCTGGAGGATTTTGGCATACGTACCTATAGCATCCTCAGTTCACAGTGAACCCATTTTGTTATAAAAAACATGCCAAGATGACAATCAGATGCATAAGATAAGCTTCATTAACAGTAAAAGAAGATGAGGATGGCAATCATGCCAAAGATGGCAATCAGGTTACTTTAAAAGTATCTTAAAATGAAAATTTCCATTATCTGAGCATATATGTTTCTTTAAAAGTGACTGTGACCAATTGTTCTTAATTGAGCTGTGATTAGAAAGAGACGAGTTGGAGTGGAGATCTGGAAACCCATATAGAGACATCTCGTTCATAATAATTTATTATTATTGTTGTTCTTGTCATTCTTGCTGTTGTTGCTGATGTCTCTATGTGTCCGTGTGTTGAAGGGAAAGAAGGGATGAGAGAGGGATGAGGAAAATGCCGCTATGTTAGCCTGGTGTATCCTCATTCTCTACCATTCCTCTATCTGGCTTCTATATTTGGTTTCCTTCCACGATGACAATTCCAG
This sequence comes from Hemerocallis citrina, assembly GCA_017893485.1. NCBI lineage: Eukaryota > Viridiplantae > Streptophyta > Magnoliopsida > Asparagales > Asphodelaceae > Hemerocallis > Hemerocallis citrina. The sequence goes on along the minus strand of JACEHZ010000484.1, from coordinate 44,072 downwards.
TTAAAACTACACTTGCTATGAGCCCTATTCGTCATTTTCGATTTCCCTCCTCCGCTCTCTCTCTCGCTCTCTTCGGTATCATCTCTTGATTTCCCTTATTTTCCAAACCTAGCATATTTTTCAGATAGATGCATCTTGATTTCCTTAACTTGAATGGTTTAGTTGGGATGAAGAATTAATAGAAAAATAAATGCTTAGATACTAGAAATTTTCATGGTCTTTTACTGTTAATGAAGCTCATTTCATGCATCTGCTTGTCTTCTTGGCATGTTTTTTTGATACTAAATGGGTTTAGTGTGAACTGAGGATGCTATAGCTACGTACGCCAAAATGGTCTGTGATTTGCACAACAAGTTGGTTTTAGATTTAGTTGGGCACAACAACTAGTGGAGCAACATATACTTAAGCTCAGTTAATGTAAATTTTCAATTTAAGGTACCGTTAAGGTATCCTGCAGATTGCCCTATTTTGCATGATTTTTTGATCAAATAATGGGTTCACCACCAGACTGAGTATGCTGTTAGCATCCCCATCCTCTTTCACTGTTAATGAAGCTCATTTCATGCATCTGCTTGTCTTCTTGCCATGTTTTTTTGATAATAAATGGGTTCACTGTGAACTGAGGATGCTATACCTACGTACGCCAAAATGGTCTGTGATTTGGACAACAAGTTGGTTTTAGATTTAGTTGGGCACAACAATTAGTGGAGCAACATATAATTAAGCTCAGTTAATGGAAATTTTCATTTTAACTTACTGTTAAGGTATCCTGCCGATTGCCCTCTTTTGCATGATCTTTTGATCAAATAATGGGTTCACCACCAAACTGCGTATGCTGCTAGCATCCCCATCCTCTTTCACTGTTAATGAAGCTTATTTCATGCATCTGCTTGTCTTCTTGGCATGTTTTTTTGATAATAAATGGGTTTACTGTGAACTGAGGCATTAATGGAAAATTTCATTTAAAGATACTGTTAAAGTAACCTGTTTGCCATCTTTGGCATGATTTTTTAACCAAAAAAGGGTTCACTTCCAAACTGAGTTTGCTGCTAGCATCCCCATCTTCTTTTACTACTACTGAAGCTTATTTCATTAAGATCCAGGATGGCCAATTTTGATTGGGCTGTGATTGGATTGTTCAGTGGCTGTTGTCCATGTTCTTAGTTGGGCTGTGATTAGAACGAGAGGGCTGGAGTGGAGATCTGGAAACCCATATAGAGACATCTTCTTCATAATGATTTATTATTATTGTTGTTCTTGTCGCTCTTGTTGTTGTTGCTGATGTCTCTTTGTGTTCGTGTGTTGAAGGGAAAGAAGGGATGAGAGAGAGATGAGGAAAATGCCGCTATGTTAGCCTGGTGTATCCTCATTCTCTACCATTCCTCTTTCTGGCTTCTATATTTGGTTTCCTTCCACGATGACAATTCCAGTTAAAACTACCCTTGCTATGAGCCCTATTCGTATTTTTCTTCTATGACGAATTGATCTATGACTACAATCTCCATTCAAAACCCAATTGTTCTATATTTGGTTCCCTCTTGCTGTTGTTGCTGTTGTTGAAGTGAACCCATTTTGTTTTATTGTTAGTGAAGCTTATTTTTATGCATCTGATTGTCATCTTGGCAATTGAATTTGACCAAATAATGGGTTCACTGTGAACTGAGGATGGTATGTAGGTACGTATGCCAAAAATGGTTTTTTTAACACAAAATGGGTTCATTTCCAAACTAAGTATGCTGCATAGCATCCCCAGTTTCTTTCATTGTTAGTGAAGCTTATTTCACAAACCTAATGGTCTTCTAAGGCTATTTTTTTGGTCCTATTTTCACTTAACTGTTAGTGAAGCTCATATCATGCACCTGATTGTCTTCTTGGCATGTTTGTTTTTATACCAAAAATGGGTTCACTTTGAACTGAGGATGGTATATAGGTACGTATGCCACAATCCTCCGGCCGGATATGCACAACACTTGGGTTTTGCGATATAGTTGGAGAGCAACATATAAGCTCAGATAGTGGAGAAATTTTCATTTTCAGATACTGTTAATGTAACCTGATTGCAATCTTAGCCAAAAATGGTTTTCTTAACACAAAATGGGTTCATTTCCAAACTAAGTATGCTGCATATCATCCCCAGTTTCTTTCACTGTTAGTGAAGCTTATTTCACAAACCTGATGGTCTTCTAAGGCTATTTTTTTGGTCCTATTTTCACTTAACTGTTAGTGAAGCTCATATCATGCACCTGATTGTCTTCTTGGCATGTTTGTTTTTATACCAAAAATGGGTTCACTTTGAACTGAGGATGGTATATAGGTACGTATGCCACAATCCTCCGGCCGGATATGCACAACACTTGGGTTTTGCGAAATAGTTGGAGAGCAACATATAAGCTCAGATAGTGGAGAAATTTTCATTTTCAGATACTGTTAATGTAACCTGATTGCAATCTTAGCCAAAAATGGTTTTCTTAACACAAAATGGGTTCATTTCCAAACTAAGTATGCTGCATAGCATCCCCAGTTTCTTTCACTGTTAGTGAAGCTTATTTCACAAACCTGATGGTCTTCTAAGGCTATTTTTTTTGTCCTATTTTCACTTAACTGTTAGTGAAGCTCATATCATGCACCTGATTGTCTTCTTGGCATGTTTGTTTTTATACCAAAAATGGGTTCACTTTGAACTGAGGATGGTATATAGGTACGTATGCCACAATCCTCCGGCTGGATATGCACAACACTTGGGTTTTGCGATATAGTTGGAGAGCAACATATAAGCTCAGATAGTGGAGAAATTTTCATTTTCAGATACTGTTAATGTAACCTGATTGCAAAGTTAGGCCAAAAATGGTTTTCTTAACACAAAATGGGTTCATTTCCAAACTAAGTATGCTGCATAGCATCCCCAGTTTCTTTCACTGTTAGTGAAGCTTATTTCACAAACCTGATGGTCTTCTAAGGCTATTTTTTTGGTCCTATTTTCACTTAACTGTTAGTGAAGCTCATATCATGAACCTGATTGTCTTCTTGGCATGTTTGTTTTTATACCAAAAATGGGTTCACTTTGAACTGAGGATGGTATATAGGTACGTATGCCACAATCCTCCGGCCGGATATGCACAACACTTGGGTTTTGCGATATAGTTGGAGAGCAACATATAAGCTCAGATAGTGGAGAAATTTTCATTTTCAGATACTGTTAATGTAACATGATTGCAAAGTTAGGCCAAAATGGTTTTTTTAACACAAAATGGGTTCATTTCCAAACTAAGTATGCTGCATAGCATCCCCAGTTTCTTTCACTGTTAGTGAAGCTTATTTCACAAACCTGATGGTCTTCTAAGGCTATTTTTTTGGTCCTATTTTCACTTAACTGTTAGTGAAGCTCATATCATGCACCTGATTGTCTTCTTGGCATGTTTGTTTTTATACCAAAAATGGGTTCACTTTGAACTGAGGATGGTATATAGGTACGTATGCCACAATCCTCCGGCCGGATATGCACAACACTTGGGTTTTGCGATATAGTTGGAGAGCAACATATAAGCTCAGATAGTGGAGAAATTTTCATTTTCAGATACTGTTAATGTAACCTGATTGCAATCTTAGCCAAAAATAGTTTTTTTAACACAAAATGGGTTCATTTCCAAACTAAGTATGCTGCATAGCATCCCCAGTTTCTTTCACTGTTAGTGAAGCTTATTTCACAAACCTGATGGTCTTCTAAGGCTATTTTTTTGGTCCTATTTTCACTTAACTGTTAGTGAAGCTCATATCATGCACCTGATTGTCTTCTTGGCATGTTTGTTTTTATACCAAAAATGGGTTCACTTTGAACTGAGGATGGTATATAGGTACGTATGCCACAATCCTCCGGCCGGATATGCACAACACTTGGGTTTTGCGATATAGTTGGAGAGCAACATATAAGCTCAGATAGTGGAGAAATTTTCATTTTCAGATACTGTTAATGTAACCTGATTGCAAAGTTAGGCCAAAAATGGTTTTTTTAACACAAAATGGGTTCATTTCCAAACTAAGTATGCTGCATAGCATCCCCAGTTTCTTTCACTGTTAGTGAAGCTTATTTCACAAACCTGATGGTCTTCTAAGGCTATTTTTTTGGTCCTATTTCCACTTAACTGTTAGTGAAGCTCATATCATGCACCTGATTGTCTTCTTGGCATGTTTGTTTTTATACCAAAAATGGGTTCACTTTGAAATGAGGATGGTATATAGGTACGTATGCCACAATCCTCCGGCCGGATATGCACAACACTTGGGTTTTGCGATATAGTTGGAGAGCAACATATAAGCTCAGATAGTGGAGAAATTTTCATTTTCAGATACTGTTAATGTAACCTGATTGCAATCTTAGCCAAAAATGGTTTTCTTAACACAAAATGGGTTCATTTCCAAACTAAGTATGCTACATAGCATCCCCAGTTTCTTTCACTGTTAGTGAAGCTTATTTCACAAACCTGATGGTCTTCTAAGGCTATTTTTTGGTCCTATTTTCACTTAACTGTTAGTGAAGCTCATATCATGCACCTGATTGTCTTCTTGGCATGTTTGTTTTTATACCAAAAATGGGTTCACTTTGAACTGAGGATGGTATATAGGTACGTATGCCACAATCCTCCGGCCGGATATGCACAACACTTGGGTTTTGCGATATAGTTGGAGAGCAATATATAAGCTCAGATAGTGGAGAAATTTTCATTTTCAGATACTGTTAATGTAACCTGATTGCAATCTTCGGCATGGTTTTTTTAACTGGGCTATGATTGGATCTAGGATGGCAAATTTTGACTGGGCTATGATTGGATTGTTTAGTGGATGTTGTCTATGTTCTTAATTGGGCTGTGATTAGAAAGAGTGGGCTCGAGTGGAGATCTGGAAATCCATATAGAGACATCTTGTTCATAATAATTTATTATTATTGTCGTTCTTGTCGCTCTTGCTGTTGTTGCTGATGTCTCTTTGTGTTCATGTGCTGAAGGGAAACAAGGGATGAGAGAGAGAGATGAGGAAAATGCCGCTATGTTAGCCTGGTGTATCCAAAGTCTCTACCTTTCTCCTTTCTGTTTCCATTTCTGGCTTCTATATATATTTGGTTTCCTTCCACGATGACAGTTCCCTAAAAATACACTTGATATGAGCCCTATCTTATTTTTCTTATTTTTCTTATATTTGGTTTCCGTCCACGATGACAGTTTCATGGATTGTCTGAACAATCCATGAAAGAGATGCTTAGATACTGAATTTTTATTTGTTTTACTGTTTTAGGTAGTGGATATTCCCAATCAAGGGAGATAATATAGAGTTTTCAAGTTAGATACTGAATTTTCATTTGTTTTGTTATTTTAGATATATTTAAAAAACAAAATTAAGTACCGGATTTTTAGCATTGCAATGTAATTATTTTACCTCTCTATATATCATCAACAATTCCATTTGCAATTGGCACTTTGATCTTATAATTTAAGATACAGTTAGATTTTTTTGTAAGTTCAAAAAATATGTATATTCTGTATTGTGGTATACTGTTGAACTAAACTATTGTTTTTTTTTGTTCACAGAGCGGTCGCCCAGATGAAGAAAATTCTGATGATCAGAACTAAAGCTCCTCGAGGGTATGAATCCATGGTCCTCCTTGATGTTCTTGTGTCCTTGCTGTATGATTGTTCTTATGTCCTCCTTGCTGTTATGTCAGACTTTTTTTTTGGATGAGAGTTATGTCAGACGGTTTAGTTAGGATATTTGTCAGACTTGAGATATTTGGGATGTTGAGATATTTGGGATGTTCGTCGGTCTATTAATTTGGTTGTGATTATGACTGTTAATTTTGCGGTGAATTTGGTTGTGATTATGACACTGTTAATTAGTTTGTTGAGATATTTGGATATGACACGTGTTAAACTTTATTATATTTCTTGTGTTTGGTTGTCATTTGCGCATTAATATGAAATGAAATTGGTTGAATCGGTAGTTATGAATTAGTTTACAGGTTTTGTAAAAGAAATTGTGAATTGAAATCGAACGGAAAACGGAGAAAGGAATACAAACGGGCATAGCTAGACCGGATTTTTATAAAACGCCGGTCTATCTATTGAATTAGTTGCAGTGTGTGATAGACCGGCGGTCACACAAATGCCGGTGTATGCCGCTAGACGCCGGTGAATACCGTCAGATGTAGCGACAAAAAGGAACACCGGCATTTGATAAAACGCCGGTGTAGTTGGGTTTACCGGCATTTTTGGTCACGCCGGTGCTTGTGAGTAGGGAAAAGCGGGCAGTCATAAATGCACGTACACCGGCGGTCACAGAACGCCGGTGAACGTTCATTCTACACCGGCGTTTCTATAAACGCCGGTCAATTGATTAACACCGGCGGTTTATAGCCGCCGGTGAATGTATATTGGAAGTAAAAGACAACACTCAGAGGACCCAGTACACCGGCATTTTTAGGCCGCCGGTGTAGGTTTCACATTTACCGGCGCCCAGGAAAACCGCCGGTGTAGACCCCTTCCTTTCAGCGACGCTCGATTCGGCGGCATTTGGACCGGCGCTATTGTAAACGCCGGTGAAAGTTTCACCGGCATAAAAAAACGCCGGTAAAGACGTCAAAAAGCACCGGGAAATCTACTTTCTTTTGTAGTGGCAGGGTGGCGGCGATGGGGGAAGGAGCGACGGCGGGGGAAGGGGAGGGGGAAGGCGGCGCCGAAGGGGGCGGGTGGCGGCGATGGGGGAAGGAGCGACGACAGTGGAAGGGGACGGGGACAGCGGCGCCGAAGGGGCGGGTAGGACGAAGGGGGAAGGAGGAGGAGGGAAATCATTTTTGGTTTTTGGGTGACTGCGAATTTGGGATGGAAATCCTAATTGGGATCGTGATAAGTGAAGGAAAATGAGAGGAGGAGGAGGAGGAGGAGGAGGAGGAGGAGAAAATGAACTCGTTTAAGAATGATTTAGATTTTAATTAGAATTTTTTTTATCCCTACCACTTAAGTTTATTTACATATATTATAGCGTTTCTAAAATGCTGTAAAAAATACAGCATTTTAAAAACGCTATCGTAGCTAAGAATAAATTTCAAAATTAATCAAAGATAGCATTTTATTCAGAAATGCTATTATTGATCATTTTCAATAGCATTTACACTTAAATGCTATAATAAATCTGCTGTAGAAAGCCATATATGTTGTAGTGTTTAGACCGTAGATTTTCTTCCAAATGAATGAAAGTCACTTGATAGCTTTCTTTCTGTTTTATTATATATACTAGATTTGCCCATGGCCACGTGCCTACGGCACGTCTTCAGAACGGTACAACATATGAAAGGCCTTGTAAACATTAAATGAACTATTATGTAGATGAAGTTTGAATAGAATGACAATAATTAGTTGTAAAAAAAAGTCCATGTTTCCATTAGTATATGGTGAAAAATAATTATAAATTTTCATATATATATATATATATATATATATATATAGAGAGAGAGAGAGAGAGAGAGAGAGAGAGAGAGAAATAATTAAATAAATAAATGAGTTGTTTTGGGGGGATTTGAATTTGAGTTTCTAGGAGAAACTTTTGCGGGAAAAATGTGTTTTGTGAGATTAGATCTGCACTTTTGATTTTGGCGGGATTGAAGTAGAGCCACTTGATAGCTTTCTTCGTGTTTTATTATTATTATTATTATTATTATTATTATTATTATAATATATATATATATATATATATATATATATATATAATAAATAACAAAGAAAGCTATCAAGTGGCTCACAATCAATCCTCCCAAAATCAAAGGCCCATATCAAACCTCACAAAACACATTTTCCCTCCAAAATTTCAAACCCAAAAATCAAAATTTTCCCCCTAAAAAACTCATTACCTTATTACTATCTCTCTCTTCTCTCTTTACTTTTTCATATTTCTCTCTTTCCCTCTCTTTCTTTATCTCTCTATCCCATTATTTCTTTATTTACTTAGAAATTTAGATTTTAAGATTTCGGTTTTGTAAATTTGCAAAATTTTTAATAGCAAATATCTCTTCAACAATTAAATTTCATTATTTTCCACACTTAAAGTTCTAAGAAGTTAGATTTTATATCCCCATTTATAATTATTTTTCAACATATACTAATGGAAACATAGACTTTTATTTGTAACTAATTATTGTCATACTATTCAAACTTGAGCTACATAATTATTGTTTTACTGTTTACTTGGCTTTTCGTGTTTTGTATCGTTCCGAAGACATGCCGTAGGCACGTGCCCACGGGCAAATCTCACAAAACACATCCCCCCTCCCCCCCAAAAAAAGTTTCCCCCCAAAACTCAAATTCAAATCCTCCCCAAAAAAATTCAAATCCCCCAAAGCTTGTAATCACTCTCTCTCTCTCTCTCTCTCTCTCTCTCTCTCACTATATATATATATATATATATATATATATATATATATATATATATATATATGGGGCTCTTCAGTTGAGCACTACTTTCGTGAGCACTCGCCCTTCCGGCCATTGCATGGATGATCCAAACCGTTCACATTGATCTACACGTTTAAATTAGTCTAAATATGTAAAATCAAGTTATTTGAAATTCATTTGCCCTTCCATGTCATTATAAAAAAAAACGATATTCAGCTATACAATTTTTGTAACACTTTAATGAATGAGCAAATAAATTTCAAATGACTTGATTTTACATATTTAGACTAATGTAGAATTTTAGATCAATGTGAACGATTTGGATCATGCATACGATGGCTAGAAGGGTGAATGCTCGTGGAAAGAAGTTCTTAATGGAAGATTTTCCTATATATATATATATAGGGAGCCCTTCGGTTGAGAACTAATTTTGGTGAGAACTCTGTGAGAACTCACGAAGTAGACCCCCCAAGAAAAATCCGAACCGCCCATCTCGTTCTACATGCCTTATATAGCATAACATAAAGAATTCAAATAATTTGAAGTTCGTTTGCTTATCCATCAAATGGAGTAGAATTTTCAGTCATACAATTTTGCGATGATGTAAATCATGGAAAAATGAACTTCAAATTACGTGATTTTTTTATGTTATACTATCTAAGGCGTGTAGAATAAGATGACCGTTTCGGATTTTTCATAGGGGGTATGCTCCTTGAGTTCTCACGGAGTTCTCACCAAATTAGTTCTCAACCGAAGGGCCACCTATATATATATATATATATATATATATGGAAACATGGACTTTTATACGCCAATTCATAATTATTTTTCAACATATACTAATGAAAACATAGACTTTTATTTACAACTAATTATTGTTATACTTTTCAAATTTGAGCTATATAATTGTTGATTTACTGTTTACAAGCTTTTCATATGATGTATCGTTCTGGAGACGTGCCTTAGACACGTGTCTACGGGCAAATCTAGTATATATATAAAGTATGATCACGATCTTCCATTATTGAAAAAATAATGAAACAAACTTAGAAAACCTTGGCAAAGCAATAATCCTCCAACAAATCTAGGAGGTTAGGTAATACATAAAGCAAAGAAATAAACACAGCTGCAATACTAATATGACAGTTCTAAAACTTGTTGCAGATTGTTTGAATTTTAATTTGCTTTGGTTCATGAGATATTTCCTCTCTCCTCCCTACCCTAAGTGATGTTTTGTTAGATAGGAGGCAGAGGAGAGGCAAATGCTTATTAATTTCTTGAATTAGTTTACGATCTATTTCCCAAAAAGAAACAAAAAATGATGTTGGAAGATTTTAAATACCTAATTGTTTCACTTGGATGTAATGCTATTCTGACTATACAGTACTAGTATCATGCACGTGCGATGCACGTGGAGAGGAATGAAAAGGAAAAAAACTATAATGCACGTGCGATGCACGTGGAGGAGAATGAAAAGGAAAAAAACTACAATGCACGTGCGGTGCACGTGGAGGGGATTGAAAAGGAAAAAAAAGCCAACACGTGTTGACATAATGACAAAATGACAAAAAAAAAAAAAAAATGGTGACAAATGACACTAACCCCTTCTCCCATTATAATAGTAGAGATATGTACACCCGATAGCAGATTTGAGTTCACTAGAGACGTCCAGTACCTCATTCCAGCAATATATATTGTATCAAAATTCATATCCTTTTGTACTATCAATGTGATGTATATATGATTGGATGGGGGCACTAGACCTCCCCTCAATACCAATAACATCTTTAGAGCGTCCACAGTCGTGTGCTATTTATACATTAAATGCATTTTATAGCAAATGACCAGCTGCAAGCGTATGCTATTTATGCATTTTTTGACAAAATAGCAACAGTAGATTGTTATAAATTAGAGTAGAAATTAGAAAAATGCATATTATAAAGGACACAACTTGAAAGTCCGTCCCACTAAAAAAAATATTTTTTTAATTCGTGAGAAGTCTTTTTTTTAAAAAAAAAAATTGAATTGAAAATGTGTTCATATATGGGTTACCTCCAATGGGAGCTCACAATTTTTTTTCCACTTAAAAGTTGTTTTTAATTATTAAAAATATTGTAAAAATTACTTTAAAATCGTGGGACGGACCTTCGGACCTTGAAGGTCCGTCTGTCCATTTTTGTTTTTTTTTCTTCCGACGCAACTTCTACTTCCGTCTAACATTAAAAAAATAATTAAACACCTACGACACAACTACACATTACGTCTGATTTTTTTTTCCTTCTTAAATTGCTATAAAATACCATTCGACGACTGCAGCAAAAGTTAAAAAAGCTATATGTACATATGCATTTATGCATTTTTTTTCACAATCACGACTGTGGATGCCCTTATTGACATCACACGATTCTGGTTGTCCACCAGAAATTGAGTTGAGAATTCATAACATCTTTATAGACATTACACGACCATTAAAAAACAATCTAAAATTAAGTAAAAGTACTATATATTTTTTATTTTCGAAGCTCATAAATGAGCCAGCAATTATACAATATCCTATTTGTCCATTTCTATAGTTTTTCTATTACTTCTCTTACAAAAAATAAAAGCGTAAAATTAAAAATCATATATCTAGATTAATTCATGGACATTTAAAAATGACAAGACATCGATCTATTAAAAAATCTAAAGTGCATTTTATTATAAAACTAGGTTTACCAGTGGACACGTGCCTACGGCACGTCTTCTCAACGATGCAATATATGAAAAAACATTATAAACAGTAAAATATATGCAATCTAACAAATCACATAGGTCAACATTTATGTGCAGTACCATCTGGTTAGTGACTACACGATAAGTTACAACAAAAAATTAGAATGTCGTAAGATAATTACATACCAAAACAATTATGGGTGGTTTGGTCGGTTGTAAAAAAAATGAAAGAGGAAAAGCACTGTAGCGAAAGCAATTACTTGGATTTGATTTCTTAAGTAGCTTTGGTTGAATATAGGTTTACTTTGGTTGTAGTAATACTGCAACGAAAGTAATTTTAAACAATTTTTTATTTTTTGTTTTACATGAAATTAATTCAAAATTAGAGATTAATTAATTTTATTTAAGCTCAATCCCTAATGTTTTGAATGAGTTAATTAAGCTTAATTAGGTTTAAACTAATTAACTTTTAATATCTAAATTTTAATTAATTAAGAAAAGACTAATTAAACCACAACATTTAAAGCTTTTCTTTAAAGCTTTTCTTAATTAAGATTAGTGTGATTTTAATTAAGTTAGTAATTAGTTGTAGTACTACTTTAGTTTTTAATCTCACTTTAATTTTTTAATATTTTTAATCTTAATACTACTTTAGTTTAAGTAAGTTAGTAATTAGTAGTAGTATTAGATTATTAAATTAATAAATAGGTAATCAATTAGGCTAATTAAGGGATTAATTATTAAATTAACCCTAAAACAACTCCCCTTCATTCGTCCTAGCCATTTTGGCATGGGAAGAGACAACATGTCTCGTTTGAGGCATTTTCGATTTTTTTTTTCCAGACGGTACAACATGTACTGTCTGATCATTTTTTTAAAAAAATTTAAAAATAGGTCAGACGAAGGAAATTTAAAAATAGGTCATCACATTAAAAAAAAAGAAAAAAACCGGAACGAAACAACACCTATAATTTGATAATCGCAATTTCGTTTCTCAAAAATGAGAAGCAACTGTAGCGATTTATGACAAAATAGCAAACGACTGCAGTATCTTGTTTCTCAAAAAATGAAAAATTGGCAAATATAGCAAACATTGTGGATGCTCTCACAGCTCGATGAACCTGTCTGTCACGTGATCTTCGTCTTTGTAGTTTTCTTATTTCATGGGCCATGGGCTGACTCTAGAAACTACTGCGTAGGCTACCTTTAGCCTACATATTGTTGGGCTTGGCCCATTTGGTCTAATTGAGAAAAGTACGATTTGGTGAAAGGCCATTTACAATCGAATGTGTCTAATATAGTGATTGTTTGTTGTGGCTGTAGTATATTCCCTTACCAGTTACGAGTTGTGAGCGGAGAAATATGGTTAATATTTTTTTAATGTCATTTGTTCGAATATTTACTAATGGCAAGTGGTGCCTTAAATTTATGTCTTATTGCATGTTCTCTTCGAAAATTACATCCAAAGGCAGCCCTCCAATTTCATGAAAATTACATCACCAAGTGGGCATAAGTTAATTTTAGCGCTTAAGATTATGCGAGCTTTAGTCAACATGATAGAAGAGTCCGAGGAAAATTAACTTAAACTTATAATAAGCAAGAAATTTTTTACTAATTGAAAAAATTTCAAACATTGTTTACTGCAGTACGACTTTAACAATTTAATCAGCAAAAAAATAAAAAATTATTATGAATGAACATCAAGAACACAAACTTAACGATACTTTGAATAATTTCCCAAACTAACAACAAAACCAAACTTCATGGATTTGACGGTTCATTTCGATTTCAACATACTAAAGGAGAGACTTAAGCGATCGAGTCCTCGCCTTCTTCTTCTTCTTATTCATCCCTGATCTCTTACTTTCCCCGTTACATTTTTCGTCGTCGTCGTCGTCGTCATCTTCATCAAGCCCATACTCATCACCACCAGCAACATTATTCCTACTACTATCCTTACCATTACCATTACAATCTTCTTCGACCACTTTTTTTTGCGCTTCTTCTACTACGTCTTCCTCTTTCTTCTTCTTAACACCGCCTCTCTTCTTTGCCCTCATCGGCCCAAACCCATTGCAATAATAATAGAATTTTGAATCAACCCCTCTTTCACTTGCAGCCACATTCCGACTGCTCTTTGCAGTTTTCTTTACATCCGAATTATTATTCACCACAGGCATCGAGTTGTAAGAACGAAGCTGCTCGATATGATAACTACAAAACGTATGAGGAAGCTGTGCTGCTCTCTTGCAATGCCACCCCTTCCCGTCGTTCTTCTTGCAGTAAGTAACCACTGCAACCTTGTCCTTCTCCTCCTCAATGCTGCTCTCTTTCTCATCCTTCTTCTTATTCTTCAGTGTTTTCGTTGGCGTAGTAGTAGTAGTAGTCTTCTTCTTTCTGGGTTTCTTCTCCTTCACTTCACTGTTTTCTAACCCTAATTATAATTACGCAGGAGAATGGATAGAGTGAAAAGATGGGTATACATACATACATACCTTGTGATAGTAGAAATGGATTCAGTTTTGACGATGTTTCCTATAATGCCCCTATCACCACCCTCTTCTTTCTGTATATATATAAATGCCCCCGAAAAAGAAAAAGAAAAAAAAATCGAAAATCAGTCCCAAAAATGCCCCTCCCGTATCCTACCAAATGAAACGATGGAGAACCCTAGCGCAGCATTAGAATTAACAGTTAAAAATCCATCGACAGCAGTTCAAACCAAGCAAGGTTTCTGATCGACAAATTGATCAATCTGGACCGTCAGATCTAGGGTTCACACAAACCCTACCCACTATTTTTCAAAATCGAAATCCAAATGCTAATTAATCATAGAAACCAAACAGTTGAACAGCAACTTTAAAAAATTAATAACGATCGAGATGGTAAAGATGAGTGTAATAATTTACTGATTTGTAGTGATCTGACCTTGGGATTTGTGAGGCTGAAGCAGTAATGGTCGAAGTCGAAGTCGAGGACATCCCAAGGGGAGCAGTTCAGCTCGCATACCGCATCTCCGGCGATGGCGGCGGTGGAAGGAGGCTGATGAGGCCAGGTGGTGGCGGAGTAGATGGAGGTAGTTGTGCCTAAAAGCTTGGCCGCGTTCCTTCGAATCCTCATGGGATTAGGGTCGTAAATCAAAGTAAAACAGTACTAATAGAAGAAGAAGACGACGACGACGACGACGAAGAAGGAAATATTTTGGGAGGGGAGGGGAGGGGAGGGGAGGGAAAGATTAGATCTTGGATTGATTGATTGAGGAGGATGGAAGAAAAAGAAGAAGACGAGGAGGATGAGGGTTTTGAGAAGGAGGAAGCTTAATTAGCTGCTGCTTTCTTCTGGTTTTCCATATACGATAATGGATGTGTCAAATTTTGGTTTGGAAAGGGGGTTGATGTTGGGGTGGAATTACGGGAGTGCCACTAGGGAGTGGAAGCCAAAAGGTGAGATGTTTGTAGTTGTTGTTGCAGTTGGTGAGTGCACGCCAGGTGGAAAAGCGGTACTATGAAGTTAGCTAGCTACATGCGATTATGCAGTGCATTTTAGGACTGCATAAAGTGTTTACTTACTTTTTGTAGATATTGCTCGGGCGTTTGGAGTGGCTTCATCCGAGGAATTTGTTCAGAGGGTAATGTTACACCTACTACCAAATCTACTATTTTAGTCTACCACCTACTCTGCAATAACCTCCTCTAATAGTATGCCAGCTAAGGTAGTAAAGAAAAATATAGTAGATTTGGTTGTAGGTGTAGCATTAACTTTGTTCAAATTTGTAATTTTTGTTCTTTTTATGATTACCTTAGGCAATTGCACCCCATATTTTACAAACCGCCCCTCCCCCTGCGGGCGGTGCGCGCGGGGGTTATTGGGTTTTTATTTCTAAGCTAGGTCAGATCAAGTTCAAAATATTTATTAATCAATTTAGAAAATAAGAGTGAGTGAAAAAAGTGGATTTCTAGTGAGCACTAATTTAAGCTATCTATATAATAAAACACAAAGAAAGCTATCAAGTGGCTCTCCTTCAATCTCCCCAAAAATCAAAGGTCCAGATCTAACCTTACAAAACATATTTTTCCCTCAAAAGTTCCCTCCAAAACTCAAATTCGAATCTCCCACCCAAAACAACTCCTATATTTATTATTATTTTTTTTCTCTCTCTCCTTCCCTCTTCTATATAATATTAAAAAATTAAGAAAATAATTTTTTTTTAATTTAAAAAAAATTTAAAATTTAAAATTTTAAAATTTAAAATTTTAAAATTTTAAAAACTTTTAAACTTTTAAAAATAATTCGAAAAAATCAAAAAAACATATAATATGTTTTTTGCTCTCTATTTGCTACTTCAATTAATTTGCTGGATCTCCAAAACTATTTTTTATGATCAACAAGATGCACCGTTTTGAAGACGTGTCGTAGGCACGTGTCAACGGGCAAATCTAGTTCCTTTATAAATTAAAACAGACGGATTATAAATTTCATTGAAAATTTTGATGGTGCGTATACACCATACCTTTTTTTAAATAATAATAATAATAAATAAAGGGCTACCACCCTTATTCATGGTGCATATACATCATATAGGTACGACAATAGTATCCATGGTGGAACTGGGAAAGCATTCCTCAAGAGTTGTGCCCTTTGAAATTTCTGCAGTTTGATATAGGTTGCTCAGCCTCGAATGAATATTATGCTACATCCAATAGCCTCCACAACTAACCCAATATTATTATTTCATTAGAGTATTTGCAGTCGTTGACGTCCAAAATATGAATATTTGGCATATAGCAATAGAAAATATAAAAATGTGTTGTAGTAGTTGTCTAAACCCAAAATCTGGCTTTTAAATGCTTAGACAGAAGATGATTTTCTGTTTTTTTTATCTCCGATAAAAAAAAATTCTAATAGATTTAGAGTAAATCTACCCATAGAGCTGACTATAGGTTAGATGTATAGGAAAAAATCAAATCTTAAAGCCTTGGACGGCATATCATCTTCCGGTTTGAATTTTTTATTTTTATTTTTTAAAATTCGATCCATCCGATCTATTTAATTAAAAATAAATAAATTTATTCGACGCTCTGCCGATTTCCAAAATTTGGCTTTTGCGATTTCATCGCCCAAATTTCACAGCCTACTGTTGACATCGAACCCAAAAAATGGGTATTTAGCCAACGAGTGCAGATGATTTTTGACCAAATTATCCCTTTTTTTTTGAATATTTGGCCAACGGACTACAGACGCTCTTATATTTATTTTCCTAGGGCTTTTTCATTCTCTGTATCGCATATA
Source organism: Hemerocallis citrina (assembly GCA_017893485.1). Taxonomy (NCBI): domain Eukaryota; kingdom Viridiplantae; phylum Streptophyta; class Magnoliopsida; order Asparagales; family Asphodelaceae; genus Hemerocallis; species Hemerocallis citrina. The sequence continues at coordinate 27,639 of JACEHZ010000484.1, read as the reverse complement.
TTGGAATTAGTGTTGGCCAAAAAAAAAATTTCAAGAAAAATAAGGACATTTGTCTCACAGCTAGCAAGAAAGGCGTATGTAACCCTGTAGGTGGAAAGATCGATAATTAGATAAAACGGTTGTTAGTAAAAGAAGATAGTCACGACTGAAAATGGGTATCCCATTAGTAATGGCTTGTGATGTAATGAAGTATGGCGAATCGGAAGACAGTTCTCAAAAAAGAACTGTGATGCCACCAAGATTGCACTGAAGGTGAGCGAGCGAGAGAGAGAGAGAGAGAGAGAGAGAGAGAGAGTGGCATGCAATCGTTATACGAAGGATGTTAATTTGATACGTGTTCTTCTCATAACTAAGGTAAGCATAACGGCAATGCAATTTCGAACCCATCAAACGATGTAGCAAGATGGATCAAATATATTGGTGAATCTTACTACCTTAGTTCTCCTACTTATAGAGCTTGAGTGATATCAAGATTCTATAAAAGACATCAAAATACCAACGATGCAGCATGATACCTGCAGCAAGGCATGTAAATGTGGTTCTTTCCTTCCTCATGGATAATTTCAACTGTTTCAGGCTCAAACTAAGCATAAAAGTGAATAAGTTCAATTTCGGGGAGTATAAATCGTAACTAATAAAACAGGTAATGTGTAAGTTTATACATTAAGCAGTTTTAAATTTTTTTTTTTATTTTTAAATTTTTTTAATTTAGGGATAAACAGGTAGGAAAGCTGGCCATTCAATTTAGATAACATTAATAAGGAGTTGCACCCAGATCAATGAGGTGCATCCATTCCTTGCAAAGATACCGAAATAAGTACAGGTGACATGTGACATAGCCCGCAAAAGAGATGAGGATCAGACAGGAAAGAGAGATCAAGAAAGAACAACATATTGATCAGAAAAGGAAACTTTATCCTACATCATTAACACTTTTCACTTTGTGAAGCTTGATTAAAGCATTACTTATGGAACAATGCTGCGATTGTGTTGAACCGTTTAGCTCTACTGATACTCGCTGAACATCAAACTCTGCTGATATACTAGCCACAAAAAATTTGAGCTAGCCACTTAAATATAAAGATTAAACTCCAACAGGTTAAGTTATAGTCTCACACCTGCATTGGAAGTGCCAAGTACCTAGTTAGCAAGTATTGTGTAGAATTGACAACAAGACATGTAAAAGCACGGGCATACGAGATAGTTTCCCAAAAATGGGAAATGTTTGCCTGCAAAAATCAGTTATACGAGGTAGTTGCCCTAAGATTGCACTGAAAGAGAGGCAAATCAGTTATACAAAGATTCTGAATTCATCAGTACTCGTCATAGCTAAGGTAAGCAAGAGCAAACAACTATAGGAAGCATGAACAACCAAGGAAGTGCAAATTCCTTCCCACCATATGATTCAGCATGCTAAGTGGTGAATAGTACTGCCCTGATTCAGGATGGAGCTCGGCCTTTGCACTTAACAGTTTAGCAAAGCTGAAGAAAAACTTACTGAAAGAGAACTCCAATGCCACCAAATGATTTAGGATAATGCCATCAGTGACTTGCACTGGCTTGATTTGCATGCTCTTAGAGATGAATCATACCAAGATCTGTATGTCATCAAACTACCAAGAATACCTCAAGACCCACAAGTAGGCCTAAGAATCACAAGGCTGATTCTGGTCCATGGGACAGATTGATATACAACTCTTTTCAGAAAAACTGAAACTGCAATTTCTAGATGAATTTGATAGCATTATGAGCTATTTATTCCTTAAAACCTCCAATATAATACACTGGTAGGCTCAAACCCTTCAGAAGTTTGTTTTCCTACCTAAAACAAGTACTATTTATTCACTCTACACACCCCTCTTTTCTACATTTCCCCTGTGTTCTAATGCTTAAAAGTGTACTTCCACAATAAACATAGAAACCACCTGTAACCTGTTACACAATAACCATTAATGCTGAAACAATTTTTGCTTTGTCTACCCTCCTCAAGGATCAACGATAATCATGCTGATGTTGTCACAGCTGTTCCTTCCCAATGCAAGCCTACCGAGCAAGGAGGCTGTAGATCTGCATCGAGAACAGGGAGAAAGGTTAAAAGGGTGCTCCTCCACATCCTCTCCTTCACCACCTGTATCCTCCAATGCTCCAGAAGCTTCTGAACTAGCAGGTGTATTTTCCTCCTCAAGACACTGGCGAGCTACATCACATGCCATGACGTTGGATAAAACATCCCACAGCCCATCAGTTGCGAGGATCAAGCACTCATCTTAAGGAGTCTTTCCGAATTTGTAATTTGTGGTTCGCATGACACAACAGGCTTTAAATACTTCTCACCTGCAAAAAGATAAATGAATTAATGGTACTCTACTATGGCAAATTATCAAAAATAATGGAGTAAAGGCAAACATCCTTCTAAAAGCAATTTATTTTCTCCTTTTTATAAAACTTCAGATCTTTTCAATTGTTAATCCCTAGTTTATAAAATATTACTAGCATATTATTGCAAAAAAAATTTGCAAAAACTTGAATGTTAAGAGGTTTTTTATTATTAGCAGCCAAAATTACTAGTTACCGTTGGAAGAGAGTAGGGAATTGGTGGGTTTAATGGCAAACAAATTAGAGATAGGGGGCTTGTATTATAAAATATCACAATAACAAGAATAGACTACTCGGTTTGTTTCTTACAAACACTCAACCACTCTCACTATTTAGCTAATAGTATTACACTACGACTCTCACTATTTTTATTTCTCTCATCTCTTCCACCCCTCTAGCTGTTTTACCTCCACATCTATTTATAATACCTCCTACCTATTACATATCAAACTCTCCTACAACTGACAAGCTTCACTACTGTGTTAAGTAGCCATATTATTTTGACAAAACCCTTATATATTAATCACATTTTTCATGAAACCCCCTCATGTGATTCATGCTTTATTGTTTCACCAAAGAAGTTGACTACTTTCAACACTCCCCCTCAAACTTGTTTGGTCATCCTGAGTCTTTCTTTCAGCTTCTGAAAAACTTCAGATTTCAACGGCTTAGTGAAAATATCTGCAAGTTGATCTTCCATCTTGCAATATATGAGCTTCACCTTCTTCTCTTTGGCCTACACTCGAATGAAATGATATTTTGTATCGATATACTTACTTTTACCGGAAGCGACTATATTTTTAGCTAATGCTATTGCTAACTTGTTATCGACGTATAGCTCTGTCGGCTCTTCCTACGGATGGTACAATTCATTCATAATGTGTCTAATCCATATTGCTTGACAAGTTTCTGATGATGCTGCAATATACTATGCTTCGTATCACGAGAGCGCAACTACTGATTGTTTCTTTGACGATCACAAAAATGTTATTGATCCAATATCGAACACATGGCCACTTGTACTCTTTCTTTCATCTACATCTCCCCCATAGTCGCTATTTGTGTAGCTGACTAGCTTTGCAGCTTCTGTGCTTGTGGACAATAGTCCTTTGTGGATACAACCCTCGATATACCGCAGTATTCTTTTTGCCGCCGTGAGGTGTTTCTTCTTCGGCTCCTCCATATATCTGCTAACTAGCCCAACAACATACATGATATCTCAGGCCTTGTGATAGTCAAATATCACAAACTTTCAACCAATTTTTTGAATAATGTGGGACTACAGAAATCACTGGTGAGTCACGACGAAGCTTCAATCCAGACTTTGCTGGAGTGTTGACTGGATTGCAGTTACACATGTTGAACCTCTTCAGTATCTGACCAACATACTTCTTTTGTGTGACGAAAATTCTCTTCTCAGATTGTGTCACCTCCACGCTTAGGAAGTAGGACATTTTTCCAATATCCGTCATCTCGAACGCCTTGATCATTGCTTTCATGAATTCTTCAAACATTTTTGGATTGCTGTCAGTGAAAATCATATTGTCCACGTAGAGGCACATGATCATATCTCCACCATTCTTCTTGGTGTATAGAGAATGCTCATATGAGCTTTTCTGAAATACAATCTTCTGAAAGTAATCATCGATCCTCTTGTTTAATGCTCTGGGTGCTTGCTTGAGACCATACAAATCCTTCTTCAATTCATAAACTTTACCTTCTTGGCCTTTCATCTCGTAACCGGGTGGTTGTTGAAAGTAGACGTCCTCCTCCAAGTAGCCATTTAGGAATGCAGACAGACCTCCATTTGGTATATCTTCCATTTGTTCTATGCAGCTAGTGAAACGAGTAGTATGATGGTGTCTACCCTTACTACTGGTGCAAAGGATTCTTTGTAGTTGATGCCTTCTTGTTGACTGTAACATTTAGCTACTAGTTTGGCCTTGTACTTCTCCACTTTGCCTTCTTGCTTGGTTTTGGTTTTGTTCACCCACTTTACACCAATTGCTTTGTGGCCTTTTGAAAGTGTTGTCAACTCCCACGTGTCGTTTTTTCGTATTGCCTCGATTTCTTCATCCATGACTTTTCTCCATTTGGGATCTTGCACAGCATCTCCATAGGCGATTGAATCACATTCTACAAGCAAGCAGAACAATGTGTAATCCTCTATCATCTGAATAGGTTCTGTATCATTATACAGATTGCCAAAGCTTCAAACTCTTCTTGGTTCTACCCTGGAAGCATTGCATTCACTTGAGCTGGAACTTGATATAGCAGCAGCTTTGCTTCCGGACCATCTCCTTGAACTCTTTGAACTTCTCTAGAGCTTCTGATTTCTTCTTCAAGAAAAAAATTCAAGTCTTTCTGCAGTAATCATCAATAAACGTGAGAAAATATCAACTACCTCCAAATGACACCACTTAAAATGGTCCTGCTATATCGGTGTGTACAAACTGATATAAATCTTTTGCTCTTCTGGATTTTTCAAAATCGAAACATCTTCGGTGTTGCTTCCTCTACATGATGATAATTGATCTGGATATTTGATTTGGGGTAAGCCTCTCACCATCTCCTTCGATTGGAGATTGAGGCCACTAAGTGCTAGATGCCCGAATTGACGATGCCAAAGCCATCTTTGATGATAGATTTTAGGTGTTTTACAGAATCTGCATTAATATTCAAAGTAAATAGTCTATTTATAGACATGTCAACTTTTGCAATTGTTTCACCTTTGCTTTTCATGGTGAGAGAAATCCTTCAGGTGGATGTCGTGGCCCTTTTCGAGATGTTGTCCCAAACTCAGAATATTATTATGTAATGCAGGTACATAATAAATATTAGAAATGTACCTATGATCACCAGCTTTGGTCTAGATCATACTGTCGACTTTTCCTTTTAAAGGGATCTTGGACTTATCACTAAAAGTAACTTCGCTCTAACTAATTAGTGTAGCTTGATGAAGAATTCTCTGACTCCACACATATGATAGCTAGCACCTGAGTCCAAGTAATATACATATGATTTGCAAGCCTAAAAACCGACACGAGAACGACACAAAAATTTCGGGTGGTATGCAACACAAGCACCAGAGACTCAGATCGGGTCTGATAGAGATTTCACAGCTTCCGTAAGACACAACACATGCCTGAAATTGTACCCGGGACCCCGTTACAAGAATGAAGGGGTTGTTGGAGTGTAGGAGAGGGTGAAGAGGATCTGGGAGGAGAGACTGAAAGAGGATTGATACTGTCGATGGCGGAGAAGAAGAATGGGGGTTACAATTTTGGAAAGATCCGAGATTTGGGGTAGCTTTTTATTTTTAGTTTGTGGGATTCAAATCTGATGTGAAATGAGGATGTAAGGGGGCGAATATATTTGCACTTTACCCCATAATCCTTCTTTTTTAAAATTTTAGTTATTTGTGTAAAAAATTAAATTAGTAAATTGTTTTTTTAATTAATTAAATAATCAAAACCCGAACCGAAGCCCACTAGGCACAAGCCTGGGATGAAGCTGGACCCGATCTTTTGAGCTTTGTGTTCAGGTTTTAAATATTTTGAGCTTTGTGTTCAAGTTTTAGATATTTTGAGCTTTGTGTTCAGGTTTTACACGAGCATGTAATGTTCGACACGACCCGACACAAACCTAAAAATTTTGGGGGCCACGAGAATGAACCCAAAGCACGAAAAGCACTGTGTCACTAAGCTTCGGGCGGCATGACACGATATGATTGACATCACTCTTAGATGTTAGGTTACTGGTATGCAGATTGACGAATTGGGGGATTAGGAGAATTACGGACAATGTAGGGGGGGGGGGGAATCATGATATTCTGGAAGATTGGATTTCCTATAATCTTTAATTGTTGTTATTGCAATTTTGGTATGTATTTAATTAAAGTGCTATTTGCAAAGGAGAATCCACAAATACCACAATTTTGGAACCATTGCTTATCAATATAATAGAAGAAGTTGATTATAGTCGTAATTTAGGATTGCTTTCAAACCTATGTTTATGTCTTGCCAAACCATGTAATTCATGGAGAATCTCGGATTTTCTTGCCCGTTACACGAAACCCTCTCTTAACTTAAAATTAACACTGCTAACTTGTTTGTTATGTTTCTTAATAATGAGACGAGAGAACAATTGTCACTAGCATTCAACCAAAAAAGCATTGTCAGCTCCAATCAGGTGTAAATTGGATAATTATTTAGGGTTTCGTTAGATATCACCCTTGATAAGCTGTACATATTTTAATTTTTCCCTTGATAAGTTTTCCATATTTTTCGTAGCTAATTTTATGTTCACGTGCTAATTCTACCAAGGGTTATTTCCACACATGTCCCAAACAATTACTGAAATTCCATATTAGTCCTCCACAATTCTCTAATTTTATATTAGCCCTTCGATCAATTAAAAAAGTGATCAAAAGTGATCAATTTGAGACTCAAGTGCAATATTATAAAAATTCTGATCTATTCAAACAATTTTTAAGAGAAAATTTTAAACGGAATGACCTAGAATTGACTAAGATTGAAAGGGTAAAAAGACTAATTTGAGATAATGAGACCCTTCCATTTAAAAAAATATCTCGCAAGTAGGTTTAATGGATGAGAATGCCCATGATGTTACAATTGAGACACTATCTGTTCACTTTTGGATGTTCACTTTTGAAGTTGATCGAGGGTGTACTATAGAATTAGCTAAATGTGAGAAACTAACATGGAACTTTTTTGTAATTGTTGATGCATGTGTGGAAAATACCCTTTTACCAAATAAGAGAAATGTTTTTGAATCACTTATAGAAGGTTATTATTATTTATTTATTTATTATTTTTATTTTTGTGTGTGTGTGTGGTGGGGGGGGGGGGGGGGGGGGGGAATAAGTCCGAATTAATTTTTTTATAACACACTTTTTGTAACCCCTGTTTTCATAAATAAATATTTCTTGTATATTTTATTTATTTCGAATAATTGTATACTTCAACGTTAATTTCTATTTCTATATGATTGGCTATTTATAATATATATATTGTTTGGATTATTTCGATAAATTTGTTACTCGAATCCCATCCTGATATATATATTATTTTATTTTCTGTTACTGTTATTATTATTATTATTTTTATTGTTATTATTACCATTAAACTTTTTGGTTTATTAATTTTAGAAACCCTGTAGATCGTAATCTATATTTTGTGAGTATTGAAATATGGATTTGCATACATTTTGATTTAATTAAATTGATTGTTGTTAATATAATTTAGCCCAAATTAATCCCGATTTTATTTATTCCGTGAATCCGTATATTCTATTGTATTATTAGTATTTGGGTATTAACCTAAATGTATACTAATTGATTCATTGTACTATTGTACTACTATTTATTTATTTATTTAATTATTTGTTTTTAATCTAAAAACCATTATTTACACCCAAAACCCAATACTCATTCTCTTATTGGATCCTATATCATCTAAACCTATACCTTATAACCCTATACTATATAAACCTACCCTAACCCTAGAACCCTAACCCTACCCCCTATTCCTGTGCAACCCTTCAGCCGCCAACTCCTATTAACAATTCCTGTTCATTGTCTTCCCCACCTTTCCACCTCCCGTCTCTTCACCTCCCGACCCCTCGGCTTCATCCCCGTTTCCCGTCTCCTCGACACCCCCGTCGTCGAGTCGCCACCGTCGGTGTCGCAACTATCACCTTCTTCATCCTCGACATTGACGAGCTCGTGAACCCATCAACTTCCTCACTCTCGAACCCATCTTCGCCTCGCCATTGCCAACCACCCGAAGAACCCACCCTCGTTGTCCTGCCTCCCTCCAGCGCGCCCCGTCTCCTGACGACACAACGGCGACAGCAGCCACGACAGCCCCTTCATCCTCCCCTGTTTTCCCGCCCAAGCAGAGCGCCTCCGTCACCTTCCCATCATCGTCGTCGTCACCGTCGTCAACTGCTTCCCAGTCGAACCTCGACGTCGCCACCGAAGCGCCGCCCACAGTCGTCGCGCCAGTCGCCGATAGAAGCTCCCGCCATTGCTCTGTTCTTCCACCAAGAATAGAGCAACGCCGCCACCACTGTTGCCGCCTCGTCAGCCGCCGCAGCTGTCCTGCGTCGGGCTTCCCTCGACGCTGCTACCGGTTGCCACCTCCGCCGCCCACAGTCGCCACCGCCGGAGTCTCTCTCTCTCCCTCTCTGTCGCTGAGAAGAAGGAAGAGAAGGAGGAAGTTGATTGATTTAATCTAGGTCGTCCGATCGTTGATCATCGCGATCGTGATCATCGTCTCCATCATCATCAAGATCTTGATCTCGACCATCGGATCTCTTTTGATCATCGCGATCATGATCATCATCTTGATCTTGATCTTCGATCTCAGCTGTCCGATCGATCAATCACACTTGATCTTGGCCCTTAATCGTCTCTACTTGGTGAGTTAAACATTTGATCCACTTTTTGTTCTCATTTATCAAATTATCAATCATGGTATATTTACTCTTTTGGTACTTTTCTAATCCTTAAATGTTTTATTTTTGATCTCGACCGTTGGATTTGCTTGATCTTCAACTTGATCATTATCTTGATCATCGAGATCCGTGCCGATCGTTCTCGTTGCCCGGGATCCATTTCCGTTATTCCTCCGTCGGATTCATCGTCTACACCTCAAGGCAAGTATCTCCTTGTACATTTCGTTTTCTAGTACAAGCTTTTTCTTGAAAATACTGCAAATAGTTTGTGAATGTGACTCCTCTTTGTTTATCGTTGATGATCTCATGTTTCGCCTTATCTATTACATGATCTAAGAGTCACAACCCTTCGTTGATACACTTGTTCACAACTAGTAAGATTTTGATTCATTTCATACAAGAAGTGTTTAGTTTGTTTCTGTTTCTGTCTTGCCTTACTGTTTCGACCCCGATAAAACCAAAATCTGAACTTGAGCCCTGAATATGAAATGTAGCCCTAAGTATCTAGTTACCAATAACATCCAGAACTTTCGAATTCCGAGTTACGGTCTAAGAGATATCGCAATTTCACTGCTATTGTGTCGGAAATCGCAGATTCATAAAAACTGCTGCACCACTTTGGTTTACAATTATTTTAACTATTCTACCAGTAAGTAAATGACTTAAAATTTTGCATGCTGATACTAGACACCCTAGAAAATATTCCCTAATTTTCTCATAATTAATTAATGATGTTTCAACACTGTTTCATATGTACAAACTTGGTTTTACAAATTCTGGCTGAACACAAATGCCGTATAGTTTACTGTTTTGACACATATTACCACAACTTTTATGTACCTTAATTATATGCATTGGAACCGGACAGGAGTCTAGTTTCTAGACCTTCTAACGGATTCACATTTGCTATCTTGTAGTAACGGGAATCGCAGTTTTAGTGCAGTAACGTCATGCTGTCCAGATTTGGAATTCTCGTTGTTCTTGATACTTTGATTTGTTTTGACCCTCGAACGTGTATCCTACCTAGCCTAGACTTGGTCCATGTTCTTGATTATGTTTACTTGACTTGTTTCGCACACTTTCATGCTTGCTTGATGATAACAATAAATAATAAGTCGGAGTTTAAGGAAAAGACCATAATAGTGGAGAATATAGGTAAGTGTACTTGGAAGGGGGTCCGTATTTCCCAGTACTCGGTTCATGAACTTGTTGCACCTTGATATATTCATGAAGCCATTACTTGGCTCATGAACTTGTTGTATTCATGAACCCACTGTGTGGTTCTTGAACTTGCTAGTGGATTCACGAACTTGCTTCGTGAAATTGTTACTTTATTTTCGTATTCATGAACCGTGCTTACTTGATACTTGATGCCTGAGTACACCGCCCCATAAAATCTACCACTAGGCCTAAACGAAATCGCATTGACTGTAGCAACCATGTGATAAAAGGATGGCACATGAAGTGCTACCTAGATAGTAATAACTACAGGACTTGATACTTGATACTTGATACTTGATTACATGATACATGAGACTTGATACTTGAGCATAATACTTGACACTTGATACTTGATACTTGTACTTGACAACTTGACACTTGAGACTTGAGACTTGTGACTCGACACTTGTACGTGTTACTTGTTACTTGATGCTTGATACCATTACATGTTCACTAGCCACTTGTTCTAGTATTAGTATTTGTTACTCAATCTTGTAACTCGAGTTGTCTTTCTTGCTAGCTAATTTTTTGAATCCCCACTACTTGTTGCATCCCTATTACATTCTTGATTCCAAATCTTGTTCCATATTTCTTGTACTTGTTTTACTATTTGCGGCCCTAACTTGCACTAAGAGCGTTTGTCTTGTTTTTCCTATGTTTTCCTTTTTATATTTATATACAGACTTTGGAGACGAATTGTCTGCTAAAATTGGTGAGCAGACGTTCTAGGCTTCGCTTGGGAAAACTTGCTACAATTATCTTGTATTTAAGTTATTTCATTTTGTTGCCACTTAAATCTTGTAACGGGCTTCTATTCCCGAGTTTTATCTTTTGATCCAGAGTTGAAAACTATCTGGGATATTATTATTTGTTTCAATTATTTTCTATTGCTTAATAAATTATTCATGCATGTGTGGTTGAGTACATTTTGTTATATTCTTGTTATGATGCTGAATCGATCCTACAGCTCATGAATGATGAAAATCATTCGCTAGGCTTTGTCACACGCTCGTATTTCATGTTTTTAGAAAGCAGGGCGTGACACTTTTCGAAAATATTTGCAGAAAGATGACAGTTGGACAAGTATTTGCGCTCATGGACTCAACAACTAAACTCGCCGTTCCCAACGGCGAGTTTAGTTGTTTCATCATCGTCATTGAGAAACAGCGTGTTTAGTGCTATTTTTAGTTCAAAATTTTCAAAGAAGACTAGCTGTTCCCAACGGCGAAGACATTTATACTAGACCCACTGTTGGGGAACAGTGAGTTTAGTTCAAAATTTTCAAAGAAGACTCGCTATTTCCAACAGTGAGGACATTTACACTAGACTCGTTGTTGGGAATAGCGAGTTTAGTTCCAAAAAAAAAATCTATGGAGTTTTTTTCGAAAATTCACGAAGTCTAACAGAATATTTCACTCTATGTAAAATTTTCTACATCCTCGTTGTTCCCAACAACGAGTCTAATGTAAATGTTCTCGCCGTTGGGAACACCGAGTCTTCTTTGAAAATTTTCAACTAAAAATCAGCACTAAACACGTTGTTTTCCAATAGCAAGAATGAACGGCGAGTTTAGTTGTTGAGTCCATGAGCGCAAATACTTGGGCAACTGTCCTCTTTCTGCAAATATTTTCGAAATGTGTCTTATAAAAAAAATAATTCAATAAGTCCGTAGCCACATAAGGATTATATTGTTTAATAACAAAGATACCACATACATACAGCTAAAATTTGAAGAAATCTTGTATCTCATTTCCATGTGAAATTTGTTCAAGCAATTTAGGACAAAGCCCACCAAAAAAGGCCTTGGTTTTGGGCTAAATAACAAATATGCAACTCTCTTTAGATAAGAGTCGAATTCTTGAATGGACAAAAAATGAAAGATCTACAGAAAAATTAGTCCCAAAATACTCTTCCCACATCCTAGCAAATGAAACGATCAAAACCTAGAGCAGCCCTACAATTAACAGCGAAACCCATCGACAGCAGTTCCAACCAAGGTTCTTGATCGACCAATTGATCAATCTCAACCGTCAGATCTAGGGTTCACTCAAACCCTAAAATGCACCCACTTGCCATTCTATATCGATTTTTCGAGACAGAATGGAAGTAAACATAGACGCCAAACAGGACAGCAACTAAGGAAGAATCAATACCGAGATCGTATACACGAGTGTAATAATTTACTGATTTGTACTGATCTGACCTTCGGATTTGTGAGGCTGATGCAGAAGTGGTTGTCGTCGAAGTCGAAGTCGAGGATATCCCAAGGAGAGCAGACTGAGCAGTTCAGCTAGCATACGACATCTCCGGCGATGGCGGCGCCACAGCGGCGGAGGGAGAGATTGAATCTTGATTGGTATTGAGGGAGAAGAAAAAGAAGAAGAAGAAGAAGAGGGGAAGGTTTTTTTTTATTTTATGAGCTGCTCTTTTTGTCATCTTCTTTCTTTTACGATAACGGAGATGTCGTTTTTTGGTTTGTGGGGTTTAAATTTGGTGGGGGTTTCGGAAATGGGGTTGAATTGGGAGTAAATTACGGTCATGCCACTGATTAGTGATAAGCGAGCTCCCAGCATTCCGTGTGTGTCTAATTGAAGTCGTACATGCAATCCATTTTGAATAATAGTAAAATTTTTGTGTGTGTTAAAATTAAACGACAAAGTTGTGCACACTGCACAGCAAGTGTCCGTGTGGATTGCTGATAAGTTTCTCCAGCATACTAGAGAATAGCACTGTCCCATTTATCCGAGACCCGGATTCGATATTGGATTGAAACCGACTCGATTCTAGACAGATAGGATTTGGATCCAATAATTTTGAACCCGATCGGATCCGGCTCTACCCGATCCATGGATCTGTTAGTAGACCAGTAACTTAATTTTTAATATATTAGAACAAGATAGTTGTATGCGTAAAAAAAAATGTACTTTTCTAATAGAAAATAAATCTTAATATCTCTACTACTATAATGGGAGGAGGCCTTAGTGTAATTTGTCCATCTACCAACCCGTACAACATATGTGTATAACTATTGTAAATGAGATTTTAGATTAAATCCAGACTACGTCTGAATTTTTACTTTTAAAAAAACTATATTTATTAAGACATGCATCACACGTGTAAACTACTAGTGTTTATATAACTTAATAAAGAGTGCAATCTTTTCTTTTACTTTCAATTTGCATATCATAATCTTAATTTTATAAAATCAACTCGCTTACATCCATTTATAAATTAATTAATTTTACTTTCACTTTCAGTATGTAGCTAATTCATGTGGTATTCTAAAAAAAAATTATATTATGAATTTGAAAAATGAAACATTTTGTAAATATTGAACAAAAATATTGTCATATATTATTAAATACGTTGGATACCCGGAAACTGATCAGACCCTAATCGGACCCAGAAAAATTAAATGAGCTCATATCAGAGGACGAACTTGTTGCCATAGGGCATGATCTGAATATCTCACTATCTGACCTGACCCAACCCGATAACAGTGCTAGTAGAAGTATGTGTAAATAAATATAAGTGTACGTGACTACGGCTTTATTTTTTGGAAGAAAAAAAAAAAGAGAAACACACAAAGTAGCAACCTATACACTGATATTTTGAGTTGCACAAGAAGTATGTAAACGTATTTACATCCCATGGCAGTGATGTAATTAGCGGTTTTTTCCCCAAATTGACCTACTTTTTGAAAGTTTTTTTTCCAACTGACCTACTTTTTCTTAAAATTCCCAAACTGACCTACTCGCCGTCTCCGAAAGCTAGTTTGGTAAAAATCTCATCGCTTTTTGAGATAGTGAGTGAGGTTTGAGTTTTTTTTATTTCTCCCTAACCAAGACTCGTTGTCTCAAAAAGCAAGTGGGTTTTTTCCAAACTCGCTTTTTGAGACAGCGAGTGTCATTTGGAGTTTTTTTCGCTCTACTTATCTCCATTCTTACTCTTTCTTATCTTCATTCTTACTCTTTACTTAACTCCGAAACCCAAAACCCAAGGCTCCCAAAATCGACCTCCTACCCACAAAATCTCCTATAAATCTAAATATATTCACTTAATCTTTCCCAACCCTCTCAACTTCAACTCTCAAAACTCTAAACCCATCTTCCGAAAGATCCATATTTTGAAATTTTGAACTATGATAATTTACATTTGTTTCATTCACATTTGTTTCAAAATCATTGGAAGTTTAGAGATTGTGAATGAATTTGGATTCATAGATGTTGGAGTAGATATGAATGTACAGGGCAGACTGCATATGCAACTTAAATTGAAATTTTTTCCCCTAAACTCAACGCGAGTTTAGGGAAAAATAAATTTCTCAGAAAGCGAGTCTGGACAAAACGCTTTCCAAGAAATCGAGTTTAGAGTTGACAGATTTCCAGAGCCTAAGTGGTCTTTGAAAATTTCTCAACTCAATAGTCGCTTTCTCATAAAGCGATTGTGTAACGCCCCGAATTCCAAATAAGACTGAATTCGAGATTCCACAGGATCTTTACACTTCACTTCGTACAATTTTACAAGAAAATTTAAACTTTTGATTATACATCAGAGTTCTTTACAAATTTGTACACAGCGGAAAATAAAATGAATTACAACATTGGCAATAATATACAACTTGTACAACTTTATCAATGTAATTAATCAACAGCATCATAACATCTTTACTTCTTCATGAAAAAATCCAGTTCCTGCATAATCAGTTGTGGGCACGTCAGTTACTTACAACTGACGAAAATGTTATACTCGGTCATCCTCTCTATGTCGTACATAACGATCTCAATACTTTAACAAACCACAATTTGAATGCAAAATAAAGTGTAAAATGTGACTACACTAAATATGTAAGTGTATGTGATGCCTTAATCCCTAATGCAGATATTTTATTCTAAGATGACACTAATACATACTTGTTCGGATTCTATGCATCCCAAACTACATAGGTTCGAGGGCAAGCACCTACGTACTCCACAATAAAGGGTTCGATCCCTCGCCATGACAAACTACCCAGTAGTAAAACAAGGTTGAGACGTTCCATGAGTATGGATCCCAGTCCCGGAGAACCGCCGCAGCAAGGCCCCCCCGCCCGACTGTTATACAGACTCCGCGTTGTGCGAACTTCCCGCAAGTGCCCCTCTAGCCCCGGTATACGTATATACTTTGGAGAACGGCAAACTATCCGCCCGACTATGCATAGTCCCGGATTTAAAATAAAAGCCCATCTTCCACGAGATAACCACAGTTTTGGAGTACACCGCCCGACTGGATCTATAGTCCAGGTGAACCACCGCAGCAAGACCACCGCCCGACCATATAGAGAGCCCCGCTTACGTTTACCCAGGGTTTACTACATCTTCACTTATGTGCCTAGTTCTTAAGTTCAGGACATGAATAAATTTCCATACCTAGAATTAGTTTTACCTCCTACCAGACTTAATCAACAAAATATGAGATAGCACCATGGCCATATCTCAAAATATATCTCAACTCTTTTCAATTCATTAGTGCCGGTACCCGAGGTCTTACAAACTCTAAATCACAATTTTTTATGTACAAAAACCATGGGTACACATATCCTTCAATAATCATGTCTTAACTCAAAGTATTCTTTTTTTTTGAATGGCAAAAGGTAGGATAGTCCCACCTCACAGAATATATATATATATATATATCAAAAGAAAATAAGTGCTAGTACTATTACAAAAGAGGTTGTAGTTGGTTGGTCGAACATAGGATGGAGCCAAGTTCGAGATGGCATGCCTTTGGATCGTAGAGAGGGTAGTGGACTATTGTCGTACACCTCTACTAGATCCACTGACATGATCTCATCCCTCTTTTCCACCCTTAACAAAGCCCGAAACAAAATAACCTCCTAACAGCCGAGAGAGAGTAGAAGACAACTAGAGTTTGTGAAGATTACAAAACCGGACTAGACACAGTCCCAAAAAATAACAGTCCCAAAAGCAAGAAATAAAAGACCATAATCAGAGTAACCATCAGAGATCAAGTTGCGTTTCCATCGGTAGTGTCCCCTCGACGTGGCCTCATTGTAGCGCCCCGAATTTCTAATATGATATCTAAGAAAATACGTGGCACAATCCCAGCATCCACTTCAATGTAACATTAAACACAACCAACACCACTAAAATTTTCAACTTTTATTACAACAAACTTTTTCATAGCACAGCGGAATACCAAAACAACTCAAATCATAATTTCCTTTTATTTACAACACAGTCTTATTACAACACTGCTTTACAAATTTACACAAAACTCTATTAAATCAATTTATCTCAAAACTATCTCAAGCATCCAACCTCCAACTTTAAGCAACAACCTGCAACATATGAGGCTAGAGATGATCCCTAACTCCCAAAACTAAAGGGGTTAGCCATAAATGGTGTGAGTGACATAAAATTAAACAAACAACATAAATGAACATTAAGCAAGGATTCATAAGTAACATATAGTGAACCAAAATACATAAAGTATGAGGTAGCAAGAATTGTAACAACAAGTGGTACTAAACCAAGTGTCAAGTGTAGAAAACAGGAAAACCACATGCATAAAGCCAAGTCAAGAAAACACCAATTCTATATGCGGACTCTCTAATGCGTACTTGTTGAAGTCTATGCATCCCACTCTATATAGATTCGGTGCAAGCCCTTAACGTCTTCTCTTCATAGGGTTCAATCCCCCGCTATGCAACTAATCTTATCACGATGACTACTACGAGATAAAGATAAACTGTGAGAATTAGCCCATGCCCGATAATTCTGGAGATAGATCCCACATCTCAGGTAATTTACCTGGATAATTCCGAAGATCATCCCACACCGAAACATTGACACATCATCACATGAATACCACATGTGCGTCGCCTCGACTCCGATAATTCCGGAGATCAATCCCACACCGCAAGTAATTACCTGGAGAATTCCGGAGATATATCTCACATCGCAGGTAATTTACCTGGATAATTCCGGAGATAGATCCCACACCGCAAGTATGTTACTTGGATAATTCCGGAGATTAAATCCCACATCTAAAGCCATACTGAGGTGCATAACTCATGTTCCCGTTCATCATATCACCACTAGTGCCTGTCCTTATTATTTGTTTGGGTTACTTAATTACTCAACGAATCTCCTAGAGGGTGTACCCCACCGGCCTAAACTCAAAACTGAATAATTGAAATGCCTCAACGGGCCTCAACAAAATAACTCAACACCGGTATACTAGGGTCACGCACCTCTAGAGACTCAACTCAAATGTCTAAATCAAATTTCCACTAAACAAGTGGCTCAACTGAATATCTTAAATCAAATTGCTTAACTGAATATCTTAATATCAAATACTGAACTGAAGATCAAGTATAGACTGAATTATCTGAAAACCAATCATTCGAAATAATCCTCAAGTTTACAAACACTCATCAGCACCAGTCGACTTATACTGTAGTAAGTCGACTGTCCAGAGGACAAATATCCAAAATTTTACGAAAATAAACTAAGTCATGGCAGTCGACTTGAAAGCCATCAGTCGACTTAATCGAGACAAAATTCCAATAATTCTCAAGAAAATTTTCTAAGTACATAAGTCGACTTAAGGAGGTCATAGGTCGACTGTCCAGAAAGGACTGTAATAATTTTACAAAATAATTTCTCAATGAACCAGTCGACTGCCTAAGAGCTAAGTCGACTGTCCAGAACGACTTTTCAAGGAAACTAAAATACAGTAGCAGGTTCGTACCAGTCGACTGTACAGTAGACCAGTCGACTGTCGGCCTACAGTTTTTTATAATTTAGATCTGAATACAAAATCAAACTGGAGTTTTCTAAAGATTCTTTGTTCATGAAATAATTCGTATTCAGGAAAAATAACAAATCTCAACAATTCCTCATTATGGATACATTACTCAAAATATCAAATATGTCAAAACTCAAGTTCTCATGTTCTAAATTACTAATTCTCACATTAGGGTTTCTCAATACTAAATTTCTTTCACAACTCTTAATAAAAATCTGATTTACAAATATAAGATCCAGATGCTCATCATCCGATCATAACCATACTCAAATCTTAACATGCATTTTAGCAATACAATTTCGTAAGTCAAGATCTACTCAATACTCTTAGGTTCCACAAACATGATACAAACAACGATCTTTGCATTGTTCCCATGCAAAATACTAAATAATATTCATGTCAAACAAACAATCATAACAATCGATCACATCAATCAAACCACCACACAAAGTTCATATCATTCGTACAACAAGACAAAACAAAACAATTTCATATCACTCACCTTTGGATTGAGAAAATCCACGAAAAAGCCTTCCTTCTTGTTAGATCAAAACTTCCTCTTGCTCCACCAAAACAAATCACCAAAATTCTGTATTTTCAGTATTGACGGCTGGAGAAAAATCCTTTAAATATCCGGGAATAGGTTTAGGGTTTCACCCATTTTGCAAAATAATCCCTTCCAAAATACAACTTCACATATATAGGTCTAGTCTTGAAAATTCGATCAAAATTCATTTAAATTAGGATTTAAAAGGAAAATATAATTCTAAATCTCAACCAATACTGTTCAAAACGTCCAGGATTACATTTTTCATTTTAATCCCTAAAAATGTCAAATTTGCAAAAAGGTCCTTCTTTTCTCAAAATTTGCAAATAGTTCCAATTAATTTCAGAAAAATCTGGAAAAAATACTAAATAAATCCCAAATATTAAATAATGATTTTTCATGAAGAAAACTTAACTTTTCAAACTTCTCAAAAGGTATTTGCACGTGTTTTGCACGTGTAAAAAGATAAATTTTTCTGAAAATATTTATTAATTCCTCAAAAATTCATTTAAATTCATTTTCAAATATTTAAAATAATATTTGAAAATACGGGGTTATACATCACTCCCTCCTTAGAAGAGTTCTGTCCTCAGAACTACTACTAATGAGTCCAAACCACATACTAACAAGGAAATAATATTTCATAAATAGAATATAGCCCAAACAATTGCATATGACAACACAATCAAAAAAAAAAGAAATATAACTTAACTCAATCAATGGTACAATCATTCAATAGAATTACAATCACATAAAAGAAATACACTCATACAAAAAGCTCAGGGAAATCCTTCTGCATGCGATCCTCTGGCTCCCAAGTAGCCTCCTCGAACTGCTGATTCCTCCACAACACCTTGACCATAGGTATCACCTTGCTCCTAAGAACTTTCTCCCTACGATCAAAGATCTCAACAGGTCGTTCCTTGTAACTCAAGTTCACCTGTAGATCTTCAGGAATCTCTACCAACTGATGATTCTGATCTGGCACATACTTCCTCAATAACGACACATGAAATACATCATGCACTTGTGCCAACTCCTCCGGAAGCTTCAATCTATATGCTGTCTTGCCAATCCGCTCCATGATCCTGTTTGGCCCAATATACCTTGGCGCCAACTTGCCTCCCTTACCAAACTTGATCACTCCTTTGGTCGGAGAAACCTTGAGAAAAACTGCATCCCCAACCTCAAACTCCAAGTCTCTTCGTCGAGTATCAGCATAATTGTTCTGCCGACTCTGAGCCTCGACCAATCTCTTGCGAATCAGCTCAATCTGCTCTGACGTCTGCTGTACGATCTCAGGACCATACATCTGCCTCTCGCCAACCTCGTACCAACAAACAGGTGTCCTGCACCTTCGCCCGTACAAAGCCTCATACGGTGCCATCCCAATACTCGCATGGTAACTGTTGTTATAAGCAAACTCAACCAATGCCAAGTATCTCTTCCAACTACCACCAAAATCCATAACACAAGCCCTCAACATATCTTCCAGCACTCGATTCACCTTCTCAGTCTGACCATCGGTCTGTGGATGAAAAGCAATACTGAAATCAGTTCTGGTGCCTAAAGCTGCTTGTAGGCTCTTCCAAAACCTTGAAGTGAACCTTGCATCTCTGTCGGATACAATCGACACAGGAACTCCATGAAGTCTCACAATTTCACCAATGTACAACTCAGCCAATTTCTCCATCGACCAAGTAATCTTCATGGCTAGAAAGTGAGCCGACTTAGTCAAACGGTCCACGACAACCCAAATCGCGTCATTGCCCTTCGAACTTCTCGGCAAACCCGTGATGAAATCCATACTGATATTCTCCCATTTTCACTCCGGAATGGGCAACGGCTGTAACAAACCTCCAGGTCTCTGATTTTCTGCTTTGATCTGCTGACAAGTCACACACCTTGCCACAAAATCTACTACATCCCGCTTCATACCAGACCACCAAAAGTGTTGTTTGATGTCCCTGTACATCTTTGTGCCTCCTGGATGAACTGACAACAATGTACAGTGCGCTTCCTGCAAGATACTATCTCTCAAATCTGCATTATTCGGAATACACAACCTCTCACCCATCCAAAGAACTCCATCTTGAACACGAAACTCTGATAGCTTGCCCTCTGAAACCTGTTGCAACATCTTCTGAATCTCTGAATCTGATCTCTGACCTTCCACAATCCTCTCTCTCAAGGACGGCTGCAGCCTCAACTGAGCCAAAGATCCCCCTAAACCCTGCAGCACCACCTCGATACCTGCCTGATCAATCTCTGCTGCCAACTCTCTTCGAGTAGTGATCAAACTCGATAAACTACTCTTCCTGCTAAGTCCATCAGCCACCACATTTGCCTTGCCCGGATGATACTTGATCTCAGGACGAATGTCTTCCAATACCTCCAACCACCTTCTCTGCCGAAGATTAAGATCCTTCTACTGATAAATGTACTTCAGGCTCTTGTGGTCAGTGTACATATTAACCTTCTTGCCATAAACATAATGCCTCCACTGCTTCAAGGCATAAATGATAGCTGCTAGCTCCAAATCATGCGTCGGATAATTCTTCTCATGCGGACGCAATTGCCTCGAACCATAAGCAATAACCTTGCCTTCTTGCATCAAGACAAAACCCAAACCTCTGAGAGACGCATCACTGAAGATATCATAATCTTTCTCAGCTTGCGGCAAAGCTAAGATAGGTGCAGTAGTCAACCTTTCCTTTAACTCAAGGAAACTCTCCTCACACTTATCAGTCCATACAAATGCCACATTCTTCCGGGTCAAACTTGTCAAAGGAACTGCAATCTGAGAATAACCCTGGATGAATCTTCTATAGTAACCAGCTAAACCCAAGAAACTTCTGACCTCTTTTACAGACGTTGGCCTGGGCCAATCCTTAACTGCTTCAACTTTCTGAGGATCAGTGGCTACTCCCTCCTTAGAAAGGATATGACCAAGGAAAGCTACCTCAGACTTCCAAAACTCACACTTCGACAACTTGGTATACAAGCTATGCTCCTGCAATTTCTGTAATACCGCTGTCAAGTGCATAGAATGCTCCTCATCCGACTTCGAATACACCAAAATATCGTCGATGAAAACCACCACGAAGGAGTCAATAAATGGCCTCAAAACTCGATTCATCATATCCATGAACACTGCTGGCGCATTCGTCAACCCGAATGGCATCACCAAAAACTCATAGAGCCCATGACGAGTCCTGAAAGATGTCTTACTCACATCTTCCTCCTTGACTCAAACCTGATGATACCCTGATCTCAAATCAATCTTCGAAAACACCGCTGCTCCTCGAAGCCTGTCGAACAAATCATCAATCCGCGGCAGTGGATACTTGTTCTGAATAGTCACCCTATTCAACTCCCGATAGTCAATGCACATCCTCATTGACCCATCCTTCTTCTTGACCAACAACATTGGCGCTCCCCACGGAGAAGAACTCGGCCTGATAAGCCCTTTGCTCAACAGCTCCTCAATCTGCTTCTTCACTTCATCTTGCTCTACAGGTGCCATCCTGTACGGAGCCTTGGAAATCGGCGCACTCCCCGGCTGAACATTTATACAAAACTCCACATCTCTCTGCGGCGGTAATCCTGGAAAATCATCCAAGAACACCTGAGAAAAATTTCGAACAACCGGAATGCTCTTGACTTCATCTGAAATAACCATCTTCGATACCATTGCAGCCACCTTCGGAATCTTCTTCTTCCCTTGGAAAGTCACTGCGGGTCCACCTGGTGCTTTCACCAACACCTCCTTCTGCTTACATTCAATTGTGGCATCATATATTGTCATCCAATCAATGCCCACGATGACATCCACACCCAAGACTTTCAGCTCGATTAAATCAATGCCGAACAACCTCCCACCAATCTCGATATCACAGCCCTCGTAATATCGTTCCGCAATCAATTCTTCACCTGACGGTGTTGCCACCGACAATACCTTGCCTGGAAACAACTTAGGTTCCACACCTAAGATCCTTGCAAAATTTGGCGATACAAAAGTATGCGATGAACCAGTATTAAATAAAACCCTTGCCTTTATTCCATTAATTAAAACAACTCCTGTTACAACAAGAATGATACTCAATCTTAAATTGTTCTCAAATAAAGGTTTTACTTATTACATTGATTTAAAATAAAAAATCAAAATTCTTGCATACCCTGTATTACATCTTCCGAGTTACCCGCGTCCTCCTCGGTTAATGCAAATACTCGCCCTTGCCTCTTCTGGAATTTGCTTCCACCTGAACCATCCCTTCCTCAATTGTGGACAATGGGGCTTAGAATGTCCTGCCTGCCCACACTGGGAACAAATCTGCTTCGCCAACTTCGGACACGCTGACCTGTAATGTCCTGCCTCCTTGCAGTAATAACAAGTCACTCCCTGAGTTGCAGGTGCCTTCTGCACCGGATCACTGAACTTGATCTGCTTCGCCGGGAATCCCTTCCCACTCTGACCTGATGCTGGCCTCTTGTTCCGGTTCCATGTATCTTGCCTTTTCTGGAACTGGTCCATGTCCTCATCAGTCATAGTTGCTCTCCTGACCAGCTTGTCGAACCTCCTGATACCCAACGGGATCATCCTCGACCTCAAGTTTGGCCTCAAGCCCTGCTCAAACTTTTTGGCCTTCTTCGCCTCGTCAACGACCAACTCTGGTGCATACCTCGAAAGCTGAGCAAACTTGGTCTCATACTCCCGCACGGTCATGCTACCCTGCTGAAGGTTCAAGAATTCGGTCGCCTTCTTCTCCTGAACATCTAGGGGAAAGAAGCGATCCCTGAATTCCTCCAGAAAAGTTTACCAAGTCATCGGCTGATCTTCCAAAGTCCTCTTCAGCGACTCCCACCAGACACCAGCGTCCTTCTCTAGCTGCATCGTAGCCAACTTCACCTTGCTGGCTGCCGGAGTCTCCGATACCTCGAAGATTGTCTCCATCTTTCTAATCCAATCATCAGCTGCGGTTGGATCAGATTGCCCCTCAAAGACTGGCGGCCTCATCCTCTTAAAGGACTCAATCTGCTTGATAGGGTCGGCGTTAACCAATCCCTGTCCAGCTCCATGATTTGGCTGCGGATTCTGCTGCTGATTCTGAGCTTGCGCCAAATTGAATGCCATCAGCGCATTCAGAGTCTGATACACCTTAGCGAATTCAGCCTCAAGGTCAATTCCAGTTCCTCGAGAACTTCCAGATCCATCCTCATTGTTACCACCATTCCTGGGCCTGGGTGCAACCATTCTGAATACTGCAAAACGAGGGAAAAGTTAGAGCATCACACACAATTCAAACTCACATCAATATCCTTTGGCAAAACTTCACTTGTATCCCAAAGGTAAAACATCATATTTCAGTTCTATGTGATACTCACTCTTTAATGTCCACACCTAGGTACACACACTCTAGTGTCCACACCTAGGTTATTTTTTATGCCACGTTTAGCATTACTATTGAAGCATGCTCTGATACCAATCTCTGTAGCGCCCCGAATTTCTAATATGATATCTTAGAAAATACGTGGCACAATCCCAGCATCCACTTCAATGTAACATTAAATACAACCAACACCACTAAAATTTTCAACTTTTATTACAACAAACTTTTTCATAGCACAGCGGAATACCAAAACAACTCAAATCATAATTTTCTTTTATTTACAACACAGTCTTATTACAACACTGCTTTACAAATTTACACAAAACTCTATTAAATTAATTTATCTCAAAACTATCTCAAGCATCCAACCTCCAACTTTAAGCAACAACCTGCAACATATGAGGCTATAGATGATCCCTAACCCCCAAAACTAAAGGGGTTAGCCATAAATAGTGTGAGTGACATAAAATTAAACAAACAACATAAATGAACATTAAGCAAGGATTCATAAGTAACATATAGTGAACCAAAATACATAAAGTATGAGGTAGCAAGAATTGTAACAACAAGTGGTACTAAACCAAGTGTCAAGTGTAGAAAACAGGAAAACCACATGCATAAAGCCAAGTCAAGAAAACACCAATTCTATATGCAGACTCTCTAATGCGTACTTGTCGAAGTCTATGCATCCCACTCTACATAGATTCGGTGCAAGCCCTTAACGTCTTCTCTTCATAGGGTTCAATCCCCCGCTATGCAACTAATCTTATCACGATGACTACTACGAGATAAAGATAAACTGTGAGAATTATCCCATGCCCGATAATTTCGGAGATAGATCCCACATCTCAGGTAATTTACCTGGATAATTCCGGAGATCATCCCACACCGAAACATTGACACATCATCACATGAATACCACATGTGCGTCGCCTCGACTCCGATAATTCCGGAGATCAATCCCACACCGCAAGTAATTACCTGGAGAATTCCGGAGATATATCTCACATCGCAGGTAATTTACCTGGATAATTCCGGAGATAGATCCCACACCGCAAATATGTTACTTGGATAATTCCGGAGATTAAATCCCACATCTAAAGCCATACTGAGGTGCATAACTCATGTTCCCGTTCATCATATCACCACTAGTGCCTGTCCTTATTATTTTTTTGGGTTACTTAATTACTCAACGAATCTTCTAGAGTGGTGTACCCCACCGACCTAAACTCAAAACTGAATAACTGAAATGCCTCAACGGGTCTCAACAAAATAACTCAACACCGGTATACTAGGGTCACGCACCTCTAGAGACTCAACTCAAATGTCTAAATCAAATTTCCACTAAACAAGTGGCTCAACTGAATATCTTAAATCAAATGGCTTAACTGAATATCTTAATATCAAATACTGAACTGAAGATCAAGTATAGACTGAATTATCTGAAAACCAATCATTCGAAATAATCCTCAAGTTTATAAACACTCATCAGCACCAGTCGACTTATACTGTAGTAAGTCGACTGTCCAGAGGACAAATATCCAAAATTTTACGAAAATAAACTAAGTCATGGCAGTCGACTTGAAAGCCATCAGTCGACTTAATCGAGACAAAATTCCAATAATTCTCAAGAAAATATTCTAAGTACATAAGTCGACTTAAGGAGGTCATAGGTCGACTGTCCAGAAAGGACTGTAATAATTTTACAAAACAATTTCTCAATGAACCAGTCGACTACCTAAGAGCTAAGTCGACTGTCCAGAACGACTTTTCAAGGAAACTAAAATACAGTAGCAGGTTCGTACCAGTCGACTGTCGGCCTACAGTTTTTTATAATTTAGATCTGAATACAAAATCAAACTGGAGTTTTCTAAAGATTCTTTGTTCATGAAATAATTCGTATTCAGGAAAAATAACAAATCTCAACAATTCCTCATTATGGATACATTACTCAAAATATCAAATATGTCAAAACTCAAGTTCTCATGTTCTAAATTACTAATTCTCACATTAGGGTTTCTCAATACTAAATTTCTTTCACAAATCTTAATAAAAATCTGATTTACGAATATAAGATCCAGATGCTCATCATCCGATCATAACCAAACTCAAATCTTAACATGCATTTTAGCAATACAATTTCGTAAGTCAAGATCTACTCAATACTCTTAGGTTCCACAAACATGATACAAACAACGATCTTTGCATTGTTCCCATGCAAAATGCTAAATAATATTCATGTCAAACAAACAATCATAACAATCGATCACATCAATCAAACCACCGCACAAAGTTCATATCATTCGTACAACAAGACAAAATAAAATAATTTTATATCACTCACCTTTGGATTGAGAAAATCCACGAAAAAGCCTTCCTTCTTGTTAGATCAAAATTTCCTCTTGCTCCACCAAAACAAATCACCAAAATTCTGTATTTTCAGTATTGACGGCTGGAGAAAAATCCTTTAAATATCCGGGAATAGGTTTAGGGTTTTATCCATTTTGCAAAATAATCCCTTCCAAAATACAACTTCACATATATAGGTCTAGTCTTGGAAATTCGATCAAAATTCATTTAAATTAGGATTTAAAAGGAAAATATAATTCTAAATCTCAACCAATTCTGTTCAAAACGTCCAGGATTACATTTTTCATTTTAATCCCTAAAAATGTCAAATTTGCAAAAAGGTCCTTCTTTTCTCAAAATTTGTAAATAGTTCCAATTAATTTCAGAAAAATCTGGAAAAAATACTAAATAAATTCCAAATATTAAATAATAATTTTTCATGAAGAAAACTTAACTTTTCAAACTTCTCAAAAGGTATTTGCACGTGTAAAAAGATAAATTTTTCTGAAAATATTTATTAATTCCTCAAAAAATCATTTAAATTCATTTTCAAATATTTAAAATAATATTTGAAAATACGGGGTTCTACACTCATTAAGTCGCTGCCTCCCGTCCCCCTGATTTCCTCTATAATCTTGGTCTTCTTCTTTGATTGTCCACTTGAATCTAGCCAATATAAAAACCAGAATTTTATATTAATGATCAGCTTATCCACAGATGTATGCTTGTTGTGAAATTTTTTATCATTTCTAGCATTCCAAAGACTCCAACAGACAGCTATAATGACCAGATGCCATGAGTGAGTGAATTTGTGGTTGTTGTGATCAAAACACCAAGTGGTGAAACATGCCGAGATGGACTCCGGCAGATTGGTGATGTTGAAGGCTTGTGTGAAGTGTAGCCATGTTTGAGCGGCCTCCGGGCACTCAAAGAAGATGTGGTAGGTGGTTTCAATCTGACATGCACAAGTAGTGCAGGCCAGATCACCATCCCAACCTTTAGAATGTAATCTATCCTTCGAGTTGAGCTTTTCTCCGCACAGCATCCAAATGAAGATTTTACATTTGAGTGGTGCGCAGTTCTTCCAACAAGCGCGAAAGAAGGGGGAGAGAAGGCCGGAGACACTATAGAAGGTGTAAGCTGATTTGACCGAATAGCACCCAGAGATAGAATGGTTCCAGATAGCTTGATCAGGTTGCTACGATGGCTGAACATTGGAGATGGCCTGAAGAAGAAGTCTCTTTTCCATCAAGATACTACTAGTAGAGGATGTGTGCAGACTAGGTCTCCAAGTCCACATGCCTTGGTTCAGTATGCCCTGAGATCTCAGAGATGCTTCTTTGTTCCATGCTGCTTCAAAGTGGGAGGGGAAGATGGTGGCAATGCTTTGTCTATCAATCCATTTAGAGGTCCAGAACTTGAGCAAGATCCCATTGCCAAGTTCCCAAGAGATCCCTGATCGAA
>JACEHZ010000483.1:0-295236 GCA_017893485.1 Hemerocallis citrina | reverse complement strand
TTGTTCTCTAAGTTTGAACAGATTCTTCCAGTAGTCTGAGGACTGGGCCTTGCAGCGGAAATCACCAGTGGTGTGGTTGAAATATAGAGACTTAAGAGTTTGGGAGCATAGGGAGTTGTCAGTATAGAGCTTCCACCACCATTTCATGAGTAGTGCATTATTGAATTGTTGAAGATCAAGCACACCAAGACCACCCTGTTTCTTAGGCTGGCATATACGCTTCCAGCTAGTATTGAATGGTTCCAGATAACTCAAAGTATTCTTATCTTCAACTTATTCACAACTTGATCAATGTGTTATTTTAGCACTATTCATGATCCATTTATTCACAATCTTTCAAAAGCAATAATTCTTTTCATGAACTCATAATAGATTCATCACTTTAAGTCTCATTAGCAATTTAGGCTTATATAGCAATTTCCACATCAAGTATTTCTTACTCAACATAAGTGTATGTTTACATCAAGAGAATTTCATAACATGACACATAATTTTCTTTTCTTTTCAAAATAAAGGTCATATACTCAAATAATTAATTTTGAAATCAAAACTCATTTACTATCTCAATTCCTTTTTTTATTTTTGAAAATATACACAAAAATTCTAAAACTATTTTTAATAAATTCCTTATCATTTTATAGGAATATTAGAACTTTCCCCCAATTTTTAATTTGCATTAAAACTCATTCAAAAATATTAAAAACCAAAAAAAATCAAAAGTTGAGGCCACCGAGTTTCGATTTCCCAAGCCCAACCGCCTAACAGTGAGCGCCCCAGATCTACACCAAAAGCCAAGAAGTCCATGTGACTGGACTGTCACAAAGCCACATTGAATACCCCATAAATAAACTCTCGGGTTTCAGTATTTTATTTAAACAAAACAAACAAAGTGGGTCTAACAAGTTTCGAATCCAAGGCCTCTGACTGCCCTATGGCGCACTTGCTAGCCAGAAGTCCACTTGCGACCTATGATATCAAATTGCATTAATAGGCTTTTGTTTAGCTTTTCTGTTATTCTATTATTTTTCATAAAACTCCATTTTCATTCGATCTAATCTTTCATTAGTCTACAATTAGTTCATCTAGACTGAAATTTCTTTCAAACAGCAACTCACAGATTTATAATTGATATTTTAAACATTATATCTAAATTTCAATTTATTTGTTCTCTTTAATGAACATAAAATTCATTTTCTTCAATTAAAAAAAAAGCAGTAATTTGTATCCTTACAAACAGTTTGAATGGATTTATGAGTACCAATTTAACTACAAAATTTCATTTTTACTATAAAGGAAGTCTTTAAAATTATTTTTATAATTACATGCCTCTACATTTGTAAATTAACATGCATATGGCAAAAACTCATTATTTCTCATTTCCGAACAACATGAAGACAATTTGTTTCTCAATCGATAGCAAAATTTCTACAAACATGGATTTGTTCTCTCACATCAAAATTTATCATTACTACTCATGTAATAAATTAGCATGCATGTCTTATGAAAAAAAAAACACAAGATTACTCACATCACATTCAATTGGTCTATATTACTAATATCATGTTCTAGCAAAAACTAAAATTTAGAAAATATCAAGACCACCCACCTCTAATGAAGAATGAAAATCAAGAATGAAGATATACTTCTAGCTCCTAGCTCCAACTATCACTTCCTAGTCCTTCTCCTCCTAGCAAGCCTCCAAAGCACAAGAAATACTCTCTTCTCTCTTTCTTTTTCCTCTTTCTATTTTTTGTGTGTTTATTTTAGGTGTGACAAGAGAAGGAAAATGAGGGTTGTATTTATAGGTCAATGTGAGGATTTAAAGTGCAAAATTATCCACCTAATAAATTACTCCACTTAGTTTCCAACTCTTCATAATCCTAACTTCTATAACTCCCAACTCTTCACTTCTCCACCTCTTCAAAAACTCAACCCCCAACTCTTTCTCTTCTAAACTCCCAAACCGACCTTCCTCACTCGACCCTTCATCTTCAACCGGTCACACTCTCTCTCCGAGACTACTCTCTTACGTGGGCCCATCACCAACGTCACCTTAGAGACAGAGCAACAACACTCCACTCCACTAGTCTCCTTCTCAAAAGGCGGGCCCCACTGGCTTCAGTGGCCACGTCAGCATGGTTGATGAAGTCAAGAAATTCATTAGTTGCCTTTCAACGTGTGGGCCTCCATTCACACTATCCAATTTCAATATACTTTTACAAACCATGCATCATGCACTCATTTCATACAAATAGCCAACTTTTCAACACATAGATACGTAAAAATTATTTTAATTAAAATTTATAATGTTTCATCTACAAATAAAATAAATAAATACACACACACTCTAAAAATTTATTTTGAAAATGAATACGCCCAAATACGTTCACCGAAAACACGTACTTCGCACGTAAAAATACCAAAATAGCGAATTCGACTTTATCAACGGAAAATTATATATTTGAAAACAACATAAGAAAATATATTTATTAATTTATACAGATTTCACGACGTAATCACTACGTACGTAGAAAATACGTGCATTACACGTACAAAAGTATTTAGATCAAAATGCGAGATAATAAATTTTTGTTTTATAAAATGGATTTGAATACATAAAATGAATAATTTAAACACATAGAAAATATTACACGTAGTGGTGAAAACACATGATTGATACGTGCATTAAACACGTAAAAAGCACGTAGAATATCAAGATTGAAATATATATATTCGAGTTGACTCAAAGTAGGATAAAATCAATACGAAAAATGCATAAATAGTCGGAATTCACAAAACGTAGTGAAAATACGTTATAAAATACACGTGCGTAACACACGAGGCCAAAATTATAATTTCCAATTTTTCGGGGTGTTACAGATTGGATTTTGCCTACAGTTGCTTTTTGAAAAAAAACGAGTATAGGCAAAACCACATCGCTTTCTGAGAAAGCGACTGTGGAGTTGAGAAATTTTTAGAAACCAAAATATGGATCGTTCGGAAGATGGGTTTAGGGTTTTGAGAGTACAAGTTGAGACGATTGGGAAAGATTAAGTGAATATTTTTAGATTTATAGGAGATTTTGTGGGTAGGAGGTGGATTTTGGGAGGCTAGAATTTTGAGTTTCGGAATTAAGAAGAGAGTAAGAATGGAGATAAGGAAATGAAAAAAACAAGACTGAAATATTAAAAAACCCTAAACGACACTCGCTGTCTCCAAAAGTGTATTAGTAGTCTTTACTCGCCTGTGTGAACTTTATTTACTATTCTATATAACAAGATCATCTTCTATATATGTAATTTCCTCCAATCATGTTAAGTTCATCAGTATCAACACACAGAATAATTACGTATTAGTGTTTTTCTGCTAATATAGTTTCGCATACAACACACAATATACATGCATAGTTGCATCCAGCACACAATATACATGTTTATGGAGCTTACATGGGTTGTACTAACATGTTCAAAAAGATCCAAATACCTAAGTGTTTTACTTCTAAAATCTCTCCACCCCGTATTTTGATCTCTTCCATTTGCTATCTAATGGAGCACATGACCCTTCAAGGAATTAAATCCATGACGAGGTGATCTTCTCAATGTTGGATCAGATGAATCTCATGATTCAATAACGAGTAATGCTACATCCACTAACTAATTCACTATATTTTTTTTCATTACCTTAGATATACTAATATAGCCCCTGTGTAATATATTGCACATATTTTTCAACATAACCCCGTACAATACATTGCACATAAATTTCTAAAAAGTGAGAGTAACAAAACTGTTTTTGAAAAAAATTCTCTAATAGCATAGGAGGGTTTTTTTTGTATTTGTTTTTGTAATTTATTTTGTTAAATAAAAAGTGTGGTGTGCACATGTTAAGGTAAGTGTGATTTCTGATTTGCTATTTTTTCTTTCCTTTCTTCATTTAAAAATGGAGAAAGAATGGAGAAAGGAGAGAGAAGATAAACCTATTAATTAGCTTAAGATATAGTATAAAGTATAATATAGAAGTTATTATAGAGTAAGTGGTAGAAATCTAATAGTACTGTTACCTGAGAATTAGGAAAAAAAAAAAAATTAATGAATTTGATAGTAGGTATAGTATTATTACTCTTGAGCGATTAAATCCCTAGAGAGGATTTGAATTCAATACCAACAGCAATAACATCTTTATAGACATATAATCACATCATTGTGGTTGCCCACCAGAAATTGAGAACTCATTTGGTGAGATTGTGGACCCATGAACCTATATACATATATAAAAGTAACCAACAACTTATTCGAAAATTTTGCCGTACTAACCCACTTTTTGAAAATATTTGACACTCTGACCCACTTTCAAAAATAATTAGCATACTAACTCAGTTTTGGACACGTCAGCAAAAATTGTTATTGAGAAAAACGGCATAGGTTATTTACATGTCGTTTTTCCCAATAATGACATCTATATTTTAAAAAAATGTCATGTCGTTATTTAGAGTAACGACATAGGTTATTTTATTTTTCGACAGCTTGTAGTCTTCATTTAGAAAAAAAATTGCAAGTGTGAACACCTTATAACAGATGCCGTTATTTCAAATAATGGCATTCTCAATACTGATGTCGTTATTTGGAATAACGGCATCAGTTATAAATTTTTTTTATATAAAAAAGTAACTTATTATTCATTATCTTTGATGAATAAGTTAATTTTAAAAAAAAAATTATAACTAATGCCGTTATTCCAAATAACGGCATCAGTTATAATTTTTTATTATTTAAAATTAACTTATTATTCATCCTCTCTGTTTCCAAACAACGGCAACAGTTCATTCATATATAACTGATACCGTTATCTTCAATAACGGCATCAGTCATTCGAATGTCGTTATTGGGGATAACGACATTATTTATAAGTTTTTTTCACGCTTAGAATTTTTTGAAGTTAGAAGATTCATACTTGTAAGTGAAATATACTGATACCGTTATTTCAAATAACGGCATGGTAAAAAATGTAAAATAGATGCCGTTATTGGAAATAACGGCGTAGGGCCGTTATTTCCAATAACAATTTATGCAGACATGTCCAAACTAGATCAGATCGCTAATTATTTTCGGAAGTGGGTTAGACCCCCAAATATTTTCAAAAAGTGGGTCACCACAGCAAATCTTTCCAACATATTCTGCTTTTGATAATCCCATCCATCATCTCGTAGCTATCACCACTCTCACCTCGATGCACCTGTCTGTCACGTTATCTTCAGTTGAGATACTTCTAAGAGCATCCATAGTCGTTTGCTTTATTGCCATTTTTTCCATTTTTTTTCTACTGTAGCGCTTGCAGTCGTTTGCTATTTTGCCATTTTTTGGCAAAAGCGCTACAGTAGATACGGAGATATAGCAAACGAAATAGCAAAATGCATATTATAGCGGACGAAACATGATGTTTCGTCTGGATTATTTTATTATTTTCTGAATTGGTCGGACGGATTAAAATAAATTAGAAAACCACATAAAGCAAGTTTGGACCAGACGAGCCATCATGCGTGGTCTGGCTTGTTTCTTTTGTTTAGAAAACCACATAAAGCAAGTCTGGCTTGTTTGCATCAGCAAGTTTAGAAAACCACATATCATACTTTCTTGAACCAGACGAGCCATCATGCGTCGTCTGGCTTGTTTCTTTTGGTTTTTTTTTTTTATAAAAAGCTGAATGCACTCCCCAAAAACCCGGACGACACATCATGTGTCGTCCCACCCAAATTTCCGAATTTTTTTTTTTTAAATGTCAGAATAAACATCATGCTTCGTCTCTTTTATTTTTTAATATTTTTTTTTGGGACGAAACATGAAGTTTCGTCCCGTATGTATAAATTAATTTTTTAGTATGAAACGAACCATCATGTTTCGTCTGATTATTTTTTAACTAACTTATGCATTTTATACCATTTCGACGACTGCAGCAAAAAGAATAAATGGATCGCTATAAAATGCATTTTGCCATTTTATCCGTTCAACGACTGTGGATGCTCTTACCGAGTTTTCTCTTTCATGGGCCATGGGCCATGGGCCGACTCTAGAAACAAAGAGAAGCTACTTCGTAGGCTAGGTGTTAGTATAAATATTAATGGGCTTGGCCCACTTGGTCTAATAGACAAAAGTGTAATTTGCCCCAGTTTTGAAGTGGAGAGACCATTTACAACTGATTTTGTCTATATTACGATGGTGGTTGTAGTCTGCAGTAATCCCTTACGAGTCATGAATAATGATGGACGAAATATGATTAATATTTTTTAGAGGGTTTTTTTTTGTGTGTGTATTAGAAAATAACAAAGTAGTGAATTAAAATGTGTCTTGTTGCATGCATGATCTTCTAAAAATTAACATGTTGAGGATTGCATGTAGTTGGGGGTTTACCTCTGATCCCTCCAATTTAATAAAAATTATACCGCCAAGTGAGCACACAAATTATATTTACCAATTAAGATTATGTGAACTTTAGTCAACATGATAGATTAATCGAATAAATAAATTTTTTTCAGAAAAAGAAAATTAATCACCGCATTGTTTACTGCAATTAATAAGTGAATAACTTCTTCGATAAAGAGAGTAGGAAGTTATCCATTCTCTTCATAACAGAAAAAAAAACATTCAAACTCGTTTTCTCCAATTTACGCTGTAATTTGTATCCAATAGAATTACGCAAATATATATATCAGTTCTCCATCAAATTACGCCATCAGGTTTCTAGATACTTTTATCGTAATGTTGACCCACGTTCATGAAGTCCATAGAATTTCCACCACAATTAAACAAATAAACATAAACGTGCTAGCCGTTATCACAACGTACAAAAGACAAAGTCTACATCAAAGAACATCAACAAAGAAGAAGAAAATCAAATCTAGAACCCAAAACAAACTTGACATAATTACTTTGAATAATTTTCCAAACAAATAACAAAACAACACATAACAAGGATTTTGATCATACTAAACTAAAGCAGAGACTTAAGCGATCGAGTCCTCGCCTTCTTCTTCTTCTTCTTCTTAATCATCCCTGATCTCTTCCCTTCCCCGTCACATTTTTCGTCGTCATCATAGTCGTCGTCGTCATAACAAACATCAAGCCCATGCTCATCCCCACCAGCAACCTTATTCCTACTACTATCCTCACCATTATCATTACCATTACCATTACAATCTTCTTCAACCTCTTCCTTTTGATCTTCTTCTTCTTCTTCTTCCTCTTCCTCCTTTTTAACTCCACCTCTCTTCTTCGCTCTCATCGGCCCAAACCCATTGTAATAATAATAGAAGTTCGAATCAACCCCACCTTCACCTGCTGCCACATTCCGACTGCTCTTCGCACTCTTCTTCTTCTTCGCATCCGAATTATTATTCACCACAGACATCGAGTTGTAGGAACGAAGCTGCTCGATATGATAGCTACAAAAAGTATGCGGAAGCTGTGCTGCTCTCTTGCAATGCCATCCCTTCCCGTCGTTCTTCTTGCAGTAAGTAACCACAGCAACCTTGTCCTTCTCCTCCTCAATGCTGCTTTCTTTCTCATCCTTCTTCTTATTCTTCAGTGTTGTCGTTGGCGTAGTAGTAGTAGTCGTCGTCTTCTTCTTTCTGGGTTTCTTCTCCTTCACTTCACTGTTTTGTAACCCTAATTATAATTACGCAGAAGAATGGATAGAGAGTGACAAGATAGGTATACATACCTTGTGATAGTAGAAATGGGTTCAGTTTTGACGATGTTTCCTATAATGCCCCTATCACCATCTTCTTCTTTCTGTATATATGAATACGACCCCGAAAAAGGAAAAAAGAAAAGAAGGAAAAAAACCAAAATTAGTCCCAAAATGCCCCTCCCGTATCCTAGCAAATGAAAGGATGGATAACCCTAGCGCAGCCCTAGAATTAACAGTTAACAACCCATCGACAGCAGTTCAAACCAAGCAAGGTTTCTGATCGACAAATTGATCAATCTGGACCGTCAGATCTAGGGTTCACAAAAACCCTACCCACTATTTTTCAAAATCGAAATCCAAATCCAAATGCTAATCATAGAAACCAAACAGTTGAACAGCAACTTTAAAAATTAATAACGATCGAGATGGTAAAGATGAGTGTAATAATTTATTGATTTGTAGTGATCTGACCTTGGGATTTGTGAGGCTGAAGCAGTAATGGTCGTCATCGAAGTCGAAGTCGAAGTCGAGAACATCCCAAGGGGAGCAGTTCAGCTGGCATACCACATCTCCGGCGATGGAGGCGGGGGAAGGAGGCGGAGGAGGCCAGGTGGTGGTGGTAGCGGAGTAGATGGAGGTAGCTGAGCCTAAAAGCTTGGCTGCGTTCCTCCGAATCCTCATGGGCAGGCTTTTGCTTTGGGTCGTAAATCAAAGTAAAGCTGTACGAATAGGGAAAGATTAGATCAAACAAGGTTAGATTTTAGTATGGATTTTTGGATCTTGATTGATTGAGGATGGAAGATGATGAAGAGGAGGGTGAGGGTTTTGTGAGCTGCTCGTTTATTTTGGATTTTTTTTTTTTTTAAATTTCCTTTTTGGGTTTTTTTGGGTCTATATACGATAATGGATATCTCTATTTTTGTGTTGAAATGGGGTTTGGATTTGCAGGGAATTACGGGAGTGCCACTGGGAGGTGATCGTAAGGAATGATGAATTTTTAATATTAAAAAATTGGGTAGTTCGTGGCTGCACCGCCTGCACGCCAACGTGGAAAAGCGGTATCTAGTTTATATAATCTGAAGTCGGTACATGCGAATTATGCAATACTGTATAAAGATTTTAGTTTTTGCATATATATCTCTAATATACATTAAAAATATGTGATTTTTTTCTTGCTATTTTGGTACTGCTTACACATAAAGTATGCTCATATGTATGTGTTGGAATTAATTTGTGCAGTTTTTCGGGCCAGATTCCGGCAAGCTCCGGCCACCGACGGCACTGGAAAATGAGTGGACTGCGGTCCTCTCGACGAGTACTATTCCGTGCGACGAGTACTATTCCGTGGTGTACTCACTTGCCAAAAACGAATACCGTATGAATGAGAAATGTTGGTCCAAAGTTGGGTACTGGAAATATACTAACTTGGCAACTTGGAGAAAATGGATAGTTCCATATCGAAAATTGGGAAATGTTTTTTCTATTATATATCCTAGAAAATTGGACTAAATGGCGTGACCCTGGGGTTACCACTAACGTGTAGTGGAGAGAAGACTTAGCCAAAATGACGCCAAGCCCGGCCTAGGCCTGGTTTGGCTCTGGCTTAATTTTTTTTTTTGCCCAGACAAATTTTTTTTTTCCAGTGAACTGATAAGGCTTTTCACATTCAGTAACTGATACCATTACTTTGTAACAGCTGAGTAATGACTCACCAGTTATGAATCTGAACCACCACTCTGCTGTTGCAGAGTAGTTGACCATTACTCTGCTGTTACAGAGTAATGGGCCTCTGAAGAGTCTCCAGTTTCTCTTATAATGCTACTGACTCCTGTCTGCCAAAGATAGAGTCTTTTTGATAATCCAAGTTTTACACTTCTTCTTCTCCTCTGTGTCAACATCTGAGAGTACATCGCAGCAACAGTTCACTGGAACCTCTGAAGCAAGGGTGCTGCTCTTCAGAGAAGGTACAGTTGTATCCTGGAAAGCAATTCGCCAGCCACCGTCACACTACGGGATGAATTTTGCTTTAAGAAGAGAGATTTCTCATCTCGACTCTGTACAAAGCCTTTGGTTTACTATTTTTTCTTCCTGTATTTCTGTTCTTCATATTTGCTGTTGGTATTTTTCGTATTTATAAAATCGGGTTCTAACAATCTTAAAACAAAATTTTTTCTCACTGATTCTAACAGTTTTGGTGAAGTTTATTTACAGGTACTGTTATCAATTCGGAAAAAACAACAACAACTAATAGCTTTGTTTCAAACTGTTTCAGATAAGAACATGGAAAACACACAAAATGATATTGCCAGTGGGCTTATCAGTACCGAAACACCGGTGATCCAAAATATGACTGCACAATCGGTTGCGGCACATTCGGTCGTTCTGCCCATACACATAACCGTGGGAAAAAAATCGAAGAAGTTCAATGGAACTGGATTCAAGAAGTGGCAAGGGAAGATGCAGTTCTACCTAACCACCTTGAAGTTGGACAGGTTCCTCACTGAATCTGCCTCGATGCTAGACCGATGGATGCACACTCCGTTGCTGCAGTTGATACGTGGACTCAGAGCGACTACCTCTGCAGGAACTACATCCTGAATGGCTTGGTAGACTCCCTGTACAACGTCTACTATGTCTTCAAGACGTCCAAACTCTCTTTGGAAAAGAAGTACAAAACAGAAGATGCCGGGTCCAAGAAGTTTGTAGTCGGCAATTTCTGCACTACAAGATGATTAACTCCAAAACTGTTGTGAGTCAAGTCCAGGAACTGCAGGTCATAATGCATGACATCGCTGTAGAGAACATGACGTTGTGCAAACCATTCCAGGTTGCAGCGTTCATCGAAAAGCTTCCACCTGGATGGAAAGACTTCAAGAACTACTTCAAACACAAGCGAAAGGAGATGTCTTTTGAAGACCTAATTGTCAGGTTGCGGATCGAAGAGGAGAATCGCAAGACTGACAGGTCCTATGGAAATCAGTCCATAGAAAAGGCCAACGTGGTGGAGCACTAACAGAAGGGCAAGAAAAGAACGTTTTTGCCACAGGCATCAAACAAAAAATCTCTTGCAAAGAGGTTTGCTGGAAAAAACCACAAGTGTGGTAAGATGGGGCACAAAATATCCGAGTGTCGCAGCAAGGACAACAATCGTGCATGAGCTGGACATACAAAAGGGAATGAAAAATCCCACGTACACATAGCTGAGAACTTGTCCAATTGTAGTACCCCGTATTTTCAAATATTATTTAAAGATTTGAAAATAAATTAAAATGATTTTCTGGAGATTTAATAAATATTTCTGAAGGTTTATCTTTTTACACGTGCGAAACACGTGCAAATATTTTTGGTCTAAATATCCAATTTTATATTTTTAATAAGTTCTCGTACTTATTATGGAGTATATTCTAAAATTTGGAATTTTTCTGAGTAGAGAAACTATTTTTATAAATATCTCGAAAGAGAGGGGCTTTTATGTAAAAAGCCGTTTGGATCTGAAATAAATTATGAAAATTTATTTTTACTGATTTTTGGGCTCTCCATGATCATCATTTAAATTAAAGTATATTTAAATTTTATTTGGAGTCGATTTGGTAAAGATTTAAAATAAATAGAATGTTTTTGCAAATATGGAATTTATGTTGGATCTTTTTGTAAATGTTTTCTAGAAAGTAAAAGTCAAATATTTTGACTGGAAAATTTAATATGTATTATTATATATTATTTCTTATTTTTCTGGATTTTTATGAATATTTTATGATGTATTTGCAAATATTGCAAAAGGGAGGGCTTTTGTGCAAAATCGCCATCCTGAGTTGTAAATCCGAATTTTTCTTATTTACTGGGCTGTTCTGGATTGCTGGACAACTCAGTGATAAGAAGATTTGATTTGGTTTTGATTTAGTTAACTTATTTTAACTAAGGAAGGTTATATATGTAAAGTAATAAATTGAAAAGGATTCTTTTGCAAAAGTATTTCTAAAACCCTAAATCTGATTTCCGGCCTGTATAAAAGAGAGTGTGCAGCCGTCTTTCACTGCACAACTCAAGATTTATTATATTATTATTTTCTTGGTGATCAAGGGGAGGATTTTGGATCTCACGAAAGGAGAGGATTTCTTGTTGGATCTCTTCATTCCTAAGGTGAGTGACATTATTTTGTTTTATTTGTTTTGTGTATGTTGTAGGTGAATGACATAATTGTTTGTTGTTTTGTTTGCTTTCTTTGATTTGTGTATGACGTATGAGAATGATATGAATGTTTAGATTGATTTGGATGTTGAATATGTGGGATGGATGAAAATTTGGATCTTTGAGAAGAATCCTAGATACTTGCATGAGAATGATTTTAGAGTTGTTGAGAACTTAATATAAATTATTAGTAGGCTAAAAATATTGGATTATTGCTGATTTGGTTGAGTTTGATAGATGTCATGCATTAATTAAATTAAAGATGAGATTTTTGGATTATTGGTGAGTTAAATAAAAACTACTTGACCATGTTGGGGATAAATTTATTTTTTTT
The DNA here is from genome assembly GCA_017893485.1 of Hemerocallis citrina. NCBI lineage: Eukaryota > Viridiplantae > Streptophyta > Magnoliopsida > Asparagales > Asphodelaceae > Hemerocallis > Hemerocallis citrina. The sequence continues at coordinate 283,031 of JACEHZ010000483.1, read as the reverse complement.
ATGAATCAACTATAGAAAATTGTTGAGATTGAGTTGAGGAATTTTGGAAATGATTAATGGTTTAGAGGACCATGTTTTGAGGATTTGAGTTATGAGGATTTAAATTGGGGATTTATGATTTTTGTAAAAGATGTTGTTTGGATTTGGATTTCTCAAATGCTAAGTTTAAATATAATTATTTTGGTATTAATAAGATTTGAAAAATAAAGGGAAGTTATTTTTTTATATGACTGATTTATAAAAACCCTGATTTTTACATATGTACAACCAAAATTAGGTAGACTGTAGGCCGACAGTCGACTGTCAGACCTTTCAGTCGACTGGTACGACCCAGCTGCTGTGTCTTTAGCCTTTTGTAACCCGTTCTAGACAGTCGACTTAGACCCTTGTTCAGTCGACTGGTGTACTTAGACTTATTTTGCAAAGTTATTGCAGTATCTTTTCTGGACAGTCGACCTATGACCCCTTAAGTCGACTTATAACACTTAGAATATTTTATTAAAGAATTCTGGAATTTCTCTGCTAAGTCGACTTACGACTTTTATAAGTCAACTTATATTACTTAACTTATTTTCTTAAAATCGTGGAATTTTCCCTCTGGACAGTCGACTTACTTCAGTATTAGTCGACTGGTGCTGATGTGTTCTCATAAGTTTGAATGTTTCCTTCAAATGATTTATTCTTCAAATGTTTTAAGCTATACCTTATCTTCTATTTTAACATATGATTTCAAGATGTTAAGTTGAGCAGTTTCAGATGTGAGTTTGGTTGAGATATTTGAGTTGAGTCTCTAGAGGATGTGTGTGACCCTAGCATACCGGTGTTTGAGTTAATTATGTTTGGATCTGTTGAGGCATTTAGTTGTTCAGATATTGAGTAAAGTCCGGTAGGGTACACCGACTTTAGGAGATTCGTTAAGTAATTAAATAACCCAAAAAATGATAAAGACAGGCACTAGTGGTGATATGACGAACGGGAACATGGGTTATGCTCATCAGTATGGCTTTCGGTGTGGGATTTAATCTCCGAAATTATCCAAGTATCTTACTTAGGGTGTAGGATGTATCTCCGGAATTATCTCAGGTAAATTACCTGCGGTGTGGGATATATCTCCGGAATTATCCAAGTAGTTACTTGCGATGTGGGATTGATCTCCGGAATTATCGGAGTCGAGGCGACGCACATGGGGTATTCATGTGATGAGGGTCATTGTTTCGGTGTGGGATTTAATCTCCGGAATTATCCAAGTATCTTACTTAGGGTGTGGGATGTATCTCCGGAATTATCTCAGGTAAATTACCTGCGGTGTGGGATATATCTCCGAAATTATCCAAGTAGTTACTTGCGGTGTGGGATTGATCTCCGGAATTATCGGGGCAAGGGCTAGTACTCACAGTTTATCTTTATCTCGTAGTAGTCATCGTGTTAGGATTAGTTGCATAGCGGGGATTGAACCCTATAATGTGGAGACGTTAAGGGTTTGCACCGAACCTATGTACAATGGGATGCATAGACTTCGACAAGTACGCATTAGAGAGTCCGCATATAGAATTTGTGTTTTCTTGACTTGGTTTTATGTATGTGTTTTCCTGTTTTCTACACCTAACACGTAGTTAAGCTACACTTGATGTTTTCATGTTTTCCTGCTATTTATTACTTCACAATACATGTTTAGTATATGTTATTCTCGTTCAGTATATGTTATTTAGGAATCCATGCTTATTGTTTATTTATGCTGTTTGTTGTTTTATATCACTCACAACATTTATGGCTGACCCATTTAGTTTTGGGGGTTAGGGATCATCTCTAGCCTCATATGTTACAGGTCGTTGCTTAGAGTTTGGAGGTTGGATGCTTGAGATAGTTTTGGAGACAAACTGATGTAATAGAGTTTTGTGTAAAATTTTAGTAAAAGAAGTGTTGTAAAAAGAATGATGTAATTCAAGGTGTTTTGTATTCCGCTGTGTTGGTAAAAGATTATTGTAATAAAAGTTTGGAATAAAATTATTTATATTTTTAGGCTATGTGTACTATTACATTGAAGTTGATGCTGGGATTGTGCAACGTATTTTCTAAGTTATTATATTAGAAATTCGGGGCGTTACACCACTGGTCTCTCTGACCTGGTCCTCTGTGCTGTAGTATCAGAGGTAAATCTCGTGGGGAGCAATCCTCCTGAATGGTGGTACGATACTGCGGCCATCAAGCATATCTGCTCGGAAAAGGAGATATTCACTTCATACCAGAAGTGCAACAAAGATGAACAGCTGTTCATGGAAAACTCTTCCACCTCCAAAATTGCAGGAACAGGGAAGATAGTGCTGAAGATGACCTCAGGCAAAGAACTAACACTCACAAATGTTTTACATGTTCCAGATATTAGAAAAGACATGATATCAGGTTCTTTGCTAAGCAAAAATGGATTTAAGGTTGTTCTTGTTTCTGATAATTTTGTATTGTCTAAGAATGGGGTATACTTGGGTAAAGGATATGTAAAGGATGGACTGTTTAAGTTTAATGTAATGACAGTCATCCCTAAAACTATTGTTCCTGCTGTTCCCAATGTTAATAAAATAACTCCTATTGCCTATATTGTTGAGTCTTCTTCTGTTTGGCAGGAAAGACTAGGCCATGTTAATGTCAATTCTATGCGTAGATTAATTAACATGAATTTGCTACCAAAATTTAAGGTAGATAACTCCGAAAAATGTGAAGTTTGCATGGAGGCCAAACTCACTAAAACTCCATCATGTTCTGTAGAAAGAAACACAGAAACTCTAGATCTAATTCACATGGATTTGTGTGATTTAAAATACATACAGACCAGAGGTGGCAAAAAGTACTTTGTGACATTCATAGATGACTGCACAAAATTCTGCTATGTATACTTGTTACATAGCAAAAATGAGGTTTTGGATAAATTCAACGAATATAAAGTTAAGGTTGAGAATCAACTTGGCAAAATGATTAAAATCGTTAGGAGTGATAGACAAGGAGAATATGCTGCACCATTTAATATGTTCTACTCTGAACATGGAATAGTTCATCAGACAACTGTTCCTTACTTACCCGAATCAAACGGTACTGCCGAGTGCAAGAACCAAACTCTAAAAGAAATGATGAATGTCTTGTTATTGAATTCTGGCTTACCCCAAAACATGTGGGGGGAAGCGTTGCTGACCGCCAACTACATTCTCAATAAAATATCTCACAAGAAAACCGACAAGACACCATACGAACTATGGAAAGGTAACGTACCTTCGTATAAATACCTCAAAGTGTGGGGGTGTCTAGCAAAAGTGGCAGTACCTAACCTGAAACAGATCACCATCAGACCTAAGACGATTGATTGCATATTCATAGGCTATGCACACAACAGTAGTGCATATCGATTCTTGGTATACAAATCAGATATATCGGATATCCATGTAAATATAATTATGGAATCAATGAATGCTTCCTTATTTGAACACGTATTTCCGTGTAAGGATACTACGTACCCCAAACGTATACGTGAATAAGAGAATGAAAGCATTTCGGTTGATGAACCAGAACATGATACTGATAAGCGTAAACGAAGTAAACGGGCTAGAACATCAAAATCATTTGGTCCTGACTTTATAACGACCTTTCTGTTAGAAAATGAGCCTAGAACTTTCAAGAAAACCATGTTTATGCCTGATGCTCCTATGTGGAAGGAAGCAATCAAAAGTGAAATAGACTCCATTATGCAAAATCATACAAGGGAATTACTCGACTTGCCTTCTGGATGTAAAGCTCTAGGATGCAAATGAATTTTCAAATAAAAATTGAAACCAGATGGTTTAATAGAGAAGCATAAGGCAAGACTTGTGGTACAAGGATTTAGGCAACAGGAAGGCCTAGATTTCTTTGATACATATTTCCCAGTTACAAGAATAACTTTCATAAGAATGTTAATAGCTATTGCAGTTCTACGTAACCTAAAAATACATCAAATGGATGTTAAAACTGCATTTCTAAATGGGAACTTAGAAGAAGAATATACATGAAACAACCTGATGGTTACGTAGTTCCTGGACAGGAAAACAAGGTGTGCAGGCTTGTAAAATTCCTGTACGGACTAAAACAAGCTCCAAAGCAGTGGCATGCAAAATTTGACAATGTTATGATGTCAAATGGTTTCAAATAAATGAATGTGATAAGTGTATCTACATCAAAAATACTCCAAATGGATACATTCTGGTCTGTCTGTATGTAGACGACATGCTCATTATTGAAAGCAATAACGATATTATCAAACAAATTAAGAGCATGCTTAGTGGCAAGTTTGACATGAAAGATTTGGGAGTTGCAGATGTCATACTAGGAATCAAAGTCTTCAGGACATCTGAGGGAATTACTTTGTCTCAAGCTCATTATGCTGAGAAAGTACTTAAAAGATTCAAGAATTACTCCAATGAGACAGCAAAAAGTACCGTCGATCCCAGTCTTCACTTGTTCAAAAACACAGGCGAAAGCATATCACAACTGGAATATGCACGTGTAATCGGTAGTCTGATGTACCTAACAAATTGTACATGACCGGACCTAGCACATTCGGCAAATGTACTGAACTGCTACACAAGTAATCCAGAACGAAGTCACTGGAAAGGAATAACTAGAGTATTGAACTACTTGCGACATACTCAGAGTTATGCACTATATTACACCAGATATCCAGCAGTACTAGAAGGCTACAGTGATGCCAACTGGATATCGGACTCCAAGAAATCGAAATCCACAAGTGGATATGTCTTCACACTTGGTGGTGCAGCTATGTCATGGAAATCCTCTAAACAAATGCTATTGGCCAGATCCACCATGGAATCTGAGTTTATTGCTTTAGACAAAGCGGCAGAGGAAACAGAATGACTTCGAAACTTTTTAGAGGGTATTCCTATGTGGAAAAAAACAGTGCCTGCTTTATGTGTACACTGTGACAACCAATCGGCTATAGCACGAGTACTGAGTTATATGTATAATGGTAAGTCTCGTCATATCAGAAGGCGACACAAAACCATTAGACAACTGCTCTCAAATGGAGTAATCTCTATAGAATATATAAAACCAGCCGACAACCTAGCGGATCCATTTACTTGAAACGCCCCGAATCCCAAATACACTGAATTCGAGATGTTCTACAGGATCTTTTCACTTTCTTCAGTACAATTTTACAAGGAATTTAAACTTTTCACTTTACATCAGAGTTTACATCATATATTACATTTACATTACACAGCGGAAGTAAAAATTTACAACATTTACATAAATGTACAACAACATGGTAAAATCTTTATGCATCCATTCCTCTTTAACATGTCATTTATCCTGCATACAAAACTGTGGGTACGTCAGTTTATTCAACCAACGATAGTTATACATGGCCATCCTCTCTATGCCAGAAACAGTATAACGATTCTCATTTCTTAGCAGATCACAAACTTGTTCACATGATAAATAAAGAAAAGGGAAAACTCTTAATGACGTCGTGTTGTGATTGTGCACTTAATCCTTAATGCAATTATTTAATTTACATGACACTAATGCGCACTTGTTCGGATTCTATGCATCCCATACTATATAGGTCCGAGGGCAAGCCTCTTAATCGTTCTTCATTTTTGTAGGGTTCAATCCCTTGTCATGACTTAATCTACTACTGTAATTATGGTAAGTATCCTAGATGTTTTCCGACCTACGAACTCATGTCTAGGCACTCTGGAGGGAATCCCATCGCTGACATGACTCATTATGCAGACATCCTGTGGTAATTCAGCTCTCACCATAGACATGACACCACCCGTAGTCTTCAAACATCCCACGAGCGTCGCCACTGGGACGGTACTCTGGAGTAGTATCCTCACCCAGGCTCATCATGGGAATTTCTGGGATACGCTCTCGCCGCTACCCAATAGCCCTCATACTCAATGTTTTTCTCTTACTTTCATCACATCTCCACTATGTACTAGTCCTTATTTTAATAGAATCATGAATAAAAATCAGAGCTCTAAAGTTAGCCTCTCCACTAAACCGAACTTATTCATTCATTTCAATACATGACCAACCTTGGTCTTTAAATTCTCATTTTTCATTTCATTTCCATTGTCGGGGAAGACTTAGCTACTCCTTTGTTCAATTTCCAATTCAGAACTTCCAATTTGAGCATTTCCAACTCATGAATTCGTTTTCATTGCCTCAGCATATCATGTTCTTAACTTTCATATTCATGTAATTATCAATTCAAAACTATGATTCATTTCATGTACATTCATGCAGCAATAAATAGAGTTTACCAACATCAATCGTAAAGTTCACAACTTTTAACAGCAATTAACTGAAATCTCTGACATATCAAAATATACTCTGTACAGTCGACTTGGAAAACATCAATCGACTTGTACAGTCGATTCATGTTCTTCATAATCACTCGGAAGAGTCGACTGCTGCACATGGCCAGTCGGCTGTTCCGCAGCTTTTTATGTTCAAAATGTAATTCACGTGACAGTCGACTGTTAATAAATCAGTCGTCTGTCCCGGGTCTTAACAGTACATATTCATGCTCAGCTCAGTCGACTTGTTACTCACATTAAGTCGACTGGACGGTTTCACAATTCAAATTAAGGGATCATCTTCCCAATAGTTCTTACACGCACATGCATCATGGAGTCAATTTACAATGTACATACATTCATGTTTCATAAACACAAAATTTCTTAACTGTTCAGTAACATCATAACATGGAATCTCAAGTAACTAATATTGTCTTTCCTTTAAGGAAGTGTTTAAACATGCTTTTACATTTGTTTATAACTTTCTTGCAGAGATGAAATATTAATCTCAATTTATTATACTAGGACAACACAATGGAAATATCTCATTTCATGGAATCTACAGGAGTATTCATAGTTTAATCAATGCGTCGGTCGACTGTTCATAACATCAGCCGACTGCACATGTCATTCTTAATTTTATTAATTATCGCTAGTTCTTTTTCCATATATTCATATCTCCTCAGTCATGTACATCATGACGGATATGAGTTAGCCTTCCTACTTCATTTTAATTGTACACATATATGTCAATTAAACCTTCTAACAATCATGGAACAGATGTCTCGTACCAGTCGACTTATCCATACGGCAGTCGACTGTACAGACCCAATTCATCCTTGTTTACAGTGCCATTACTACACTATTATTCCTCCACATTCATCATCATAAACATACTCAAATAATTCTAGTACGTTTGAATTTACTTCTCATAAGCATAATAACAATCATCAGAATTATGACATATTTTCTACACTAGAAGTCCTGAGAAACACCCACCTTATTGACGAAAATAACCGAACCCAGAAAAGCTCCTCAATGCAATGCACCCCTCCTTGCTCCTTGCTCCTTGTCGAAAATCTCCAGACGATGATGCCCGGACTCCACAAAATAATACACACCACTTTCTCACAATAATTCTCTTATAAAATAATCTTAGTGTAGAAGAACAATGGATGAGAGGGGTATTTATACACCAATTGGAGTGAGATGGAGGGCTAGGATTCAGTAGATAGTTATTGGATCAAAGGCTAGGATGCACTAGGGAGTTGTAAAAACCACCCACACCCCTAAATAACCACCCACAACTCACCCCCACTTCTCTACCCAATCCGGCCAAGATAGTGTGCTTATGCACGTGTACATGGAGTGTACGTGCAAGCACAAACCACCCTACAAGAAATTTGTACACCAACTAACAAGTATTTTTTTTAAAAAAGAAATGCTACACATTACAAGTTGTAGAAAATAAGAAAAAGATTAAATTCATGGGCTTAAATTAATTGGGCCAAGATAATTATTTTAAAGGAAAAATAAGTAAACTAACATTTGGGCTTTAGAAAAAAAATGCTTTATAGAAACAATATTCTTACTCATCATATTGAAAATAATAGCCAAAATATTACACGTGCACACCACATGTAAAAATAAAATAGTTTTTCATATATTCGAAAATCAGGGTATTACATTACTAAAGGTCTATCGCGAGAGCAGGTTGTGAGATCATCAAGAAGAATGGGTTTAAAGCCTATGAAGAAAGAGGATACTTGATGGAAACCCTACCTAGGAATTGGAGATCCTAAGATCCAGATTCAAAGGGATAACTAAATCTTGTTGAATCGACGGAAGCACTGAGAGATTAAAATCTCATACCCACTCTTAGGATGATAAAACAATGCTACCTGTAAAGAGTTTGGATAAACTTGGCTTTTAATGATTCCCATAGCTTTGAAATAAAAGTGGGGTATAGCAGGATACTCGTTATGGGCAATCACCTTGTGAGTGTAAAATATGGCTATTTCTAGGAGAATGAAGAGAGGTTACATTCTCCAAGCTCACTCAGATTAACCAGGGATGTTCAAGGCCAAAATGAACACAACAAGAGAACTTAGTTCTGTGAGGAGATGAAACTTTGTGATGGTTATTATCTTGGTTCACATCAAAGCCCGGGTAGTTCAAGACATCATGATCACTACCTGGTCAAGTGAATCCGATAGCTACTTACTAAGGGTGGTTCAAAGTTGAAATATTACTACCATTCCTGATGCAGTGATTTTCTCATGTTTTTTGTTTTTATGTCGTGTCTGGATTACATAGTCTGGTAATTTTCATTCATGTGGGGGATTGTTGGAATTAATTTTTGTAGTTTTTCGGGCCGGATTCCGGCAAGCTCCAGCCACCGATGATGCCGAAAAATGAGTGGATTGTGATCCTCTCGACGAGCACTATTCCGTGGTGTACTCACTTGCCAAAAACGAATACCATATGAATGAGAAATGTTGGTCCAAAGTTGGGTACTTGAAATGTACTAACTTGGCAACTTGGAGAAAATGGATAGTCCCATATCGGAAATTGGAAAAGATTTTTTCTAGTATATATACTAGAAAATTGGACTAAAGGGCGTGGCCCAGGGGTTACCACTAACGTGTAGTGGAGAGAGGACTTAGCCAAAATGACAAACACACACATGTGCGCACGCGCGCCCGGCCAGGCCCGGCTCTGGCCACCAGTTATAAATCTGAACCACCACTCTGCTGTTGCAGAGTAGTGGACCATTACTCTGCTGTTACAGAGTAATGGGTCTCTGAAGAGCCTCCAGTTTCTCTTATAAGGCCACTGACTCCTATCTGCCAGAGATAGAGTCTTTTTGATAATCCAAGTTTTACACTTCTTCTTCTTCTTCTTCTCTTCTGTGTCAACATCTGAGAGTACATCGCAGCAACAGTTCGCTGGAATCTCTGAAGCAAGGGTGCTACTCTTCAGAGAAGGTACAGTTGTATCCTGGGAAGCAATTCGCCAGCCACCGTCACACAACGGGGTGAATTTTGTTTTAAGGAGAGAGATTTCTCATCTCGACTCTGTACAAAGTCTTTGGTTTACTATTTTTCTTTCCTGTATTTCCGTTCTTCACATTTGCTGTTGGTATTTTTCGTATTTATAAAATTGGGTTCTAACAGTATGTAAGTATGCTCCTTTGTAATTACTATAAAAAATATTTTAGATGAACTCTATCTCCTTAAGTCCAGTAGAAAAAAAATAGTGAGAAAAAAAATTAGTACACTTAGTATTTTTCTACAAATTATTAGTTACTATATTACTAAGATGCTTTCCTCTAACTCGTGCCCATTTTGTTTGTTGATATTGTCACCGAAACATAAATTATTAGTTACTATATTACTAAGATATGCTCATATATAGACGATAAAAGTGATATTGTCACTGATTCATTAATGAAATGTTAATGAAACAAAGTAGTACGTACATAAAGATCAGTGATTACATAAACTAACATCGAACTGATACCTCAAAACAAAATCAAAATACTGTAGGTCCCGCCACAAAAGTGCATGCACTCATGCATGCAACGTTTGGTGCATGCTGATGCATGACAACGTTTGATGCAAGCATGGTGTCTCTTCCGAAGCATGGTATCTTTTCCGAAGCATGGTGTCTCTTCCGAAGCATGGTGTCTCTTCGAAAGCATGGTGTCTCTTCCCTTCCTATAAATTCTCACTATTTTCTTCATTTGAAGATACACTCAACTGAAGAGAAAAATAGAGATTGATAGCCACAGAAAGCTTATAAAGTATTGAGAGTTTTTTTGTAAATCTTTTGAGATTGAGAAATAATATTTATGTTGTTTTCTTCTCAAATTTATCTCTGTTGTTTTTCTCACGATCCTAACAAGTGGTATCAGAGCGAGGTTGAGTTGTTGAGTGCCAAAAGCCTTTGCAGATCAAGATGTCGATGGAGGAATCAATATCATCATCATCATTTGGAGCCATGATCAAGCTTACTGCCACCAACTATACACTTTGGAGACCTCGGATGGAAGATCTCCTAAGTTGTAAAGATCTCTTTGATCCTATTGAGGAGAAGGGAGAGAGACCTGAAGCTACCAATGAGGCGGACTGGAAGAAGATGAACAGGAAAACGATCGGTCAGATTTGACAGTGGATCGATCACAGTGTCTTCCATCATGTTGCCCAGGAGACGGATGCTTTTGCCCTTTGGAAGAAGCTGGCGGATATGTACCAGGCCAAGACAGCTCGAAATAAGGCCCTGCTGATGAGACGGTTGGTGAACCTGAAGCTACAGGGAGGAACTTCTGTAGCAGAACACACCAGCGAGTTTCAGAGCCTAGTGAATCAGCTATCTTCAGTGGAGTTACCACTTGAAGATGAGTTACAGGCACTTCTACTTCTCAGCTCTCTTCCAGACAGTTGGGAGACATTGGTGGTCTCCCTCAGCAACTCGGCTTCGACTGGCAATCTTACCATGTCTATGGTTAAGGATGCCCTATTCAATGAGGAAGCTCGGAGAAAGGACGTTGGCACAGAAGCACAAGCCTGCGTCACAGAAGTCCGTGGGAGACAGCGAGAGGAAGATCGAGGCAGGTGGAGAGGCAGGAGCCAAAGCAGAGGCAGATCGAGAGGCAAATCAAGTGATGGGAGGAGGCCTGCATACAACTGCCATCACTGTGGCAAACCAGGCCACATGAAAAGAAATTGTTGGAAGTTACAAAAGCAAGGTGGTCAGGGAAGGTCACAACCAAAGAAGGAAGGAGATGCACAAGTCACAGTACTAGAAGGTGTGGCTCTTTGCTCTCATGAGGATGAGACATGCCTCCATGTGTCGAATCAGGGCGTAGAATGGGTGGTAGATACTGCAGCATCTTGCCATGCCACTCCTCGAAAGGACATCTTCACGACGTACAAAGCTGGAGACTTTGGCTCGGATGTTCGCCATGTACCTGAACTTCGACAAAATCTTCTTTCGGTGAGAGCCCTAGATGAAAAGGGCTATGATAACCGTTTTTGCAATGGCTCGTGGAGGATGCTGAAAGGTGTAATGGTGATCGCTCGTGGACATCTCTGCAGCACTTTGTACAAGACTCATGTGAAGATCAATGTGGAGAGTCTCAATATTGTTGAACATGAAGCTTCGCAGAAACTGTGGCACCAGAGACTCGGTCACATGAGTGAGAAAGGTTTATCAACCTTGATGAAGGAAAATCTTATCTCCATTACCAAGAATGCAGAGCTTCAACCTTGCAGCAGCTGTTTATTTGGCAAGCAGCGAAGAGTCTCTTTTAGTTCCTCTTCGACAAGGAGATCAGAGTTGCTCAGTCTGATACATTCTGATGTTTGCGGTCCCATGGAGGTGGAGTCACTAGGCGGTAACAAATACTTTCTGACATTTATTGATGATGTTTCTCGGAAGGTGTGGGTGTATTTTCTGAAGACAAAAGATCAGGTCTTGGAAAGCTTCAAATCATTTCATGCCATGGTAGAGCGTGAAACGGGGAAGAAGCTGAAGTGCCTCCGCTCAGATAACGGAGGCGAGTATACATCCAGGAGTTTTGATGCCTATTGCAAGAGTCAGGGCATTCGGCACGAGAAGACGGTTCCACGTACCCCGCAACACAATGGGGTAGCAGAAAGAATGAACCGAACAATCATGGAAAGAGTCAGAAGTATGCTCAGCACAGCAAAGCTGCCAAAGCCATTTTGGGGAAAAGCTGTTCGCACCGCCTGTTACTTGATCAATCGTTCTCCATCAGTCCCGCTGAATTTCAACATCCCGGAGAAGAAATGGACCGGCAAAAACCCCTCCTACTCTCACCTGAGGACATTTGGATGTCTGGCTTATGCACATGTCTCAAAGGAGCTCAGGCAGAAGTTCGATGCGAGAACCACTCCATGCATTTTCATAGGCTATGGAGACGAGGAGTTTGGATACAGGCTATGGGATCTAACGACGAAGAAGCCCATCAGAAGTAGAGACGTGGTGTTCCATGAAAATAAGACATATGGGGACACTGAAAAGCCTACAATTGCTGAAAGTCCTGACAGTACTCAGGACTTTGTTCCAGATACAGTACCAGTACAAGCTGCCGCAGATGATGATGTGTCTGATCAAGAACTAGAAGCAGAACCAGAAGAGGAGGAAGAAGGGATTGATGAGCCTGGGGAGCCGCAACCTTTCACACCTGCAGAACCAGTACAAGATAATGATACACCGCCTGAGACGAGTGAGCCTCAGCTACGTAGATCTGAAAGAGGCCATGTTCCGTCTACTAAATATCCAGAATCAGAGTACATTCTTCTTACTGATGAAGGGGAGCCAGAGAATTTTCAGGAAGCATTGTCTCATCCAGACAAAGACAACTGGCTGCACGCTATGCGGGATGAGATGGACTCTTTAGAGAAGAACCAAACCTACGATTTGGTTAAGCTTCCAGGAGGGAAGAAGGCACTAAAGAACAAGTGGGTATTCAAGCTCAAGAAAGATGGCAGCGGAAAGGTGGTGAAGCACAAAGCTCGGCTAGTGGTCAAAGGATTCCTTCAGAAGAAAGGCATCGATTTTGGTGAGATTTTTTCTCCAGTTGTAAAGATGACTTCAATCCGAGTCATGCTCGGATTAGCAGCTAGCCTAGACTTGGAGCTTGAACAAATGGATGTGAAGACTGCATTTCTTCACGGTGATCTGCATGAAGAAATTTACATGGAGCAGCCAGAGGGATACGAGGTTCCAGGGAAAGAGAATCTCGTATGTAAGCTGAAGAAGAGTTTGTATGGCCTCAAGCAAGCACCAAGGCAATGGTACAAGAAGTTTGATTCATTCATGGTGAGTCAAGGCTACAAGAGGACTACTGCAGATCAATGCGTCTACATTCAAAGGTCCCCTGATGGAAATTTCATTGCACTGTTACTATATGTCGATGACATGTTGATCGTCGGACAAGATGCAGTGAAGATCAGACAGCTGAAGATAGAACTCTCTAAGGTCTTTGATATGAAGGACCTTGGGCCAGCTCAGCAGATTTTAGGTATGAACATCTCTTGAGACAGAAAGGCCCGAAGATTGTGGTTATCTCAAGAGAAATATGTTGAACGGGTGATCAAGCGATTCAACATGGAGGGTGCCATGCCAGTTAGCATCCCACTGGCTAATCATTTCAAGTTGAGCAAGAGTTCGTGTCCCTCATCCAGGAAAGAGATCGAGGAAATGGAAGTTGTGCCTTATTCTTCAGCGGTTGGAAGTCTGATGTATGCAATGGTGTGTACGAGGCCGAATATTGCACATGCAGTGGGTGTGGCAAGCAGATTTCTCTCCAATCCAGGAAATGAGCATTGGGAGGCTGTTAAGTGGATTCTCAGGTATCTTAAGGGTACTTCAAAGATATGTTTGTGTTACGGGGGAGCTGATCCGGTTTTGGAAGGCTATACAGATGTAGATATGGCCGGAGATCTTGATGGTAGAAAATCGACTTCTGGTTTTATCTACACTTTTGCAGGGGGAGCTGTGTCATGGCAGTCAAGGTTGCAGAAGTGCGTTGCACTATCTACGACAGAAGCAGAGTACATTGCTGCCACTGAAGCTGGCAAGGAGATGTTGTGGTTAAAGCGATTTCTACAAGAACTCGGGATCAAGCAGAATGACTACAAGGTACATTGTGACAGTCAGAGTGCTCTGGATTTGAGCAAGAATTCAATGTACCATTCCCGAACAAAACATATTGATATTCGCTATCACTGGATACGCGAGGTGATGAATCAACAATTGTTGAAACTGATGAAGATCCACACGAAGGAGAATCCAGCAGACATGTTGACAAAGATTGTGTCTCGGGAGAAACTAGAGTTATGCAGAGACATAACTGGAATGGATGAGAGATGACGATTGGTGCAGATGTGGCGTGAGGGGGAGAATTGTAGGTCCCGCCACAAAAGTGCATGCACTCATGCATGCAACGTTTGGTGCATGCTGATGCATGACAACGTTTGATGCAAGCATGGTGTCTCTTCCGAAGCATGGTGTCTTTTCCGAAGCATGGTGTCTCTTCCGAAGCATGGTGTCTCTTCCGAAGCATGGTGTCTCTTCGAAAGCATGGTGTCTCTTCCCCTCCTATAAATTCTCACTATTTTCTTCATTTGAAGATACACTCAACTGAAGAGAAAAATAGAGATTGATAGCCACAGAAAGCTTATAAAGTATTGAGAGTTTTTTTGTAAATCTTTTGAGATTGAGAAATAATATTTATGTTGTTTTCTTCTCAAATTTATCTCTGTTGTTTTTCTCACGATCCTAACAAATACAACATCAAAAAGTACACCACCAAAAGCATCTGATCATCATTTTCCTCGTGCAATTTCCACCCTCAAGTCTTTTATAATGTTTGACCTGCTCCTACGGCTTTACTTCTCTTCTTCCTCCTCTAACCTAAGCCTCTTCCTTGTGCCTCCTGACCTGTCCACGATTGCATGAAAAAAAATTTATTCATCATCACAGAAAAATCTACAATTATTATGACGAAAGGAAAATTCATTTCGGTCTAGTCATAGACCCCAGAAAAAGCTGCAACGGAGATATCCCATGTAATTCTATCTTCTTTCCATATTACCCTTTCTATTCACTCACCCCAAATATATCATTTATTGATGTTGGATATTCTATCAATCCAAATCCTAGCGTCATTACTTCCCATGCTAACCTCGATCGCCTAAGGACATGTAAATAATATATGAATAGAATCTTCATCGTTTGGATTACATCTCGTACACTTGATATCTGCAGGGATATTGCATTTAATGGCATTGTTTGGCACCAACCATAAGAACACTTTCACTTTCGTAGGAGCTATGGTATTCCAAATCGTTTTCGCCTCTATACTTCTAATTTCTCCGTCATTAATCCATTCGTACATTGATTTAACTGAAAAATTGCCATTAGAATTTAACTTTCATCTTCTCTCATCATCCACCATAGTTAGCTCTTTCTCTCCTTCCCTAATGAAGTCCTTCATTTTGTGTATTTGAATCTGACACTCCTCTGACGGCTGATCGTGTGTACGAATCCAATTAATTATTCAATTATCGGCTACCATGGTATTAATGTTAATCACTTCGTTTGTGATCTCCGGGAAGAGAGATTGAAGATCGAGTAATCTGACCATTTATCTTTTCGAAATCTAATATTTTCCCGGTTCCTCAATTCGCAGTGTACATTAGTACGAAACATTTCTCCCACTTTTACCACTCCTTTTCAAAGGTAGGACGCCCTTCCATATTTACTTCTCCCATCGAATCTGAATTTCTTCCTTATCTGATACAAAGCAAATCTGAATTTCTATCCAAAGGGGATGTTTGGACAGAGAAGATTGATAAAATTTTCCTATTTTTGCAAATCTATCCAAATTTGCAAGACTGAAATTTCCAAAAGTTCTTTAGCAATTGCAACCAAAATATTTTTAAAAACTGATGTGGAGTGCGGGCCCACACCAGTTCTTGAATAATTTTGGCTGCAATTGCCAAAGAAGTTTATGAAATTTTGGATTTACAAATTTGGATAAACTTACAAAATTGGCGAAATTCCCTCAAACTAATTAAGTCGGATCAAGTTTTAAAATTGTAATCAATTTGACGAGCGTATGTATGTTGATTTGGGTATTTGCAGTGCACTTCTTCTGGTGACTGATTCACTGCGCTAATTTGTACCTCATTTATGATCTATACGGATGGATTATAAATTTCAGTTAAAATTTTGATGGTGCATATACACAATACCTTTTTTTTTTCCCTTTTTTTTTTAAAAAAAAATCTTTTGAATAAAAGGCTACGTGATAGCCTAGTCACACCATACCGTTATTAATTGTGCATATAGTACATGGTAAGGGTATGACGACATTATCAACTGAGAAAGTATTCGATCTTCAAGTGGTCGGTCGATGGTGCCCATTGGAATTTCTGCAGTTTGTCGAATGAAGCTGATGTTACATCGAATGGCCTCCAAAACTAACCCAATCTTATTTCATTATACCCATTTTTTTTTTCTTTTTTTTTTTGTTTTTCTTACAGCTAGAAAGGTGCATGTAAGTCGAATGATCGCAATTGTTAGTAAAGGTAACCATGACTGAGAAAAGGTACTCCGTTAATAGTGGCTTAATTAAATAGTTTTATGCCACTCTCGTTCATGATGAAGTTTGGCAGGCAGAACTGAAAACAGTTACCAAAAGAAACTGCGATGTCACTAAAGAATATTGCACTGCAGAATGAGAGAGAGGCATGCAATCAATCCGTCATACACAGGGAATGGGTGCTAGCTAGCCTCATCAGTAACTAAGGCAAGCATAAAGGCAATGCAATTTCAAACCAATCAAACAATAGCAAGCTGGATCGAATTAGTGAATCTCACTGCCCTAGTTCTCCTATTCATTAAGCTGAAGTACATCAAGATTCTCGATCTACAAAATACCAACTATGCAGCAAGATACCTGCAATGCAGGCTTCTAAATGTGCTTCTTTCCTAGCCTCATGGAAAATTTTGACTGTTTCAGTTTCAAATTGAGCATGAAAGTGAATTAGATTGCAACTGTGTCAACTTCGATCGAGGAGTACATATCATAACAGCAAAACAAGTATTAATGTAATGATCTGTACTCTTTGTTTTCATTAATCTATCGTTAATGAAATCGGTGGCAATAGCCATCTTTATTTCCCAAAAAAAAAAAAAAAAAAAAAAAAAAAAAAAAAAAAAAAACCAAGTATTAATGTATTAGCAGAGAACACACCCAGATTAGTTAACGATCGAGCTGCATTGATTCCTTTCAAATTGGCAACATTTGGCTGCAAATGTGATGGGGATCATGCAGAGAAAATAACGGAAGAGCGATCAATAAAGAAACCACAAATTAATATTTCTGACAATGAACTTTATCCTGCATCATTAACGTACGTTGAACCATTTAGCTCGGCTGATACTAGCTGAACATCAAACTCTGCTGATACTCGAGCTACACACAAACTTGAGCCAGCCACTTTTTCTTTCACCAAAGGAATGTACCATAGGTTCACTAGCCACTTATATATAAAGATCGAACTCCGACAGGTTTGTAGTCTCTCACGTGCATTGGAAGTGCTCAAGGGAGTGCTAACTACCTGCAGGTTAATTAATTAGTAACCACTGTGTAGTATTATAAAAAACATTACATGTAAAGCACATGTGAAGGAGATACTTTCCACGAAATGGGAATAATTTACTTGTAAAATATTATAAATAACAAAACATTTTGAGTTTCGTACTCTAGGCCTGGCTGGGATTACTACAAGTTAAGTTTGGCCATCAGTTACAAGTGACGGAGTGAGAAAGCACCCGCTATTCGAACGGAAGCACTAGACTTTATGCTAGTCGACGTCAAAGCCGCATACAACGTAATATTTGGCCTTCCAGACCTGGCGGACTTTCATGCAGTTGTTTTTACCTACCTCATGAAAATAAAGTTCCCAACAACAGCATGTATAGTCCAAGTTGTAGGGAGCCAACAGGAGCACGAGCATGCTAGACTACCACAATAGGGTGCTCAGTTCTCCCCCTCGATGCCATAGAACTCCAGCGGAAAACAGTCACAGTAACTCCATGCCCGTAAACATGCTTGAAGCCACTGCATGCCATGGACAACCCTACAGAGAACTTCCAAACCTACCAAGTCATCTCCCACGAGAACTTTCAAACCTACCAAGTCATCTCCCACCAGGTCCAAAAGGATAAAGAAAATATTGCAAATTAATTATGTAGAGAATAAAGAAGCGAATACTTGGTTCTGATCGTTCACAAAAATATTGGGAGCTACAATATGAGAACTGCAGGAGAAGTGAAAGAGGAAAATGTTTCAATTCGTGCATCCAGTGGTGATCATATCATAATTTATTGTGTCATTTTGGTGCTCATACTGGAATTCAATTTATTGTGTGTTTGCTAATTTCACGAAAATGGACACAATTTTCGCAATGAGAGTCAAAAGAGAACAAGAAATGGTCGATAGTAACCGCAAGTATTTCCATTAAAGTATAATGTTTCCCCAGTATTGTTCATTATGAAACTTTTGCATTGGCTCTTACACTATAGAGAGACCTCTGACTGTAAGCATTGTCACTTACATTTGTCAAATTAACCTCAAGAAAGTTAACCAATAGTGAACTCTGCTTGTCGTTCACGTCAAATTCTATTTGAAAAGCAGTTAGAACTACACACTTTGGACAAGAAGATGCATGCATGTCTCAGACCAATTATTGCTGGTTCCTTAAGCATCGCCTCCTTTGATGTAGCTCATGTTTTAGTCTGTCTTTCGATCTGTGTAGTTCTCAAGTTCATAGTTTGTATCTTCTATGTTGATAAATACAGGCTTTTGGGAATACTGTGATTTCCATAAAAGAAAAGAATGTGTGATGCTACAAGATTACACCGATCGAAGAGAGGCAGATCAGTCATATAAAGATTCTGAATTTCTAGTCATAGGCTCATAGTCATAGACTCATAGCTAAGGCAAGCTAGATTTTAGCAAAAAACTAAGGGAAGAATGAGCAACCAATAATGCAATAAATTTCAATCCCATGTATGATTCAGCATGCAAATTGGTCAATCACACTGCCTTGCCCTGATTCAGGATGAAACTCGGCATAGTCACTAGGGCTGCAAACGAATTGAGTTATTCGCGAGCTATTCGGCTCGAGCTCGGCTCGAACCGAGCTCAAAACTAAGCTCGTTTTCTTAACGAGCCGAGCTCGAGTTTGGGTTTTTTTTTTTTTTTAGGCTAAGCTCGTGAGCTATTCGGCTCGAATACAGTCAAAGCTCGGCTCGAACCGAGCTCGAGCTCAAAACTGAGTTCGTTTCCCTAACGAGCCGAGCTCGAGCCTGAAGGAATACGGTCAAAGCTCGGCTCGAACCGAGCTCGAGCTCAAAACTGAGTTCGTTTCCCTAACGAGCCGAGCTCGAGCCTGAAGGTATTCGGCTCGGCTCGGCTCGGCTCGATTGCAGCCCTAATTGTCACTTAACAGTTTAGCAAAGCTGATGAAAACTTACCGGAAGAGAACTCTAGTGCCACCAAATGATTTAGGATAATACCAATAGTGCGAGCTGGCTTTCTTTGCATGCTCATAGAGATGAATTGTACCAAAATTTCTATACAATATATTATGCTAAGATCACTTTTGTTCCAACGATTTTTTTTTCTTTTTCTTTTTTTCTTTTTAAAACAAAATAAGGAAACCAAATGTACGAGGCAGTCCCCACTTTTTTTTTTCCATTTTAAATAGGAATCATATCCCTTAATTAAAACCTACAAAATCGTGCAATAATTGTATAGAGAAGTTATTAGATGCATTTTTCAAAGTTAATTTTTTATTATTCTCTTTTTTAAATAAAAAAAATATATATCGCACAGGACTATACTAGTGTCAGTGATCAAACAACCAACAATACCTCCTGATCCGGGCAGTAATTAGGTCTAAAAATACAAGGCTGATTCAAGTCCATGGGACAGATTGGTATACAACACTTTTTCAAAAAACTGAAACGGGCAATTATTACTAGATGAATTTGATAGCATTATGAGCAATTTATTCCTTAAAACCTCCAATATAATACACTAGTTGGCTCTGGCCCTTTATAAGTTTGTTTTCCTACTAAAAAAAAGTTCGGTTTGTGCACCATACACACTCCTTTTCTACATCCCCTTCGTTCTAATGGTTTAAAATATACTTCCACAATAAACATAGAAATCACCTGTTACACAATAACCCATTAATGCTGAAACAATTTTTGCTTTGTTTACCCTCCTCGAAGATCAACGACAATCACGCTGATGTTATCACCACTATGCCTTCCCAATGCAAGCCTACCGAGCAAGGAGGCTGCAGTTCTGCATCGAGAACGGTGAGGAGGGTGAAGACGGTGTTCCTCCACGTCCTCTCCTTCACCACCTGTATCCTCCAATGCTCCAGAAGCTTCTGAACTAGAAGGTGTATTTTCCTCCTCAAGACAGTGGCGAGCTACATCACACGCCATGATGTTGGATAAAACATCCCATAGCCCATCAGTTGCGAGGATCAAGCACTCATCTTGAACGAGTCTTTCCAGAATTGTTATCTCTGGCTCGCATGACACAATAGGCTTTAAATACTTATCACCTGCAAAAAGATAAATAAATATTGATGGTATTCTTCTGTGGCAAATTATCAAGAATAATGGAGGAAAAAAGAGAAAAAAAACCTAAACAGCATCCTTTTGAAAGCAATTTGTTTTCTTCTTTTTATAAAGCTTTAGATCTTTCAATTTTAATCCCCAGTTAATAAAATATTACACACACAAAAGATGAGGAGGGAAAAAAGACACAGAAAAGGGGAAGATGAAGAAAATAATGAGTCACGCGAAAGAACAATCAGAAAATGAAGTTTTCCTGCATCACTGATGCTTTAAACTTTGTGAAGCTCGATTTGACCAACACTTTTGCGAACTGAGAAGTTCTGAACCATTTAGCTTTGCTCATGCTAGCTGCACATAGAAGAATTAATTCGTATGCACTTTATAAAATCTACATAAAATCAATCATGCCCCTCGAAGGAAGAAATTTTTTAAGACAAAAACCTAAATACATAATAGCAGGATTTGAGTTGTAGCTCAGATGGTAATGGGGTGGGATACTGGGATGGGTAAAGAAGATCTCATATTCAAGACTAGGCTACATGATGTAGACCTCTATCCAAAAAAATAACTTAATAGTAAGTTGACCTTTAATATTCAAACCATAGTTTCGAGCATCGGTCGATCCCGATCCCCATAGGCCGGAATGGGTCGATTTTGGAGGGGGCGATTCAATCCTCTTCCAAAGATCGAGATTGGTGATCCGGATTAGGGGATCGGCCAAGATGGATGTAGGATCGGCCAGATCCAGAACGATACAACTACCACTGATCCGACAAATTAAAAAGATAGATAATAGATTAACTAATTTTCAAAATATATTAAAATTGTATTCAATAATACAAAATATTTAAATATTATTTCTATTTTAAAAAACATCGTATAATTAATATCCGATAATCGATTAACTAATTTTCAAAAAATATTAAAATCATATTCAATAATACAAAAAGTCTAAATATTTTTTTTATTTTAAAAAAATCTTATACCAAAAATATGATACACCGATGCAGTACTGACGATTTGGCTGATACCACACCTGATACCAAAATATGTATTAATCCAATACCATATCTAATCCTGAGATTTTGAAACTATAAGAACCCTTTACAACAAGAAGTTCTATCAAAAGAGCCGCAAGAGATAGTTATTTGTGTGGATTGCGTATAGAGAGCGCAGAAAGCACCATTAATAAAGAATTGCTGTACCATTTATGATGGAGAAGTTGACAAGAAAAAGCGAGAATTTCACTTGTTACCTTATTTGGAATTTCATCTTCCTATATTTGTTCTTTTTAATGTCATGTTTTCTCTTTTTGGGAAAAGAGAAAATTTGCATAGGCTTATAAGGCCATATATAGTGATTCCCGTTGTAACACTTGAGACCAAATTGGAGTTAGTGCTTTAGGCATTTGAGGTTGGATTCACACTAGATAGGTCACATATGAACCGGTCAACTGATGTGGAGCAAAGATAGTGGGTGTTGGAGGAAAAATACAAGACGCACGTGCAAATACCGAAGCTTGTGTGCGTGAGAGAAGAGAAAGTTAGGATAAGATTTGAGCTGAATAACCACTAAGTTGTAGTAAGGATTTGGGATGGGTAAAGGGAGGTCTCATGTTCGAGGTTAGGCTACATTGTAGTCTTTACTCAAAAATAGAAGATTTGAGTTGAATACGCTTTATGACATTTAAAAAAGTTACATGTACCACATCGGAAAGCAGAGGAAATTGCTTGGTGGAAAAGATTACTTGATTCGTTAAAGATCTTGACGAGGAGTTACAATTACAAAGAGTCAAACATAACAACATTATAAATATGGTAATATACTATATGACCCAATCATTTGCTAGATTAAATGCTATTTTAATATTTTATTAGGAAAATTTTAAATGTCAAATACGCTCTTTTAGGGAAGGTATCAAATCATAGCCGCTATCAAGATGCAACAACCAATTCATATGAGAACTTTGCTTAATGTTGCTGCAGATTTCGGGTGTGGGAGCAAGCAGACGAATTTGTAAGTTCTTTTAAGGAAAACAGTAGAGCGAACCTGTTGACTCTGCCTGTGTGTTGACTCGTTCCTTACTGCTGCTACAAACCTGCACAAAGTTTGAAACACTGGGATGGATCCCGGCGACGAACCTCCGACGCTCTTATCAATAACCAGGAAGATTAAGAAAGCGCTTTAGCCTTTAGGTAGGCAATGGTTCATTACCTTGTAACGGTAGGGGGGAGAGGGGTATTTATAGTCGCTGTAGGGATCCGTTTCGAGATAAGAACAAATCTCTACTTCCCGGTGTAGATGGATAGAAGTGGTTAAAACCACCTCTTAGGGATAAGGACAAATTTGGATTTCTCCATATCCTTCTGAACTGGCTTGTAACGAATTGAGACCCATATCCAGTAGGGCAGATCCGTTTATGAGTTGTTGGGCCCTGAAGAAGAGACCCAGTTTCCATTTCGGACCCGCTTACAGGTAAAATTACCGTTTTACCCCTGAGAACTTTAAGATTCATGCCCGATTTGAACGGTTCCGATTTAGTCCTATTTTTGGCCATATCACTTAATAAAAAAAAATTAATAGTACTGATCTATGATTTGTTGATGCCCAATAAATATGCTTTTGGATTCTTTTCGGGTTTTATCTGTAATTCTAAAGAAAGGATGAATGTGGCACAAAAGAAATTCCTTTTAATTAGTCCCACTTGGAGCGTATGAAGAGATGAGAAGGAATAAATAGATCCTGCACATTACTCTCTTTGCTAACTTAATAGAGAGGTCATGCACACATAAGAGCATGACTTAGCTTGAAGAATTAGGCGGCCAGTGAGAAAACATGTTAACAGGAAAGGCACATGCACATCAATGCACATCAATGCACATCAATCGAGTAGCAGTGGCGCGAATCCCATAAACTATGCCGGGTAAGTTTTACTTTTTCTCTGACTTTCCTTTAACTATATTTCTCTTTATTTCTTCGCCCATCAATCTTTGTTATTCAATGAGTTAAAATTTTGCAACCATTTGTAATGTAGTGAACAATTGTAACCATTAGCAATGTTCATTTCCCTTTCCCTCTATATAAATTAGGGTTGTCCTCCGTCATATTATTCTCATTCTATCGTAATCAGACTGGATGGAGAGAGATCCATGATCTCCTTTTGTCTTCAACATCAAAATTCCTTCCATCGTTCTCAATATAGAAATTCTAGGATTTATAAAGATATTAGAAGGTCCCTAATGCTCTTTATAAAAATCGCAAGTCAAGAGGAGATCGAGCAAATGTGATTAGGCATGTATGAAACTATGCTCTTCCTCGGTCATATCACCGCATATTTTAGTTTAAGGAGATTTCAAAACAGCAACACTAACAAAGCCTTTTATCCCAATTTTTGGTGATTTAATATTGCATAGAATCTTAATACACATTTTAATTATTTACTTCTATTTTGATACATTTTTTAAAAATATTTAAAATACAATTAAGATAGTAGTTAATATTGACCTCCCGAGGAAAATGATTATCATCCATCTCCAAATATGTAAATGAATATCTCATAATAAACCAAACACAATATTGGGGAAAAAATTTCAACGCAATGGGGATGATGGAGTAATCCCACTTATGCAAAAATCTGATATATCGCAATGAATATATTCTTCAAGTCATTTCCCGAGATATTTTGGAAAATGAACTTCTTATGGAAAGGAACTAATCAATGGTAGAGTAGTCGAATCAAAGTGCGAAGTGATCACTCATCTTGTAAGCCAACCAACATATCCGTTAACCACGTCGGCATTTTCGGAGAATTTATCGATCTAGATTGCATCTAATTTTTATCTAGTTCCATGCACCTCCTGGTCTAGATTTCCTCTAGACTGCAACAATGTTCCAAAGAAAAAAAGGGATTAAATAGTTGATTAAATGGGTCCGGCCCCTTCTCATTTAGTTGTAGGATAAACCGGATAATCTAATACAAATCCACCATTATTTTCACTGCAACAGGGATTTATCGGGTCAAAACAAAAAAAATGGGTATATTCCGCGCGCGCGCGGGGGGGGGGGGGGGGGGGGGGGGGGGGGGTTGTTCCTTCAAAATGGTGGTGAGTTTTGATTTTCAAGGTTATAACTTATTTTCTTACACATTTGAACTGATATCCATATTCTAAACACAATCTAACCCAACAAGAAAACCTTAATAAGTTAATAGCCCAAAATATTCTCACAACCTCATTTCGAGGCTCCATAGCTTATGTCTTCATCTCTCGCCCTCATCAATGTCATGAAGAAACTGGATGCACATCTATGATTAAAGCCCAACTCGTACCGTGCTTCTAATTCTTCTTCTCCACTGCATTGTAATACTAACTGTAGTTAAATCTCTTTCTAATTTCCTCAATAATGGAAGGTGTACTAATTCAAACAATAGACATCCGAAACATAGGGGTTACTATCAAGATCAAGGCTTTTTGGGTCACTTTTAGATGATGTGATTCTTATTAAGCCAACATGCATTGTGCGTCAAATGTGTAAAAAATAGGCGATAATCCTGAAAACTAAAGTCAATCACTGTATTTTAAAAAATAGTTTTTTCATATACCCATCTTAGACCGTTTTGACCCAATATTCCCAAAAATAGTGAACTTATTATATCACCCAGTTTACCGTAAAACTAAACGAAAGAGGCGAAACCTATTTAATTGGCTGTTTAATCTCTTTTTTTAAACAAAAGCTAGATCAGGAGTTGCATGAAGCACGATAAAAATTGGACGCAATCAAGACCGAAGACTGCTCTAAAAATGACTATGCGACCCAATCAAGACCGTCGATTAGCATACTAGCCAATTGACCACTTGGCGCTCTGATACGACTAAATGGCCATAGCTCAATTCCTTTCCATAAGAAGTTCATTTTCTACATCAATAATCTCCAAGTAGATGTTTAGCCATACCCATTCATTGTGCTGCATCATGTATGAAAAGTTTAGCTTTTGTGCATGACATGGTTTACTCCACAATTTTGCTTAGGTAAAAAATTCTTCCAATATTGTGTTTAGTTAATTACAAGATATTGTGAATTTACATATATGAAGACTACTCACCATTTTGATGGATGGTATCAAATCACCATCCTCACCAGTGAACCAATGGACACTATTGAATCGAGCACAATACAAGCAACGATGATTTGGTTTCAACCTCGAGAGGACCACTTGAACCGACGCACCCAAAGCCGATTCCCAACCTGAACTCGAACCCAAACCACAACCTAATCTCATGTCAAGTTTGTAGTCGTTGATATGAAGCGGCGGAGCGGCAACAGAACGATCACAATCGAGTTAGGGCCCCGATCCGAAAAACGACCCAGATTTAAGTATTAGATTCATGGAACTCACCAGTCGGTTGAGGGATATGGAAGATGACGACCCCATCAAACCGGTGTTATTTAAACCAATCGGAAAACCGCCATTGCATTACCTTGCCTTTTTCAATAGCCACAATGACGCTCACCAAATTATCTCATCTTTTTTGTTTTAAAATGGTCAGTTGATCTAGATCTTTAATTTTGGCAGGCGTAGCCACTGTGCAAAAAGCGTATGCATGTGCTTTAGGCAGAGAAAATGGGGAGGCAACTTTTGGAAATGGTGGAGATCAAAGACGAGGCGGTGTAGATGGCGTTGGCGCGGTGCTTCCTGCAAACGAATGACATGGCGATTGTGCATTTGCATCGGGTCATTTCCATGCGAGTGCGGGCGATCCAAGACAGAGTCAGTTTGTGGGGTCCATTGTGAAGGTGGCAATTGTAGGACCTGGTTGGATTCTTGTTGTAAACTGCAGGGATTCGACGGTGGTGCTTAGTCGTGGGGGTGGAGAATTAACTGTAAAAGAGAATTAAGTATAGATTGACCAATATATTTGCCTTGCAATACCCACTAATTAAGGTCATTTTATAATTTGGAAATGTACTTTTACGTCAAAAATTTTGGAATTGTACTTGAACTAAAATGGTAAAAGGGATTTCAGGTGTCTTACTCTGGTCGTCATCAAGATCGTTCACATTTGTTAGGACTAATGTATTTCACGATAACCTAGAAGTCATGGTTGTCTACCTAACATAATTTAGGAAAAGCCAATGAAGAAGTGTGTTCAAGCACCAAATTCATTCCATAATAGAAGAGTGTCTGTTCCAATGTAAGCATGGCTGCATGAGAAGATCTGGTGGAGATCTGTTCAAGTTACAAATTTCTTTTCTAGAAAGTAAAATAACAATGTCATCAAAGGAATCCTTCTTCCTTGAATAACTTCCTTCTATAATAATTAATGAGGGTTGTCTAGGGCTGCAATCGAGCCGAGCCGAGCCGAGCCGAATACCTTCAGGCTCAAGCTCGAGTCGTTTACTAAACGAGCTCAATTTTGAGCTCGAGTTCAGCTCGAGCTCGGTTCGAACCGAGCTTTGACCGAGCTTTGACCATATTCGAGCCGAATAGTTCGCGAGCTTAGCCTAAAATAAAAATAAAAATATCAAACTCGAGCTTGGCTCGTTTACGAAACGAGCTCGGTTCGAGCCGAGTTTTGACCGAGCTCGAGCCGAATAGCTCGCGAATAGCTCGATTCGTTTGCAGCCCTAGGGTTGTCTATCTCCATTTCATTAATAGGTCAATTATGATTTTGACATATCAAGTACATCAGAACCGAATTGGTTGTACACACTTAAAAGCAAGCAAAAGAAGAGAGTTGGAGAGGGTAGGACAGAATCACCAGAGCTAACAGAGCTACAATACTTCCAGTATTAGTTCAATTTTGTTTTAGAAATGTCAAGTAGAACCGATTTGAATAGATTGAACACATTTCAAAGCAAGCACAAGAAAAAATTGAACAAGAAGATTGGTTATGGGACAGAAACACAAAAGCTTAAAGAAACACAGTAGACTAGTAGTATACTTTTAGTTGTAGAAAATTTCTGTCCTCAAAATGAAGTTATGCCTAAAGAAATGACGTAATTGAACAAAACTTCTTTTGCTCAGTACTCACAACCATTTCTTCATTAGTGCTTGTCTCGAAACCGAAGTGCCCAAACAAAATGACTTCAAGAGAATATTTCACCTAATAACTATCTTAACATGAACAACAAATGCAAGTCTGATTAAAACATTAATCTCTTTTCGAACTAGAATTATTTACTTTGCCTTCAGGAAAATGCATGCATCAAAACCAATGCCTGTATGATTTGCCTCTAAAATCAAACAATGCCTACTTTAATGCTAGCACTTAAACAAAACAAAAACATCAAATCATGTGTATACGAATAGAAGAAACCTGACGAAAACACATAATAAGAAAAGATGTGCATACCTAATGCGCGTGACATAGCCAAGATCCCAGAGACACGAGCCCCATTGTTGTACACCACTCGCCCACCAGCCGCTTCAACTCGTGCGCGCTCATCCGGACGATCAGGCTGGCAAAAAAACAAACATGTTGCACGACATATCAGAAACAAATCAATTGAATAATACATTAAGCAAACTATATATGCTTCCTAGTTCCTAGCAGTTGAACTCATGTAGTATGTAGAAAACTACAACTTACAGGAACAACGCACTAAAACTTCAAAGTTAAACTATTGTGTATTATATTATTTCCATTTTGAAAAAGTTATCTACAATTTTACAATTTGAAACTGCAAAAATCAAGTTTGAAAGGGCTCCCATGCAAAAAGATCCTGAACTTCCCCCCTTCCCCAAACGTAAACTCCGCAACGTGGCGAACTGCCACAGCCACTTTTCCAGTGCAGCGTATTATTGCACAATGTTCACTGCACTTCCCCAAAAAACCAACCACCCCTCGAACTCCTCAAAATAACAAAACTGCCACTATCTCAAACTTCAAATTTTCATTAATTTTTTTCTCACCTTATGATCGTCGGACAATGCGACGGCCCCACCCCCGCGACTCAGCACCGCCCGCGAATCGCCGCAATTCGCGACTAGAATTCGACCCGAACCCACTAACGCCACCACCGCGGTGGACCCCACAAACATGGATTCCGTTTCTGATCTCCCGCACCGGCACGGGAAAGACCCGACCCGCCCGCAAACACACGACCTCAACGCCACGTCATCCATCCGCCGGAAACTCCGCGCCACCGCTGCCGTCACCGCCTCATCTCCAATCTCCACCGTAACTAACCGCCCCAATTCCTCCGCCATCAGCACGTGCATCATCTCCTTACACAAACACGATACCTGCCCAAAATCAAGATCTATCTCAGCCGTCCATTTTATTAAAAATTCGAAAAGATGAAAGTGAGAACTGATAAATTACGTGAGCGCCACCGTGGCCGTCGAAGACGCCGAAAAAATGCAGGGGTGGTTTTCCGACCGGTTTGAAAAACGCCAGTTTGATAGAAACGTTGTCCTCCATGTTCCGTAACCGACCGGCGAGTTCGATGAATCCGTACCTCAAGCCTGGGTCGGGTTCCAGATCGGGACCCGAACCTGGCCGCGACGGTTCGGCAGCGGCGCCGCTGGATGAGGACGACGACGATGAGCTGGAAGGGTAATCGGGTTCGGGTTTCGGGTCAGGTTGGTTGGTTCGTTCGAGATCGGAGACGGAATCTTCGGCCGCGCGTTTGGATCCGACGGCGTCCATTGGTTCAGTGGTGACGGCGGTGAGTGTCCGCATTGTGAGGTTATGACATTTGGGGATTGATGAGGAGTTTGATTGTTTTGGGTTTGGTTTTGCTGGGGGGTTTCGGGCAGGGGTGACCGGGGTGCCCGAAACTGACCGGGAAAGGATGGGAGAAGGACACGTGGAAGGGAGTGACGAGGGGATTTCGCAATGTGGAGTTTGAAGTATGAGGAGTTATTACGAGTTTAGTTTGGTCAATGTGATGTTGGGGTTTTAATTTGGGGGAAGCACGTGGCCGTTGGCACCTGGGTTGTTGAGTATTAAAATATTATAAAAAATTTGAATACGTGGTTTGCACGTGTTTTCTAAAATGGTACTCCGTTGTAGATAATTTGGTGCATGCAATGCCCGTGAGAGGCTAACTTGGTAAGCTTAAATCTTTTGTAATAGTGTTCGACTTTGCTAAAGTTTAGAAAATTTTGACTAGAGCAAAATTTAGATAACTATATTTATCTTAAATTTTGGGCTGAGGTTAATGCAGTTATTTTAACTCTAAAATTAATATGTAAAATTTTGGATAACTAGAATTTTATAAAATAACAAGTTATCCTAACTTAACTCTATTCACCTTCATATTCTTTTCTTTCATTTATCTTTCTCACACCTGTTTAATACTAAATTTTGATGCACGAAAATTAGAGAAAATGTGTTAACAAAACCGAACAACAGTATGTTCTCTAGTAAACGGGTTTGTTTTCACGGATTGGAAAACAACGATCTGGGTCGTTGGATCGCTCTTGATCATGATCAGCGGCTCAGATCGTTGCCGCCCATCATCCATCTCACTTAAGTGACAAAGGGTTATTTTGAAAATTTCGTCCCAAATAACTTTTCGCATGATTCGCTTTGAGGTTATGAAAACACCTAAGAATAACGGCCTAGGTTATATCAATTTTTCAGAGCGAATAAGGTGAAGAGTTATTTGGGACGAAATTCTCAAAATAACCCTCCCCCACTTAAGTGAGAACGGGCGATGGGCGGAGGCGATCTGAGCCACTGATCACGATTAAAAGCGATCCAACAGCTGATATCGCTATTTTTCAACCCGATGAAAACAAACCTGTTTTCAATTGAGCATTTCTTTTATATATATATATATCACGATTAAAAGCGATCCAACAGCTGATATCGCTATTTTTCAACCCGATGAAAACAAACCTGTTTTCAATTGAGCATTTCTTTTATATATATATATATATATATATATATATATATATATATATATATATATATATATATATATATATATATATAGGGGAAAAGGGGTATGAGCAACTTGCTCATTTAGTAAATGAGCAATTGATGATGTGACATGCATGTGATTAAAAAATCATTTAAAATGTTAGTTGTCCAATGTATCACATGCATGACACATAATCAATTGCTCATTTATTAAATGAGCAAGTTGCTCTTATATATATATATATATATATATATATATATATATATATATATATATATATATATATATATATATATATATATATATATATACCATAAAGAAAGGTACAAGTGTGTATATATATATAACCCACTGTAGCGTGCAAACGCGTGCAAACCACAAGCCGTTATCCTCAATAGCGGCCTAGGGTATATTAAGTATGAACCTACGTACTACTGAAGATAGCGGCTTCAATGATTTATACGTGTTTGCACACTACAGTACGTTTGAAATGGAATATATATATATGAGTATGTGACTACGGTCTTTCTCTAAAGAATACTTAAAAAGCCGATATTTTAAAATCAGAAGTGCATAAAAGGTGCGCGTGCAAACCACAAGCCGTTATCCTCAATAGCGGTCTAGGGTATATTAAGTATGAAGCTACTATTGAAGATAGCGGCTTCAGTGATTTGTACGTGTTTGCACATTACAGTACGTTTGCAATGGAATATATATATGAGTATGTGACTAGGGTCTTTCTCTAAAGAATACTTAAAAAGCCCCGATATTTTAAAATGAGAAGTGCATAAAAGGTGCAAGCAAAAATATTTTTTGAAAGATATATAACTAAACAGGCATCAAAATGAAGTGTAAGCAATTAACTAGATATTTCGGTTTAGATGATTCTCTTCTTCTATATGGCTAAAATTAACAACAATAACAACTCATTTCTATCAGTAGTGAAAATCTAGCTGC
The DNA here is from genome assembly GCA_017893485.1 of Hemerocallis citrina. Taxonomy (NCBI): domain Eukaryota; kingdom Viridiplantae; phylum Streptophyta; class Magnoliopsida; order Asparagales; family Asphodelaceae; genus Hemerocallis; species Hemerocallis citrina. Next base: position 251,652 of record JACEHZ010000483.1, on the reverse strand, counting down.
CACTTCTTTAAAAAGAAAAAGTCTCCAGTTAGTGACACAAATGATTAAAAATTAATAAGATAAAATTATTAAGTAAGGGCAATATTAGGATATACAAATATTCTTCGGTGTAAATGAATATAATGATAGGTTTTGACCTATCATCTCATCTCGCACCTAAACATTCTTTCTTAATCCTCACTATGCTTTGCTTTGTTTAATATTAGCTCAAGGCTAACCTACAAATATAATATACAGTGATGACATTTGATTGGCAGCTGGTTAAATTAATTAGATAGATTCCTGAGACAAAATACTTTAATTTGATGTTCAAGTCAAGGTTAAGGATCAAACACTAAAGAAACTTATGAAGGCCACCTGTGTGGTTATTAAAGATGAAGTTAGTATATATTAAATTAGTAGTGTATGTTATCATTTCACAAAGTGATCAACATCTTTACTTTTGTTTTTAATCTGATTAGTAAGCCTGGTGAACCCTAATTTAGTATCTTTATCTATCGCTGGAAATGGACTCCATAGTATACATGACTTGGTCTAAATCCTAAAGTTTTCGTAATACATTTATATATTAATTAGCATATTAGGGCAATGTCATCTCAGTTCCTTAACATTTGGACTCTGAGATAGATGATTGGTTGTGCTGGTAAAGAGCTATAAACAAGTGAGATTAAAAGTGAGATTAGGGTGGAATCTGTACCAAACTTTGTATGTGAGCAAATCAAAATACAGTGTGGTCCTGCGTAGGAGTTTAAAAGTGAAGAGTAGTTCCATAGATAGATGTAATGATGTTTGGTTATATATGTATAGCTATGCATAAACCCAACAGCTAGGATGTGTGTAAAAAAAGATAGTGGGGCTTACTTTCTGTCTTCTATGATCTCTTATCTCTGCTATTCGTTGCGTTTATCAACATCTCTGTATTATTGCAACTCGAGAGGAAGCTATATATGTTTGAACATGTAAACGCCAATATTTGTATTATACATACTGTAGCTGCTTATTTCGGTGTGGGAGCAAACAGATAGTGAGTTAATAATTAAAGGAAACTACTAAAAGTTAAACCCGTGCCTCACCCGTTATAAACTGTTAGGGTTCCTAAAAATGGATCGGACCGTTGATTAACCTCCTGTGATCTGAATTGGACGGCGGATGACGTGGCCGACGGACCTGCAAAAACGTCTGAAATACTGGGGGGTGGCCCCTGGCGACAGACCCTCCGACTCTCAAGTCAGAACCATAAAGAGAGGGAGAGAGTAAAAACTGGTGAATTGTTGATTACCTGGAAACTAAGGAGGGGGAGGAGTATTTAGGTCTGGGAGACATTCTAGAAGCCGAATCATGACCGTCGGATCTTTCATGTCTCCCCCCCTGAAGAGATAAGATATCCATGTGAGACGATAAGAGATGAGACTCCTAGCCATCATGGGCTGGGCGTCTATCTTAGTGGGCCTAGTCTGTCACTTTTTATGGGCTTTGAAAGAAGCTCATGTCTTGGAGTGGGCCCAGACCTGTAAAATAGGTCTGTGATAGCTAATCTGCCTGTAGACGCTTTGAGATCCGTGCAGGGATCGTACGGCTCTGATCTGCTGCGATTTTTACCATCATCATAAGCCCCCCACTCTCGGAAGATGATTTTCATGGCTTTTGGGAAGTAGTACGTCTTATTTTTAGAATTTGGCGAATAATCTTAACAGTCGGAGTGTTCGGAGATACCTGGAACTGATCTGTAGCTTCTGAAGGTAGTGAATATCTTCCTGGATTTGTTTATATTTTTTTGGATTTTTTGAATTTCCTGGAATTTTTTGGGAATTTTTCCACAGTTCTTTTGATTTCTCCGAAATTTATGGAATGCTCTATAATCTCAAAATCACTCTTTCGAAGTTTACAATTAGTAAATTCAATTTTAATTATTTTTTCGGATTTTAAAATTATCTTTCCGAATTAAAATAATTATTTTTGAATTTTTTAATTGATTTTTCGAATTAAAAATATTTTTTAATTTTTTTTTGGAATTTATCAAAGCCAGCGCGCTTTTTAAAGCAATCTGGGGCGTGCATCAAGGTCTGGCTCGAGCGCTGAGGTGATCAGACGGTGGAAAACGGATTGATCAAGCTAAAAAAATCTAGTGCGTTGATCAGTTGATGGCGTGGATATCTTGGTGCTCAAGCAGCTACTGGGGCGTCTTCTCCACCCCTTAGCTCGGCCGACGAAATTGCCGAGCTACTTTCGTCTCCTTCGATGTGTAGCTCGGCGACTACTCTGAGGGGTTCGCACGTGGGTGGAGCCATGGATTTCGCGCTCGTTAAGCTACCACGACGTCGAGGGGCTTCTTCATCCGCTCTTTTCCTCGAAGTCGAGCTCGCAGAGTCGTGGCCAAGTTATGGTGATAGCTCTCCGCTGCCGACCTATGGGTCTAGAGAACTCGCCGAGCTATGGTAGGTCGTTCTATGCTTTCGCCGAGCCATGGGATCGCCTTTGGGTTTCGCCGAGTTGCGGAGATGTCGAAGCTCCATTTCGCCGAGCTATGGTGACTTGGAAATCTCGCCGTTTTGTCGAGCTATGGAAACTCTTTCGCCAAGCTATGGAAATTCCAAATTCTCCGAGCTATGGGTTCCGTGCTCTCTCGCCGAGCTATGGGGGATTTGGAATCGCCGAGCTACGGAGCGCTCTGCTGAGCTATTGAGCTCGCCGAGCTACGGGGGTCTCACCGAGCTACGGATTGGCCGAGCTACAAAGTTAGAGCTTTTGAGCTCTGTTTTGGGTTCGAGCACCGTTTTGGGTTTCGATGGGACGAGAGCTCAAAGGCGGAGATGCTCGTGAGGGGGCAAGAGCACGAAGTTGATATTGGAGCGAGGGGTCGCGATGCTCGGTGTTGGAGTGAGATAGTCACTCCTGTTCTGGGTTTCGATGAAGGATTTTCAGAGACGGTTTTTGGCGCCAAAATCTGAAGAAGGAGAAGAAGAAGAGAAGAAGCGGTGCGGGTTAGTATGGTTTCGGGTTTGGATCCCTTTTCTTCTTAAGCCCACCGAGAGTTTTATTTTGGGGATTGTTGGAGCTTTTTGAACTTGGGTGTGCATATAAATTTTTATACATACATACATACATATATATATATATATATATATATATATATATATATATATATATATATATTGTCGTGTATATGCAACAACTCATATATAGACATATATAATTACTTATATGTGTATACCCAGCTTTTTACTCCATCACCGTCGATTGGTGGATCTTGTATGTATATCAATAGTTGTGCTAGGAGAGCTGTTTACATACTTGTTGTTTGATCCCAACAAGTTGTTGTGGCATATCCGGGACAAAGTTGAACGTTCAAGTTTGCCATTTGTTCCCGGCAAGTTTGTGGAGAACTCTACGGCGGAGTTGAATGCTGAGCTTATCGTTTGATCCTAGCAAGTTTATAGGGGAAACTCCGTGATCGAGTTGTGTGCTGAACTTGTTGTTTGTTCCCAACAAACTTAGAGAGGACTCTATGACAAAGTTGGATGTCGCACCTGCTGTTTTCGCCCAGCAAGCGTGTGGAGACAACTTTTCGATTGAGTTGGTCCAGAAACTGCTGTTTGACCTCGACGAGTTCGTAGGGGCAACTCGTGGCTGAGTTGGCGTAGAGCTCACTGTTTGATCCCAGCGAGTTTGTGGAGACAATTCTGTGGTAGAATCGATGAATCTACCATTTGGTCCTGACGAGTTTGGAGAGGACTCTAAGACAGAGTTGGATATTACACCTACTATTTGCGCCCAGCAAGCGTGTAGGGACAACTCTGAGATAGGGTCGATGTAGAAACTGCCATTTGATCCCGGCGTTTTTGTAGAGGACTCTATGACCGAGTTGGATGTTGCTCCTGCTGTTTGCACCCAGCAAGCGTGTAAGGATAATTCTGAGATAGAGTCGATGTAGAAACTACCGTTTGACCCCTGCGAGTTTGTAGGGGCAACTCTGAGATAGAGTTGACGTAGAAACTGTCGTTTGATCCCGACGAGTTTGTAGAGACAACTCTGAGATAGAGCTGATGTAGAAACTACCGTTTGATCCCGGCAAATTTATAGGAGACTCTATGACAGAGCTGGGTGTTGCACCTGCTGTTTGCGCACAACAAGCATGTGGAGACAACCCTGAGATAGAGTTGACGTAGAAACTACCGTTTGATCCCGGTGAGTTTGTAGGAGACTCTATGACAGAGCTGGGTGTTGCACCTGCTGTTTGCACACAGCAAGCATGTGGAGACAACCCTGAGATAGAGTCGATGTAGAAACTGCTGCTTAATCCCGGCGAGTTTGTAGGGAGAGCTATGAGATGCACTTGAGCTTGAACTTGTTGTTTGGCCCCAGCAAGTTGTTAGTGGTGCTAGGACGAAGACCAAGGTGTTGGACTCATTGTGGGGGGCCAATGAGTGTAGAGTGGAATATTGAACTCGTTGTTTGGAGCCAACGAGTTATGGACGGAGCTCAAGCATAGAGCAAGGCGTCAAACTTGTTGTTTGGAGCAAACGAGTTATGGATGGAGCTCGAGCGGACTAAGGCATTGGACTCGTTGCATGGAGCCAACAAGTTGTTGATGGAGCCCAGGCAGAGTGCAGAGTACTGAACCAATTGTTTGGGACCAACGAGTTGTTGATGGAGCTCAAGCAGAGAGCAGAGCGCTGAACTCGTTTTTTGGGACAAATGAGTTGTTGATGGAGCTCAAGCGGCAATCAGATCATAGAACCTGTTATTCGAAAACAACAAGCATAAGCAAAGCTTATGCAGCAAGCAGAGCGTAGAACTTGTTGCTCGGAGCCAACAAGTTGTAGATGGTGCTAGGGCGAAGACCATGGCGTTGAACTTGTTGTGGGGAGCCAAAGAGCTATTTGGTGAAGCTTGGGCGAAGACCAAGACATTGAACCCTTTGTTTGGAGTCAACAAGCTGTTTGGCGGAGCTTGAGCGAAGAGTGGAATGTTGAACCCGTTGTTTGGAGCCAACGAGTTGCTAATGGAGCTCAAGCGGCGAGCAGAGCGCTGAACTCATTGTTTGGGACCAACGAGTAGTTGAGGGAGCTCAAGCGGAGAGCGAAGCACCGAACTAGTTGTTTGGAACCAACGAGTTGTTGATGGAGCCCAATCGGCGAGCAGAGATCGGAGTGTTGGACCCGTTGCTCGATGTTAACGAGTAGTTGGCCGGAGGAACTCAAGTGATGTGCGGAGCGCCAAACTCATTTTTAGAGCGGATGATTTGTGGGTATTCCGAATCTTCTTAGTGTGGAAGTGAAGTAACTTGTGTTTATTCAGCGTTGAGATGATTCCATTCTTCTCTTTACTGACAAGTAGTTGAGTGCATGGGATGCAGTTCCCTGGGATACTGAGCTCGTCCTCCTTCGTGATACGCTGTGCTTGACGGAGTTAGAACTTTCCTATTTGCACGGTGCTTCAAGTGAGACAGAGTTGGAGGTTGCTCAAGTGAAGGAGGTCGAATGAATCTGGAGTTTGCTCGTCTAAAGAAGACTTGTCTTTAATATCATTATCAAAAGTTGAGGCAGCCCTATGGAGCTGTTAGCTGGTAGGAAGCCGGCGAGGAGTTTTGTTTCTCTTAGGTAAAGAATCTCTCCAGTGTGTATAGCTGGAAGAACAACTTTCATGACAGCTTGTTGTACAGTGTTCGCAGGACTTTTGGTAGCGATTCCTAGGCATGAAACATGGAGTCATTGTAACTTTGCTGTTGTAATGAGACTTGCAGTTTTTGGAATGAGAAGTCTTCTGCATGCTAGTGTCTTGTCCTGTAATACATCGTCTTGGGGGTTGGCTATTCGTATGAGCTGGTCTTGGGTGAGTTTGACTTAGGACTAGCCATTTTGCATTTGTAGACGTCTGTAGTGCTACTGGATCTGAACATATGAGTTGGTGATAGTTCTGTGATTTGAAGGATTCCTTTCATATGCTTGATCCCTGCTATCATGGTTGAGGTGTCATTGACGGGTTCTCTGTTGCTAAATAACAGGGCCACAAGTCTATTGCGTATAGTTTAGAGAGCTTTCGACGGTGTATGACGGAGTATAGCATTTCTCCGTCTTGAACCCACCTAGTTGTAGGGACAACTCTGAAGGAGAGTTGTTTTCCAAACTTGCTGTATGGGGCCTCTAACAAATTGTGAGAGTCACATCGAATAGAGAGTTGAATACCAAGTGTTGCTTTTTACAAGTGTTGCTGGAGTAACTCTAATACATGATTTTGAACCTATTAATCTGTTATTGAGAAAATTTAACTAGTTGCAGGAACAGATCAAATGGCGAGTTGAACTATGAACATGTGTTATTATAGGTTGCGAGAGTAACTCTGAACCATGAACATAGATTCCGAACTTGTTAGTTTAAGTATTAACAGGTTGCATGAGCAGCTCGAATGGCAAAGCACACTCTGAACTTGCTTCGCAAATTGACAAAGTCTCTTTTGAACCATGAGCTGGACTCCGAACCGGTCGTCGAGGCGTTGACGGATTGCAGGAGAAGATCGAATAGCTAAGTGCACTGTGAATTTGTGTTATTGCAAATTGTTTAGAGTTCCTTTCGAGCCATGGGTATGGACTCCGAATCCGTCCTACGGGGAGACTCGCAATGAGTGTTTGGTGTTGCTTAAGTGTTTAAGTGTGGCACTCAACTTGTTGTTTGTGAGCCTCCAAGGAAGTTCCACTAGTTGCAGGAACAGATTGAATGACGAGTTGAACTCTGAACGTGTGTCATTACAGGTTGCGAGAGTAACTCTGAACCATGAACATGGATTCCAAACTTGTTAGTTTAAGTATTAACAGGTTGCAGGAGCAGCTCGAATGGTAAAGCGCACTCTATACTTGCTTCTTTGCAAATTGACAAGGTCTCTTTTGAACCATGAACTGGACTCCGAACCGGTCGTCGAGGCATTGAAGGATTGTAGTAGCAGATCGAATAGCGAAGTGTACTGTGAATTTGCGTTATTGCAAATTGCTTAGAGTCCCTGTCGAGCCATGGGTATGGACTCCGAATCTGTCTTACGGGGAGACTCGCAATGAGTGTTTGGTGCTTTTTACCTGTTTAAGTGTGGCACTCAACTTGTTGTTTTTGAGCCTCCAAGGAAGTTCAACTAGTTGCAGGGACAGATCGATCGGTGAGTTGTGTTCTAAGCGTGCGAGATTGCACACTGCAGCTCCCGAGTTCTGGATTCCGAACTTGCATTGTAGAAAGCTTGTAACGAGTGTTTAGCACCACTTTGAATGTAAGTTGGGCGTGTAGCTCATTGTTTGCTTTGATGAATTAACAGGTTGTAGGAGCAGATCGAATGGCGAAACACTTTGAACTTGTTTCATTGTAAATTGCTGTAATAATTTCGCACTATGTATGTCGGCTCCGAACCTGTCTTGTAGGAAGTTTTTAACGATTTTTTGGTTTCGTTTTAGTATACAAGTTTGGCACCCCACTCGTTGTACTTTACAAGGTGTTTTACTTTTCAAGTCTCTGCTGATATCTCCCTGCCCCTCAGGTCTTCAAGTTAATGAGCCGTCAGGCGAACAACTTGGTAGGCCTTGCATGGACTTGCCTATTTTGGAGGGAGCCCCCTATTGTTTTGCATAGAGAAAGTAAAATCTTCTGATGTACCAATGTGTTTAGGCAAGATTATTTGTCTCCGTTAAATAAGTGGAGTGGCTTCGGGCGAGGGATTCAGGTTTATTACTGTGTCATGATGAGAAACTTGTTTGGACCTGGCGAGAGATGATTATGGCAGAGGCTTCAAGCTCATTTACAGTTTTTGAGTTATTGTGACTGTTTTCTGGCGGTAGCTCTATGGTGTCGAGGGGGAGAATGGAGCCTCCCATTGTAGCGGTGTAGCATGTTCGTGCCGCCACTTGGATTCCTACTGCTTGGCCTATGCCAGCTGTTGTTGGGAACTTCGTTTTCGTGTGAAATGCGAAGGCAATTGCATGGAATGCCGCCCAACCTGGGCGGCCGAATATGGCATTGTATGCAGCTTTGACATCGACTACCTTAGAGTCCAGTGCTTCCGTTTGAATAACGGGGGCTTTCCCTGCTGCTACGTCGAGTGCGACAATTCCCTCGACTTTAGACAATTGCACCAGAGAAGTTATGAAGCGTATAATCGGCTGGCTTAAGGCGGTCTCGGGAAAGCTTGAGAGCCTTGAATGTGGCCATGAAGAGGCTGTTTACTGAGCTGCCATTGTCCATCGGGATGCGGCATACCTCATGATATAGCATGTAAAGGTTAATGACCAATGCGTTGCGATGAGGTGTTTGGACGCCTTCTAAGTCCTTGTGAGAGAAAGATATCGGGATCCCGGTGAGTTTGGCAAGCGGAATGTTATCTATGGAGTTGACTTTACTGACGAAAGCTTTGCGAGAGGAGTTGGAATCTCCTCCTATCGGGTCTTCATGAATGGAATGGAGGACGTTCATGTGTTCAGAGTCTTGCGACTCGCATGGCCTCTGCTGATGCTTATCAGTCCCCCGGGACGGCGGATTTTCGACGTTGTTGTCTTTCTGAACGAAGTTGGAGAGACAGCCCCTGCGAATCAGGGTTTCTGGTTCTTCTTTAAGGGTTCGACAGTTATCATTAGTGTGTCCATGATCTCTGTGAAATGTGCACCACTTGTTTTTGTCTTTTCTTCTGCTAGACGTTGACATCGTGAGGGGACGGTGGATTATTCCATCCTTCTCCACTTCCATGAGGATGGCTGATACGCTTGCATTGAGAGGAAGGAATTTGTCGAAGCGTGGCGCTAGTGTTGGACGGCGTGAACAGACCGCTGAATGACCGCTGAATGATAACTTGGCATAGCAGACCGCTGAACAGACGGCGTGAACAGCCTAGCAGCGACAGGGTGCAAAGCAGACCGCTGAATGACACGCTTCCGCCTACTGGTCTGTTCCTGGCTCCTGGTGGCCTCCAGGATGTCAGCATAGGATCGAAGTCTCAAAGCAGCTAGGCAATCCTGGATCTCAATTTCCAAACCCAGTAAGAAACGAAGGCCCTTATCCTCATTATTAGCCACCATGGACATGGCAAAGCGGCTCAGTCGGGTGAACTCTGCAGCATACTCATCTACGGTCCGACTCTCCTGATTTAAGATAGTGTCTTAGTTAAATATTGATATATCATGAATTAACAATGAAAAATTGCATAATAAATACAATCTGACGAACCTGAGTGAGCGCGACAAATTGCCGCTCCATTTCATTCCTAGTGACGTCAGGAAAGAATTTCGTAAGGAAACTCTCCCTGAAGATGGCCTAGGCGATGGGGTGCTCTAGCCTTTCCATCTCAGCTCGCCACCAAATGTGGGCAAGGTCAACAAGCTGGATGCTCACGACATCCATGCGATCCACATCAGCTATTCACATTGCGATCAATAGTTGTTCCGTCCTGATGAGCCACTGCTCGGCTTCTAGCGGACCTTCTGTACCTGTGAATTTGTCGGGGTGTAGCCTCATGAAGTCCGCTACATTGCCAGGTCTCGGTGGCAGCACCCCAGGTGCAGGTACAAGGGGCTCTCTGTTGGCAGCTCCCAAAGCTGCTCTTATCAGCTCTCCATGTTCTCGCTGCATCTGCATCATTTGCTGCATAAGCCGCTCATTTTGTTCACGTTGCATCTGCAACATTTGCACAATAGCGGGTTCCTCTTACTGATCACCCCCAGATTGGGAGGACGAAACATTCTTACGAGCCATAGCCTGCACAAACCCAAAATAATCAGTATCCAGATCAAGTTGATAATTAATTTTTCATGCAATTACATGGCCTGTTAAATGTTGATTTAATCATGACTAAGTCAAGCCTGTCTAATGTATTAGTCAAACTAACACATTAGCCAAACCTGGCTCTGATACCACTAAAAACCTAGTCACGCCCCGCTTCCCAAAAACACAAAATACGAGTACGTGATGAAGCCCAGCGAATGATTTTAACATCATCCATAAGCTGTAGAATCGACTCAACATCCCAATAAGAATATAACAAAATATATATACAAATACGCATGCATGAAATATTTATTAAACAACAGAAACAATTGAAACAAATAATAATATCCAAATAGTTTTCAAGTCTGGATCAAGATACAACTCGGGAACATAAGCCTGTTACAAGTTTTAAGTAGCAAGAAATAAATAACACAAAAAAAATAAATAATTTAAGCATGTCCTTTATCTAATTGAAGCCTAGAATCTCTGCTCACCAATTCCAGCAGACAACACATCTCCAAAGTCTGTTTAATATAAATAAAATGAGAAAATGGAGAAAACAAGAGAAATGCCCTTAGTGCAAGTTAGAGCCATAAATAATAAAAATGAGTACAAGAAATATGGAACAAAATTTGGAATCAAGAATATAATAGGGATACAACAAGTAGTGGGGATTCAAGAAACTAGCTAGCAAGAAGGACAACTCAAGTGATCAGGTTGGGTAACAAATACTAATAGTGGAGTAAGTGGTAAGTGCACATGTAAGGGTATCCAACATCAAGTGACAAGTATCAAGTACAAGAGTCAAGTAACAAGTCTCAAGTCTAGTGTCAAGTTGTCAAGTACAGGTGTCAAGTTGCAAGTGTCAAGAATTATATTCAAGTATCAAGTCTCATGTATCATGTCATCAAGTATCAAGTAAACATGTATCAAGTTCAAGTTTCATGTTTCAAGTCTTGTGGTTATTACTATCTAGGTAGCACTTCATACATCCATACTTTTACTACATGATTTCTACAGTCAATACAATTTTGTTTAGACCTAGTAATGGATTTTATAGGGCGGCATACTCAGGTATCAAGTATCAAGCAAGCATGGTTCATGAATCGAAAAATAAATAACAAGTTCACGAAACAAGTTCGCGAATCCACTAACAAGTTCAAGAACCGCACAATGGGTCCAAGAATCCAACAAGTTCATGAGCCTAGTAATGGCTCCATGAATCAATCGAGATACAACAAGTTCATAAACTAAGTATTGGGAAACACGGGCCCCCTTCCGAGTACACTTACCTATATTGTCCACTACTATGGTCTTTTTCTTAAACCCCGGCTTGTTATTCATTATTATTAACCAAACATAAAAGTGTGCGAAACAAGTCAAGTAAACATAATCATGAGCATGGAACACGTCTAGGCTAGATAGGATACAAGTTTGAGGGTCAAAACAAATCAACATATCAAGAACAACGAAAATCTCAAATCTGGACAGCATGAGGTTGCTGCACCAAAATTGCGATTCCCGTTGCTAAAAAATAGCAAAAGTGGACCCGTTAGAAGATCTAGAAACTAGGCTCCTGCTCGGTTCCAACGCATATAATTAAGGTACATAAAAGTTGTGGTAACATGTGTCAAAACAACAGACTATACAGCATTTGTGTTCAGTTAGAATTTGTGAATCTGAGTTTATACATGTAAAACAGGGTTGAAAAATTACTAATTAATACTGAGAAAATTAGTTAATGTTCTCTAGGGTGTCCAGCAATAGCATGCAAAATTTTAAGTCAATTACTTACTGGTAGCATAGTTAAAATAATTTGTAAACTAAAGAAGTGCAGCAGTTTTTGTGAATCTGTGACTACCGACATAGCAGCAGTAAAACTGCAATATCTCCTAGACCGTAACTCGAAATTCGAAAATTCTAGATGCTATCAACAACTAGACATTTAGAGCTACATTTCATATTACAGGTTCAAGTTCAGATTTTGATTTTAAAGGAGTCTAAACAGTAGGTAAAGTCCAGGACAGTAACAAGTGTGAATGTCTTTCATATATAAGTTGCATGATAATTGGTTATTATGAGTCTAGATTAATGTGTCATACAAATACGGATGTAGTGGTTATCAAATCAGCAAGCAACATATATTTCTCAACTCAAGGAATATAAGATCACCACATACATGATACAACACACATCTACAAGTCTAGGATTTCTTAGTTTCATGTGCTCAAGGGACTAGGAGATAAATGAGTCCAACTAGTTTGTAGATATAACAAGGAAAGGGTTGTGAATCTTAAGATTATGGAATCGACGATGAATAATTCAAGATCAACAAATGATGGGATAAGAAGGAGTCACAACTACGACCTATTTGCGGTATTTTCAATTAAATGCTTGTACTAGGACAATAAATTGTACAAGGAAACTACTTGCCTGAACGACGGTAAATCCGAACACGAAAAAATACGGGATGAGAATTTCGAGAGGCGAGGCACGAGCACGGACACTCGCACGCACGTGCGAGACATGTGCAAATACCCACACAGCGGATCTACTCCGGATCTGCTCTGTACGCCAAACAGTAAACACAGATCAGATCTGATTAGATCGAGATCTGATCTTGATGCGATCTAACGGCTGGGATTCGAAGCTGCCAATCCCACCTTCCTTCTTCTTCTCGATCTGCAGACAGGGAGAGAGAGGGAGCTCTAACGGCTGTGGCGGTGGCAGGCGGCAACGATGTCGGGGTTCGACTGGGGAGCAGTCGATGACAGCGACGACGGCGATTGGTGGTAGGCACGACGAGCTCTGTTTCTTGGGTTCGAAATAGAGTGAGGAGAGCGGGGGAATGGGTTCGGGGGTGTGGCGGGTGCGATCGTAGGTCGTGGGTGAGGAGGTGACGGCGGATGCGGCGATGATGGAGGTCGGATCAATGGAGTTGGGTTGATGGCGAAGTTAATGGGAAATGGCGGTGGCGAGGTTGGATGGGTTTCGGGAGAGAGGTGTGTTGAGGTTGACGATGAAGATGGTGGGTGGTCTCGGTTTCGAGGGTGATGGCGAGGATGTGCAGGGGATGGGGGCGACGCCGGCTGAAAGGGATGGGCAATGAGGTCGAAATTTGGGTTCGATGAGATGAAGGAAGAAGGAGACGGGGAAGAAGGAGTAGGCGGCTGGGTTGTTAGGGTTATAACAGTATTAGGGGGGGTTAGGGTTAGGGTTAAGTAGGGTTAAGGTTTAAATAGGAGGGGTTTGGGTTATTGGGTATTTGGATAGCGGGTTTGAGGGGGATCCAACAAGAGACTTAGTCAAAATTCAATAAAATTGGGAAAAATGAAATAGATGGAATGAATAGTCCATTTCTTCATGACGAACGACACAAAAGAGCAGAACGAACAATACAATTGAAATAAATATTGGCACCAAATTGAGTTGAAATAAATGAAATAATTTTATTCGAACTGGAACAAAAATATAGGATCTCAATTTGAATACAAGAATACCAGGAATGAACATACAGTAGAAAAAATACTGATACGGGAAATAGGAGTTACATATTCGTTGTTTTTAATTATCAAAAATTCAAACTTAATATTAGGGTTTGAATAAATGTTGTATGGATCGAAAATAATTTATTTTGAATAAAGTGGTTTATGCATGAATGATTAATATTTTTGCCTAAAGAAATCTGCTCTTTTTTCATTTTGTATTTTCTTTCATATTTCTTCTCTTTCTTACTTTCTGCTATTTTCAAGGGTCCTTCTAAGTGAAAGTGATGTGCGCGGTACAAAGTTCATGGTACAGAACTAGTCGCAAATCGATACCTATCGGAATTTTTCTTTCGTTCTGGAGGTTTCCGGAAGTTGAGAAGCAAAGAATAAAGAAAGCAGTTAGCGAGCCATAGGCGAGCGAGGAAGATAACCCTGACTTTTGTTGGGTCAAAAACCCTCCATATATTTTAGTAACTTATACTCTTTCAGTTGGAAAGGCATAATTCTAATCAAAGAAAAATAATTCATATTATCTTATTCTTTATTAGATTAGATTATCATGAGAATGATATTTATTAGAATTCTCCCCCTCTTTCACTTCTTCGATAAAAAAGAAAAGAAGCTGGTGTGGTAGTCTTTTTTGTATTGTAGCCAGCAATGGGTCTGTCGGCGGCGAGGAGGTCTTAAATGGAGGAATTGGTGTGGACACAACTCCCTTATCGAGGGAGACTGCGCTTAACGCTCTAACCTCTGGCAGACCCGTCAGATGACTAAAATAATTAGCATAATGGTCTATTCAAAGCCAATGTTCTTACCTCAACAAGCAACGCCAGATATATTAGTTCGAGTTAGCACAAGATATTGGAATAGGTCTTGCTCCTGAGGAAAACTTTCCTTAACCTTAACGAGGACTCTCTCATCTGTGACATAGTTGAAGGCACGTGCAAGGATACAATGGACATCCAAAAGCTCCGGCGTATCCTCATCTATCTTTGAATAGAAGGGGCTTGCGAATTTCTTCCGTGCCTTAGAATTGAAGAGGGCATTGGAAGAAGAAGCTGACGCCAACAAAAAAAATGCGTCAGTGAGGAAATGCAAACCAATGATTAATTAAGGTCTCTTTATTTTCCCACGTAGTTCGTGGGTCAAACCAACGATTCTCTTAAAAAAAAAGTAATATAATAGATAGAGTCTTTTTTTCTAGTCTCACTTCTATCAATGCAATGAAAGAACTATCCCTTCCCCTTTGTTTGTCCTGTCAGATAGAAAGAAAATGAGACCAAAAAGACCTTCTTTACTATACTTTAGGGGGTGGGGTGAAGGGGGGTTTACATACAACCGAGACAAAGTGGTTTATGATTGAATCTCAGAGGCATTCTTATCATTTGGTAGATCCAAGTCCATGGCCTATTTCGGGTTCACTCGGAGCTTTGGCAACCACCGTAGGAGGTGTGATGTACATGCAACCATTTCAAGGGGGTGCAACACTTCTCAGTTTGGGCCTAATATTTCTCCTATATACCATGTTCGTATGGTGGCGCAATGTTCTACGTGAATCCACCTTGGAAGGATATCATACAAAAGCTGTACAATTAGGACCTCGATATGGTTCTATTCTGTTCATAGTCTCAGAGGTTATGTTCCTTTTTGCTTTTTTTGGGGCTTCTTCTCATTCTTCTTTGGCGCCTACGGTAGAGATCGGAGGTATTTGGCCCCCAAAAGGGATTTGGGTTTTAGATCCTCGGGAAATCCCTTTTCTTAATACCCCTATTCTCCCTTCATCCGGAGCTGCCGTAACTTGGGCTCATCATGCTAAACTCGCGGGGAAGGAAAAACGAGCGGTTTACGCTTTAATAGCTACCGTTTCACTGGCTCTAGTATCCACTGGCTTTCAAGGAATGGAATATTACCAAGCACCCTCCATAATTTCGGATAGTATTTATGGTTCTACCTTTTTCTTAGCAACTGGCTTTCATGGTTTTCATGTGATTATAGGTACTTGTAATTGTAGTGGTTGAATCTTGGTGGTTAATTCAAGGGCATGTTTAAAAAGATTAAAAGATAATTTTTTATTATTAATTCGCTATTTAATGCAAATATAGTTTTTTTGGTAATAAACCCTAATCAATTATGCATACAATTGCGAATATGGAAGGAAATATACATGAAAATACATCAAAATATGGGGGCTCGGGTTTGGAGGGTTAAACCCTAGGTTTTGTGGGTTTTTGGGTCCAGATGGGTTACTTTTCAAACCCTAACATGGTGAACATTAACCCCTGGTTACTGTTCTGACCCGGATTGGGCAGCAACAGCCACTGCTACCTTTTTGGGTTTTTGGGGTGTTTTCGTGTGGTTTTCGAGCGTGAATTTGTGTGCTATGTTTGTGAGACTCTATTATACATATGGGAGAATCTATATATGAGTTTAAAATAATATATTTGAGTGGGTCGATCGAGTTTGGATGAAATTTCAAGTCATTATATGGTCTGGACTGCTGTCTGTTCCAGATTGGAACGAGAATTCGACATAGTTGCTAAAGATATTACCTAAAACTTATTAAATAGAAATTGTAGCTCATTGTGTCTAGTTTTCAGAACATCTAACGGATCCTCAATCCGACCCATAGTTTGTAAAATATACAATTTCTACCACTGTACTGTCGTAGTTTCAGATTTTTAAAATAACGGTTAGTATTCAGAATTTATTGAATATCAACCATTTAAATTAATTTATTTGAGTCCAGATTTTTATGGTGAATTCTTCGTTATGTGCTGAATTTAAATTGATTTTTTCAAAATTTAATATCGACTATAGAATGTATTGTTTTGAGAAACAAAATCATGTAACTTTCAGATTTTTGGATGAAAGATAGTTTTCAGAATTTATTGAATATCAACCCTCTAAATTAATTTATTTGAGTCCAGATTTTTATGGTGGATTCCTTGATATGTGCTGGATTTAAGTTAATTTTTCCAGAATTAAATTTTGATTTTACAATGTATTGTTTTGAATGACAAAATCATATAATTTTTAGATTTTGTAAAAACCTATATCTTCGTGGATGAAATGTGCTTCCATACATATAAACGAGTTCTCATGGCAACATTGGTTGATTAAAATGAACGTGATTAATGAAGAGTATTTTTGTATAATTAAAACCAATATGGGTTTGATTTGAGACTTAGGGTTATGATGTGTACCATAGAAAGACTATTAATGATACTTTGGGTTATGAGACTCTTGAGGTTGAGTGGGATCCTTGTATACCGGCATATGAGATTTTTGTGGAAGTTAACCAGTTGGGGTCTTCGTTCTTGGTTTAGTTGTGTTAAGTCTGGTTGGGTACACCAACTCTAGAGCGACTGTGTTCTAATTAATTAATTAAACATAATAAACATAAGGATAGGCATTAGTGGATATGTGATAGATCTTGGGAAACGTAAGCATTAGTGGATACGCGTTGATGGTTGGCAGGACTATTTGCGGGGTACATGGTAAGGAGGTGATTCTTCAGGGTCAGAGAAATTCTTATATGATGCTTGCGCGTCGATGGCGCTAGTTTGGCAGGTAGATACCGGAACATAGGCCTATTCTTGGAGTATTATAGATCTTATTTCTATCACCGTAGTAGGATTAGTTGCATAACAAGGGATTAAACCCTATAAAGTGGAGGACGATAAGGGCTTGCACTAGACCGATATAGAATGGGATGCATAGAATCCGACAAGTATGCATTAGTAATCATCAGGTGCATTGTGGATTTTTTGACTTGTTTTATACATGCTTTCTTTGTTTTCTCACACTTGACACTTAGCCTAACTTCACTTATTGACTTATGATTTTATTCTTTATGTTTCATTTAAGTTTGTATTTCTTTTGAATATCACTCATACCGGCTGACCCCTGTAGTTTTGGGGGCCAGAGATATCTCTAGCTCCATGTTTTACATGTAGGTACCATTAGCATGGAATTAGGAGCATATGGGAGAATATTTAATGTTTATGCATATCTTGTAAAAGGAATGATTGTAAAAAGAAAAGTTGTATTTTAGTGCTTTTAAATACTGTTGTGTTGTAAAAAAAAATGTAATTCAAGGTATTTAAATTTCGCTGTGCTTTGTAAAAGAATTGATGTAATAAAAAGTTTTAATTTGTCCTGTATTTGGTTGCTGTGTTTATGATCACAATTGAAGTTGACTCTGTACTTTGTGCCACTTATTTCTAATGTTATTTATTTATTGGAAATTCGGGGTGCTACACTAAACACAGGTAATTCGCAGCAAAAGCAATATCTTTACTTCAATTTCGTACAAAAATACAAGAAATTTAAAACTTTTTCACTACAATTTCATTAATTAGAATTCGCAACAAAAATTTAAGTAAAAGAATACAATTTGTAACATTAAACATGTTCAATTCTGCAACAGTCATCAACACCAAACTCGTATCCTCGTTGCTCGCTAATTCGAGTCCTGCAACTTGAAAACTGCGGGCACGTCTATTGCATACAATTGACGCAATGCTATAATACAACGATTCCACTATTTTAACAATCACAAACTTGAATGCAGAAACAAAATGTGAAAAGTGACTATCCTGAACATGTCAATGTATAATATGATCCTAATGCATAATGCAGACACTTATACTTACAATGCAACATTAATGCATACTTGTTCGGATTCTATGTATCTCATACTACATAGGTCCGAGGGCAAGCCCTTACATACTTCTCATTATAAGGTTTAATCCCTCGTTATGCAAATCCTAAACCCAATGAATATACTCCAACGCATAATCACGTATGAGTCACACCCCCAGGATATTGGACCTTACCTGCCTACCCCTAGTCCACATATAGTGGATTAACCGGGCGTACCCTTAGTCACGAACCCCAGCAAGTCGCTCTCTCGTAACTACGGACCTTACCAGCATACCCCTAGCCCATATACATGGATTTACCAGGCGTATCCTCAGTCCCAACCATTCCTTGGAACTGCAAACTCTTTATCGACCTTTTCGTCGATAGACGAACATACCCCTAGCCCATATACATGGATTTACCGGACGTATTCTTCGATCCCAAACCCCCAGGAGTTGTAAATTCTTTACCAGATATATTCGTCATTGTTTCTATCATATCTTCTTCTAGTGCCTATCCTTAAGTTCAGAATATAAAGAATACCAACTAGAGCTAGCTTACCCTCCTACCGGACTTAAAACAACATACCGAAAACAACAGCCCATACTGGCCACTCCTCAAATTTCAATTATCACTTTGCCGGCACTCTAGGTCTCGCTTAGCCTCTAAAATCCATGCATTTCACATCCCGAGATCTTCTAGGTTCTCTTAACCTTTTTATAAAAATTTTCCTTCATGATACATCATTTAATTTCCTTTATTGATTCTTTTTACATCTATAAATCTCCAAACAACCTTTTATCTCTTTGTAATATTTCAATAACATTTCAATTGTTAAAACCTTTATAAATATCACACATTTAATATTCCAAAATCCATCCTTTAATTATCTCTTAATTCATCATACAATACACTTTACGTAAGTTCAAAAGAAAATTAAATCCATTTTCATACGATGTAAAATTTTTAGAGTAAGACTAGATAAAACCATTATATTTCAATCTCTTAATCGCAATACATTTTATCCACAAATAATTCTTGAATGGGTATAGTTAATCCTACTAAAATATCTCATTAATACTCTATATTAATTTAGACATTTTTTGCTTAAAAAAAAGAGTTAAATTAATAAAATAAACAAAATTATTAAAAATTTGCCACAACCGGGTTCGAACATGCACAGAGTGCACACAGTGCTTAAAATCTCAACCAACCACCAAGAATCCAACACACTATTGGTGAAAAACTCTACACAAAATTGTCCTACATATTTTCGTTTATTGTTTGATAAGTTCTATGAGTTTAAAAAAAGAAAGCCCACATTTGGACCTCGAACCCGCAACCACAGGTCCATGTACAAAGAAACCCAAACCCAAACCCAAACGCCAAGACCAGGCTGTCAAGCCTCAAATCCTAATCATATTACTATTGCAATTCTTCTAATGCAACTCTCTGTTTCATAACTTCACTATAAATTTCGATCTCACAATTACTACGCATCATTTTACAATTCATGGTGAATATCCAGAGAGTAATTTTCATCAAAATTAGTGTACATTAGCATGAAATTTTGCATATAACAATCTACTCTTGAAAATAGTCATACAAAGCGCATATAGTACTCATGGTTCTATAAATTAAACGTATGAACCACTATTCATTAAATGACTAAATTTTTAGACTAGCAATTACATTAACAATTTGCAAACAAGAAATCAATGTCATTACTTGCGAATTAATTAGAAAAAAATTCTACTACATCATTTAAGCCAAAGTTCTTAAAAGAACTCCTACACATACACATATCAATTTAATCACCATCTTATTTATGGTGAAACATGCACAAATAAAATTCTCGAAAATCTCCTACACATACACATATCGATTTAATCATCATCTACATATTTATGGCTAAGCATGCACGATCTACTAAAATATTAGAAGATAGTGAAAACACCCATCTTTTTCTATGTATTCCCTAGAAAAATGATCCCCCCCTTCAAAATCCGAGCTCCAAAAAGAAAGAAAGCAATAGCAAGCCTTAAAATGGGAAAGCTCCAAAACCTACGGTATGCTAAAAATGAAAATTTTCTCTTTCTTTTTAATGAATGGCCGTGATTGTATATAAGTGGGAGGGAGAGAGTGGCACATGATTTGTAATTTAATTACCCATGATTTATTATTAACCACCCCACTCATTCCTAATAACTACCCACTTAATACTAATTTAACTTAATCATGATTAAACCTCTTTAAAAGTGGCCAGCCCAAGTGTGTGGGTAAGGCACGTGTTTGATGGGCTAGCTATGTGTTGGTGTGTGCACATACATTGCACACCAAAATAGTTAGGAATTTTATTTGATAAAAATGCATATGTTACTTAAATTAATATAGACCTAATGAAACTAGTTTAAATTAATCATAATTAAAAAAAATTCATTCACAAATAAAAATAAATATACACACTTCATATATTTTTATTTTGAAAAATGATACAACTAACACGTGCACTGCAAACATGTGCATTGCACGTATCAATACAAAATAAATTCGAGAGAACGAATTTTTTTTTATAAACAGTCAAAATAAAAAATACATAGAATATTTATATCAAAAATGTTACATATATTATACATAACGGTAAAATATACGTAATGGGACACGTGCATTAAAAGTATGTGCAGTGCACGTAAAAACACAAAGATTAAAATTAATATGTGAGTTGGCTCAAAATAGGATAAAATAAATTTTGAGAGTACGGAAAACATATAAATAATCGAAATACAAAATACGTAGGATATTTATATTAAAATACGTTACAGATATTACACGTAACTGTACAAAAATACATGTGCGTAACACACGTTGAGCAAAATTGGTATAACTCAATTTTGCGGGGTGTTACATCCTCATCTTCGCTACACTCATTTTTTAGACATATTGTTTTTTTGTTGCGCAACACTCTGTTCCATACATCATTATTGGTCTACCAGCCGTCGTATATAATTTTCTCTTCAACTTCAAAGGTATACGTTTTTAAGACAAAACACCACTGTCACTTCTCCACTTAAGCCACCCTACTTGGATCCTATGTATAATATCTTCAAAAATCTCTTGATCTCTTTGTATAATCGAGCCTAAATATCGGAAATGATCTCTCATAGGTATCTCTTGATTATCAAGCTTCACTACTTCCTCAATTATGTTCTGAATATCACTAAAATTACACTCCATATACTCTGTTTTAGTTTTGCTTATCCTAAAACCTATAGCTTCCAAAGTTTATCTTCATAATTCTAATTTAGCATTAACTTATGCTCCAGTCTTGTCCACTAAGACAACGTCATTGATAAAAAGTATACACCAAGGTACCTCATCTTGTATTCCTCGCGTCAATTAATCCATAACCAAAGTAAAGAGGTAGGGGTTTAAAGCCGAACCTTGGTGTAAACCTACTGTAATAGGAAAATCACTGGTCTGTTCTATGGTTGTTCTAATTGTGATCGTTGCCCCTGTATACATATACTTAATTACCTCAATATACCGAATAGTTACTCTTTATTATTTAACACCCACCATACTATGTCTCTAGGGACATTATCATATGTTTTTTTTCTAGATATATAAAAATCTGTCACGCCCTACTTTCCAAAAGAGAATACAGAATACGGATACGTGACAAAAGCCCAGCGAATGATTTTCATCATCCATAAGCTGTTCAAGAATCTTTACAACATTTCACAAGATAATCAGAGTCGGAAGCAAAAGATACAACCAAGCATGTACATATGAATCAAAATACCAACAAGAATACTTGAAACCAAAATAAATTAATCTCAAATAATCATGATCTGAACAAGTCAACAAAACCTGGGTCACATTGCCCAAATACAAGAATAAATCCAAATACAAAATATAATATTGTTCAAGAAAGTTACAAGAAATAATAATAACAAGATCCAGTACTAATACTTCATCTCACCAATACCGTCTGGAACCTGTTCTCCAAAATCTGCAATTTAACAATTGCAGGGATAGGAAAAAGAAAACAAGTACCCATCAATTGCAAGTTACGGGCCGCTTGTAATGCAGGATACAAGTACATGGGGAAAACTAACTAATAGCATGGAATAAGCATGAAGTCAAAATAAACAACTAGCTTGGCAAAGTGAACAAGTACAAATGGCATGTATCAAGTGTCAAGTGAACAAGTATCATGTAAACAAGTAATCATGTGTCAGGTGTCATGTTTCAAGTCTCATATATCAAGTTCAAGTATCAAGCAAGCATGTATCATGGACAAGCTTTACGTAAACAAGTATCAAGCTCCAAGTAACCAAACAAGCTCCAAACAAGCTCCAAACAAGCTCCACATAACCAAATAACAAGCTCCAAATACCCAAAATATATCAAGCTCTGTGTCAAGTGTGCAAGTGCAAGTAATCACTTGCCAAGCTCCAAATAACCAATTATCAAGCTCCAAATATCACGAAGGATCAATAGATCCCCTTCCGAGTACACGTTTCCGAATTATCCACTATTAGATCTGTCCCTTAACCCCGGCTTGATTATTTATTATTAATGTCAAACAAGTATGTAGGTGTGCAAAATATATCAAGAATAATATGACATGATCATGTGAAAAGTGCAAGTTGCAAGATAAACAAGTACGTGTGCAAGATAGTTCATAAAAGAATAAAATAGCCAAGTCTCTAGTTCAGGACGGCAAGACCACACTGCAGTAAAACGGTGATTCTCAGTGTTACAAACATGCAAATCTAAATCCGTCGAAACTTCTAGAAAATAGAATCCCAACCGAATCCAGCGAATATAATTAAATAAGTCATATAGTACTCCACAAAATCATAACTCAAAACTGATTTGAATCCAGAAAACAGGTTTAGCCAGAAATCTGGAAAATCGTATTCAAAGCAGGAAAACAGCATGAAAATACCTCAAATAAATTTAGGAAAAATCTGGGTATCAGAATATAAAGTTTCATAATTTTTCAGTAAGATTAGCTTAGCCAAGTAAAATCAGAACTCATAAAGAAATGATAGTTTAGCAAATCTGGAATTCCCAATACAGCTGTACGAAAACTATAATATTTCGCAAACCGTGAAACGAAATCCAAATCCGCCAAAGGGAGATGAAAATAGACAATATAAAATAACTTTCATATTTCACAAATATTTTTCATACAGTCAAAGGAATCAGAGTGAAAATACGATTCTTTACAGGACAGCGAGTAAAATACAACAAGTATAGTTTTTATAAACAAGCATGAAACGACATATAAAACTCATCAATAAAATCCACCAAAATTCTGGGTAATACCTAACTAGGTAAAGAAATAATGACCAAAGTTTTGGATCAAAATAATATGTAGCACAAGTATCAAAATGATTTAGTTATCAAAATCACCAAGAAACAAAATCTGGAAAAGATCTACACCTTTATAGTAAAACAGTCATATCTCACACATACGAAAACAAAATCGAGCAAGGTCAGAGAGGTTGGAAAGAAGACGAATTTCTCTACAAATCATGTTTTATACTAAAATAAAGATTCTGACCTTAATATGGTCTAAATTACTTATCAAGACAGAATATCGGCAAAACACAGAATTTTCTCAAAAACCAAAATCAACATAGATTCAACAAAACTTGATCCAAACACCACCAAACTTGAAATCGAGTCTACCAAGTATCCAAACATCATGAAATAGGGTAATTAACATATCTAAAACAAGTGTATCACATGGTTCTCAACAAATTCCCAAATTCTCACAAGAAGTCTCACATACATGATCAAATCAAGAACGGACAAAACCTAAGTTGTTTCATGTCAATATTGTGTCGTGAGGAAACTATGGTCAAATCACTATAGAGAAAATATAAACAAGGGGTTTCATAGACGAATTGTCTCTAGAACCCAACCACACTACAAGCGGTATTTTTGACTTGTATCATTCAAAGGAATTTGAGTACAAGTTACTTGCCTTAACCGAACGAAAACGACACCAAGCAAGAATAACGGGAACGGATTCCCGGGTACAAACAAAAAATCACGAGCGGATGAACACGAACAAGATGAACAACCAATCACGATCGGGCACGGATCTTTATGATCAAGAGGATGATCAAGATGATGAAGATCAAGAGATCCAACGGCTAGATAAAGATCATATCAGATCGGACGACTCTTATCGAAGATCAAGATCAAGATCAAGATGTGATCAGTATCTTGATGATGATGATGATGATCGGATCAGATCGACGATCGAACGGTCCACAATCAACGCAATCAAGAACTCCAAGATGATCAAGATCACAATCAAACGGATGGCCAGGATCAAAGCAATCAAGGAATCACGATGATCAAGAAAGAATTGGATGGCCAGGATTCAACATGATCAAAAGCCCACTTGATCAAACAAACCAACAACCCATCAATGGTACACCCCATGGCAATGAGGTTACGGCTTGGTTGCGACGAACGGAAGTGGCCGGAGGATGGCGATAAGTGGTCGCGAGGGTGGTTGGCACGGCAGCGGGGGCGAGGGACGCACGAGGTAGCAGCGGGTGGCTGTTGCTGACTACTGTTGTAGCTGGTGTGGCTGCTGTCGTTGTTGACTATCAAGAGGAGCAAGGCAGGGACACTGCAGTCGCCGCCAAGGGTGAAACGGCAGCCAGGGTTGTCAACGCTACTTTCGGAGCGTCACCGGCTGACTGGCGATGCAGGTGGGCGTCGCGGCGGTTGCGGGATGGGGTTGCACTGGAGGTGCACGCAGGAGGTGGCCGGCAGGTAGATCGACATTCGGCGATGCACGGGGAGCACACAGAGGGGAGGAGGGTGCTACGGATGGTTGGCTGGAGAGAGAGAGAGAGCGGGAGAGAAGGAGACGGCTGGTGAAAGAAGGGAAGATGAACAGGTTTAGGGGTTAATGTATGGGTATATATAAGGATTGTTTAGGGTTTGGGGAGTTGGCTGAGTAGGGTATTGCGGGTTGGGTAGTGAACAGGGTAAGGTTAGGGTGTTAATGGTTACAACAGGGTAATTGGGTTGGGCAGTTGTGCGTAATAGGTTTAATGAATAAATGGGTTAATGGCAGTGGCAGAGCCAGACAAATCAAAATGGAGGTCCCAAATTTTTTTTTTCTCCCGGTATCAACATAATTATTGCCGAAAATCTCTTACTTTACTTTTTTTTTGAAGAATTAAAGTAATTGGATCAAAATAAAATTATAATCAAAGTAAATATTCGAATTTATATTTTTAGTATCATGTATTTTTTCGTACTTGTACAGTTGTACTCTAAATTTGGTAAGAGTAATACTAATCAATAATCTTACTACACTATTTATACTGTTATAATACTAGAGGCTAAGAGATACGACTCAAATGAATAAATATACTTGTAACTTGTGTACACACTAGTTTCTTATTCAAAATTTTATCCAATGATTACACAGATCAAATAATAAGTATCACTGTAAATTTTTAGCCCAAAGCTCATACCACTATTTTGAGCCTTTAATAAGAGGTGGATTAGACTTGGGGGTCCCAATTTTTTTTTAACTGGGGGGCCAAATAAAATTTTTGGCCTATATTAGGGGGTTTTACAAAATTTTTGGGGTCCCAAATGTCCCCCCTACTCTCTTCCTCTCTCCGCCACTGGTTAATGGGTATTAGGAAACAGGGTATGGGTAATGGGTTAAAAAAATTCATTAAGAAAATTATAGGGTTTTAGAATAAAATAAAAATATACAATTTAGGATTTTATAGAAATACTAATAATAATAATAAAACAATAACAATAATAATAATAACAGCAATAATAATAATACGAAGAACACTAACAAAAATAAGAAAACTGATAAAAATAATAATAGTACCAATAATAACAGTAGTAATAATAATAGAGGTCAAGGTAACAATATCAAAAATAAGATTTGTATTAAAATGTAAAAATTCATAGAAAATAATACAATAAAACTATTGATCTAAAAATTAGATTTTAATAGAGGAGTCAAGAATATATCTTGACAAAAAAAATTTGAAAACCAAAAAATAATTTGGAAAAAATTTTAAATACAGAAATTACACAAAAATACATTTTTGGGGAAACAAGGGTTACAAAATCATATGTAGATCTTTCTTATTCTCCCTATATTTTTTCCATAAGTCTCCTTAGTACATAAATTATTTCCATTGTTGACTTTCCAGGCATAAATCCAAACTGATTCTCAGGCACTGTAGTTTCTATTCTCAGTCTATGTTCGACCACTCTCTGCCAAATTTTCATCGTATGACTCATTAATTTTATCCCTCGGTAGTTAGAGCAACTTTGTATATCTCATTTATTTTTATATATAGATACTAAAATACTCTTTCTCAGTTCATCCGACATCTTCTTAGTCCTGAAAATTTCATTAAATAATTTTGTTAGCCAACCCACTCCTACATCCCCAAGACACTTCCAAACTTCAATGGGTATATCATCTGGTCATAAATCTTTTCCTATTTTCATCCTTCCTAGAGCATTTAAGTTACCTACACATGCTTTCGACTCTCCTTTGAGGTCATCTATATTTAAGTTGCCTTTCATTTAATAACTTCTCAAAGTAATTTTACAACCTTTCCTTAATTTCCTCATCTTTTACTAAGACTCTTGAATCATCGCTCTTAGTACATCTAATTGTATCCAGATCTTTTATTTTTCCATCCGTTTGTTTAACAAGCTTATAAATGTTATTTTCTCCTTCTTTTGTTCCTAATTTTGTGTATAAATCATAATAAATTTTTTATTTTGCATCTCTTACCACTTTCTTAACTTCTTTTCTAATGGTCTTATATCTCTCCAAATCCTCTTCATTTCTACCATTTTGTCGTATTTTGAAGGTTGACCTTTTTTCTCGTATAATATTTTGTACTTCTTCTTGCCACCACAATGTTTCTTTATTTAGCAACCCTCTACACTTAGATTCTCCAAGTAACTCCTTTGAAATTTCTATTATGTACATAACTATTTTAGTCCATATCACATTTGTCACTCCTTCCCAATTCTATGATGCTTCTTTAAGGACTTTATCTCTTCAAGTTTCACCACCTAATTCTTGGGTTCCTAGTCTCATTCCATGCACATATGTGTTTTCCAATATTAACATTCAATACCATTAATCTATTATGAAGTTAAACACTCTTCCGGTATAACTTTACAATCTTTACATGTCAAGCGATCTACATTTCTAGTGATGAAAAAATCAATTCGGCTCATATTTGCCCTACTTTTAAAGGTTATCAAATATTCATTCCTCTTCCTAAAATATGTATTTGCTAGTATAAGATCATACGAAGCCGCAAAATCTAATAGAGCCTCTCCACCATCGTTCTTATTTTCAAATTCATGTCCTCCATGCACCCTCTCATATCTCATGTTATCTTCTCCTACATGTTTATTGAAATCTCCTTCTATAAATAGTTTCTCACATAAGGGTACTCCTTGAATCATCTCAACCATATATTCTCAAAATTTATTTTTAGCTTGTTCATCTAATCTTACTTTGGGTGCATAAGTACTAATGATATTAATTATGTTTTCCCCTACTTATCTAATTTGTATTACTTATCTCATTTCCTATTAACACCTACTACATCTGTTTTGAATTTCTTATCTACTAAAATTCATACTCCATTTCTGTTTCTAATTTTACCGGTATAATATAATTTAAAATCATCTATCTCTTTAACTTTCTCCCCTGCCCAATTTGTTTCTTGTAAACAAACTATATTAATATTCCTTCTAATCATGGTATCTACTAGTTCTATGCATTTTCCTATTAATGTTCGTATATTCCAAGTCGCTAACCTAAGCCTATTTTTCTGGACTAGCTTCTTTACCCGCACCCGTCCAGAATGGTGCAAGAGCCATTGCCCATTTTTCACCACACTCGAGTGCCGGTGCGACATCCCTGCACATTTTCGAAGCACTCGGAGGCAGGCACAACATATCATTTTCGGAGAATGCCTAGCATTTGTGCGTATATTATTATGGTTTATGTTCATAGAATTTGACAAAGTTTTGTGCTGGCTGTCAACTGCCTAACACAATCATTCTTCTTACCTAATTTTCTGCCAAATTCCTGGCTTGGGACAAACAATGGCGGAGTTCTCTCTAGTGAATTGAATCATTGAAGGGGTCCTGCGATCCATCCCACCACACATCCACTTTTTATCACAGGACTGCTCAAGTGATTAAAAAAATGGATGTGCGGTGGGATGGATTGTAGGACTCCTCCAGTGATAAAATTCACCGGAGAGGATTTGGATCCATGATACAATTGATGATACAAATTGCGGGAATCACAAACCATTACACCAAACGTAATGCATATCCCAAATCATATTCCATACTTATCCCAAACACTAAAAGACAACTTTTTATCTTTCAAAATTGATTTAAAAATTAATAAAATCTTGTCTTTTAGTGCTTGGGATAAATTTGAGGTAGGATTTGGGGTATATGTAGTCCTCCTCTACAACAAATAGAGTGCAGGTGAATCCAAGCCCTTTGCCATAAACAAATCTCTAAGAGCATCTCCATCAACCACACTAGCCATTTTAGCTCCCTAGAATAGGCAATATATAGAACAATTGGATAATTTGGCTAGCAAAATAAATCAACACTCCAACCTACTAGCTATTTTAGCTAACCATATTTTATTTTCAAGCCCAAAATGAAATAAAATAAAAATATAAAACCCAAGCCCACAGAAAAGCCCAAGCCCAAAATAAAAATCCAAAGCCCCAAAAGAAAGAAAACTGTAGCATATCTCGGGAACAGATCACGATTTCACAATCTGAACGCGATTTCACAATCTTTGATCACGATTTCGTTCACGATCGCGAGTTCAGGAGCCATATTGTGATTTCTTCTGATCGCGAGTTTAGTTTTTTTTTTAAAATTTTAGAGTGAGAGAGAGAGAGAGACGGAAAGAGAGGAAGGAAAATTTATTGAGCGATAAACTGTCGGATTTGACGAGTGAATCTGAGAAATCTATTTTCACGAATGGTTTGGGAAGTCACATGGAAGCATAGTTCTGTCTCTAAGAGCATCTCCAACCACATTAGCTATTTTGGCTAATTAAAATAGCCAAAATAGATAACAAATGGATAATTGGCTAGCGAAAAAAGCCTTCGCTCCAACCATGTTATCAAATTTGAATAACCATTAATAATTTAAAGTTCAAAATTAAATAAAATAAAAATATAAAATAAAAGCCCATAAAAAAGCCCAATACAAAATAAAATTTCCTAGCCCAAAAAAAATCGCAATTTTCACAATTGATTTCCTCGATTCTACAACAACAGAAATATAAATGTCGCAATTTCCCAATTTTCCACGATTCCGCAATTTCTGCGATTGATTTTGCAATTTTCGAGATTGATTTTGCAATTTTCATAATTGATTTTGCAATTTTCGCCATTGATTTCGCAATTTTTGCGATTGATTTCGCAATTTCGCGATTGATTTTGCAATTTCGCGATTTTTTGGTTTTGGGAAGAAGTTTAGCGGGCGATAATACTCGCCAGATCTGGCGAGTGAATATTAGAAATGTATTTTGGCAAGTAGTTTGGCTAATCCTGCCGGAACATATTTTTGTCTGTATATTAGCTATTTTGATTCCTGCCAGAACATATTTTTGCCTGTATATTAGCTATTTTGATTAAAATTGAAAGATGACCAGTATGGTTTGAGATGGTCTAAATTAACTGTTTTGACGATAACAAGCGTGATGATTGGAGATTGTCTGAATAGTCAACAACAACAAAATCCTGTCCACCACCACGTGCTCCATCATAAACACAACCCCAACTAGATCTTAGAGATCTCTCCATTCAATTAACCAAGCATTCTTGACTTGCAGTCCTCCCTACAAAAAATCGCACTTATCCCTTCAATGTACAAACACATCCCTTAACCCCATTCAATCAACCAAAACCACTTTCCCTAATAATAACCCACCCCAAAAAATGGGCCACAAAAAGTCCAAATCCCCCAAAACTCCACTTTCAAAACACACCAAACTCCTCCTCTGCCTCCCTCTCCTCCTCCTTCTCTTCCTCTCCCTCCACCTCCCCTCCACCCTCCTCCGCCGCGCCAACTATCTCGGCCGCCGCTGCTTACCGGAGCAACCCATCACCTCGTACTTAACTAAACCTCTTAAGATAGCCATGGTGAGCTTCTCGGATGAGGGAGAGGGGGCGCGGTCGTTCAGAGGGATGGGGGAGTTGGTGGGTAGAAATAAGAGGAGTTATGCAGAGAGGATGGGGTATGACTTTGTTGATGGTAGGGGGTTGGTTGACCCTCGCCGTCCGCCGAGTTGGAGCAAGATCTTGGCTGTTCAGTTCTACTTGGATAGTTATGATTGGGTCTTCTGGAATGATGCTGTGAGTATTCTTAACAAGACCATGTAATACTTTGGTACACGCTTTACAATACAACTGTTATTAAGTTAAATAGTAAGTTAGTACAACTGTCTGGTTGTTGGTGCAATTGTAGTTCTGAGTAGAGTGTGGAAGAATGAAGATAAATAGTTGTAACGAGATATAGTAGACAATCTTCATTAAATAACAGTAATGACAACATTTTTTTCCCCAACTAATTGGGGTCGGCTACATGAATTCTGATTTTCTATTATGCTCGGTATAGCATAATATCTTCTGTAAAGTCACTAGTTATCATATATTTCTCATAGTTTTCATCCAGGTAAGTTTAGGTCTTTTCCTATTCCTAACTCTACCCACAATATTTATCAAATTACTTTTCTAACGGAGGCACTATTAGGTGAACGTGTAACATGTCCAAACCACCCGTGCTGATTCTCCCTTAATTTATCTTGGATAAGAGCTACTTTTACCATGTATCGTATATGCTCGTTGAGTCGTTTCTAATTTTATCATTTTCTGATTTTACCACACACCTATCTTAGCATCCTCATATCTGTTATACTCATTTTTTGGACATGTTGTTTATTTATTGTCCAACACTGTGCATCATATATTATTGCTGGTGTAATAACCGTCCTATAAATTTTTTTCTTCAACTTCAAAGGTATACGCTTATCACATAAATCATCATTAGCGCTTCTCCACATAAGCCACTCTACTTGGATCCTATAACATCTTCACAAATCTCCTCATCTCGTTGTATAATCGAGTATAGATATCGAAAGCAGTCTCGCTTAGGTCTCTCTTGACCATCAAACTTCACTACTTCATTTGTGTTCCGAATATCGCTAAAATTACACTCTATATACTATGTTTTAATTCTGCTTATTATAAAGCCTCTACCTTCCAAAATCTCTCTCCACAATTCTAATTTAGCATTGATTCCTGCTATACTCTTGTCTACTAAGACGATGTCATCAATAAAAAGCGTACACCAAGGCACCTTATCTTGTATTTTTTGCGTCAATTCATCCATCACAAAAGCAAAGAGGTAGGGACTTAAAACCGAACCTTGGTGTAAACCTAGTGTAATAGGTAATTCACTACTTTCTTTTGTGGTTGTTATTGCCCCATTATACACATCCTTAATCACCTCAATATACCGAATGGTTACCCTTTTGTTATATAACACCCACTATACTATGTCTCTAGGAACTTTATCATAAGCTTTTTCTAGATCAATAAACACCGTATGTAGATTTTTCTTATTCTCTTTATATTTTTTCATAAGTCTCTTTAGTACATAAATTGTTTCCATTGTTGACCTTCCATGCATAAATCCAAACTGATTCTCACACACTATTGTTTCTAGTCTAAGTCTATGTTTGATCATTCTTTCCCAAAGTTTCATCATATAACTCTTTAATTTAATGCCTCGGTAGTTGGAGCAACTTGTATATCTCATTTATTTTTATATATAGGTACTAAAATATTTTTTTTCTATTCATCGGGCATCTTATTGGTCTTCAAAATTTCATTAAACAATCTTGTTAACCAACTCACTCCTACATTCCCAAGACACTTTGAAACTTCAATGGGTATATCATCCGGTCTTAAAGCTTTTCCTATTTTCATCATTTCTAGAGCATTTCGAATCTCTGAGATCCTAATTCTATGGATAAAAATATGCTCTCGACTTTTCCTCGATTTTTCTATATTTAAGTTGCTCATAACCTTTTCATTTAATAACTTCTCAAAGTAACTTCGCAATTTTTTCTTAATTTCTTCATCTTTTACTAAGAGTCTTGAATTCTCGCTCTTAATACACCTAATTGTATCAAAATCTTTTGTTTTTCTATCCCTTAAGCTTATAAGTGTTATTTTCTCATTCTTTTGTTCCTAATTTTGTGTATAAATCATCATAAGCTTTTTCTTTTGCATCTTTTACCGTTTTCTTAACTTCTTTTCTAACGGCCTTATATTTATCAAAATTCTCCTCATTTCTACCCTTTTGCCATATATTGAAGGTTGATCTTTTTTTTTTCTCATAATATTTTGGACTCCTTCTTGCCAGCACCATGATTCTTTTGTTTGAAGGCTTCTACCTTTAGATTCTCCAAGTATCTCCTTTGAGATTTCTATTATGCATGTGTCATTTTAGTCCACATCATATTAGCCTCCCCTTCTCAATTCCATGTCACTAAGGATTTTATCTTCTAAAAATATCTAGTTTCTCTCCCTTTAAGTTTTCCCACCTAGTTCTTGAGTCCGTAGTCTCTTTCCTCGCACATATATGTTTTCCGAACTTTAACATTCATCACTATTAATTTATGTTGTGAGGTTAAGCTCTCTTGGTATAACTTTACAATCTTTACACGTCCAATGATCCACATTCCTAGTAATGAAAATATTAATTTGGCACGTATTTGTCCCACTCAAGTTTAGCAATGAACATCAATGAACGTAAGAATTCTTATAAAATAAATATCAAACTCATTGAAGTTTGCTAATTGCAATAACTTCAACTACATTATGCTATAATTGAAGTTAAGAACTATAACAATCTTCACTCGGAGAGTCATGCTATTGTAGCTGCATTAAACAAGAAAGTACTAGTTAATTGCTGGCAACCAGTAATCACTTGTTATTGCCCACAAGTTAATTTACCCATAATACTAGTAACAACAATTGTAGGTGTAGAAATGCCGTCTACTACCACTGAGTTGTAGCTCATATGGTAATGGGTTGGGATGGGTAAAGGGAGGTCTTAGTTTGAGACCCGGGTACACTATAGCCCTTTATTAAAAAAAAGAGAATATGGAACCTAGAGTGGCACTCTCGGAAATTTTTCTCGAGTGTCACTCATTTGACACACACCTTCCTCGAATACAAAGATCCACACCGTTCATTATAATTTACATGTCATAAAACCTATACATACTTAAATTCATGATGTTTGAACATGTTTTGCTCATGTATCAAGTCTTCTCATTTTTTTAACTAGCTATTTGAACGCGTGCGATGCACGCCTTAATATTTTTTTTTCTTTTTCAAATCAAACACCAGAAATTACAAAACAACACGGCATTAATTTTATAAAAATTTCTACAAAAACAAAAAATCAAACACTTACTGGGCATCTTGTTTAGACTCAAACGACTCACAGCTGTACTTCACCATCCATCAAGTCTGTGTTCTTGCTACAAATGAATAAATTAACCCAATTAGAAACAAAACCCATGAATTTTCCCAATAATTTTCCCTATATATAATCCGGATGGATATATAGGTAGCATCAGACATTTGAAAAGCCATGAGTTAAACAAATTCAAGATCCAGTTAATATACAAATAAAGCATCAGACCTTTCTAACCAAAAGTCAAATAAAAAAAAGTAAAACCAAATCAAGATCCAGTTAATATACAAAATGACGGCGCATGCGAGAACATGAATCGTAAAGAGTACCTGCTTGTTGTAGATGTTGAAGAGATACCACAACCCAAACAGCGCACCGAGCTGCAGCGTCTGGAGCAAGCCGTCGCCGCTCTTCTCGGCGGTGATCTCATCTGAGCTCTCTCCAACCACAGATTTGACGGCCACCTTGCGATCCGACGGCTGAGTTCGAGGGGAGCAGCCGATGCCATGGATTGAGATCGACTTAGATTTGAACGGCGAAGAGGATAACGACAATGACGGCGGCGGTGATGACGATGAGAAGGAGGCGGAGATTGGGGATCTAGGGTTAGGGTTTGCCAGTCGATATCTGGAAGGGGTTCGGAGGTTGAGGAGGGGAGTCGAAGGGGAGAGGGCGTACGCCGCGCTCTGCATTTTTCGCGGTGGTCGCGCGATGTGAGGGATGAGGAGAGAGAGAGGTGGTGGGGATTTTGAGAGAGAAGGAGAGGAATTGACCGGGGGGGTTGAGATAGAGAGAGTTTGATTTGAGTGAGAGAGAGATTGAAGTAAATGTGAAGCGAAAATTACGCTTGTGCCATCTGATTGTTTAGGGATCAGGGACAAAAATTGATAGAATTAACCCTATATTTTTTTTGGCCTTTTATGTTTTTGGGGGCATGATAGTAAAAAGTCGCCAAAATGGGGCTTTGCTTAATAATAGTATAGATACTAAAAGATCGTTCATTTTGTAAGTAAATGATGAATGTGCAATATATGTTGAAACCTCATGATTTTATTTATGCATAGGTTTAATGACATGTAGATCACATTGAACATTGAACGACGTTGATCATATATTAGGTGGAGGAATGCATGATAAATGAGTGACACACTATGGAAATCTCCCAAAGTGCCCTCTAGGTTCCTTATTCTCTTAAAGAAAATATATATATGTGGTCCACTAGTATCGGTAGTCTGTTGCAAAGGCAGTTAGCGATGGCCAGA
This sequence comes from Hemerocallis citrina, assembly GCA_017893485.1. Classification (NCBI taxonomy): domain Eukaryota; kingdom Viridiplantae; phylum Streptophyta; class Magnoliopsida; order Asparagales; family Asphodelaceae; genus Hemerocallis; species Hemerocallis citrina. The sequence continues at coordinate 216,942 of JACEHZ010000483.1, read as the reverse complement.
CACAATAGAAGCCAGTAGTAATTAGCTGCGACAGCTACACGGTTAGCTGCAGTTAGGGCAACCGATGACGCATGTCGTGTAGTCATAAACCTTGTTCCAACAAATATGAGTGCAAGTTAATCTAACAAGCAATTTGGTATAAACAAAATCTCCAACTTATTATTATCATTAGAAAAATGTCATTGTACCATGTGCCCATCATAAACACCATGACAACTAACTCTAATAACCAAACTGTTATGTTATGACCCAAATTGTTTTGGGCTCATTGGGCTTTGTATCTTCACATATGTAAGCTTTGAATCAAAAGAAATTATCAATCAACATTTTTGTGCCTCTTTCCAAATAACAGCCGGCTCTCTCTCCTCTCTTCTCTTCCCCATCTTCTCAAACCCTAACAAATCCTCAAACCCTAACAAATTGGTATCAGAGCCAAATACTCCTACCCCCAAATCCCCACCTTCTCCGGTTGCTGATTGATTCCGGTTGCTGTTGTTGCTGATTGATTCCGGTTGCGGTTGTTGCTGATTCCCTTCGCCACCATCGACCCCCAAGCCCGGATCAAGAAGGAGAATGTTTGATTTTTTGTGATTTGAGTAATTTAATTTTTTGGGGGGAAAAATTTGGTGTTTTGTTGAATTGGGTTCAAGAAATTTGAATGGATATGTCGGGAAAATATGATATTGAGAAGTATGATGGGAAGATGAGTTTTGCATTATGGCAAGTGCGTATGGCAGCGATTTTGTCGAGCCAAGGCGTTAAAGATGCCATTTTTGGTCGAGAAAAATTGATTGATGCGGTGGCGGATAAGAAATGGAGAGAGATGAATGATAAAGCGCTCTCTATTATCCAATTGTGTTTAAGCGATTCAACATTGCAAGAAGTCCTATCGGAGAAGACCGCTAAGGCTTTGTGGGAGAAGTTGGAGAACATTTACATGGAGAAGTCCCTCACCAATCGACTGCGGTTGAAATTGCGCCTCTACACTCTTCGCATGGTTGAAGGTACATCAATTTCCAATCATATTACGGAGTTTGCATCTATTTTGAATGACTTAAGTAAGATTGATGTTAAGGTGGAGGATGAGGACCAAACCCTTTTGTTATTATGCTCATTGCCCGCATCATACAAGGTTTTTAGAGACATGTTGATTTATAGTAGCGATAAAATTTTTCTAGAGGATGTTAAGAGCAATTTGCAAGCCAAGTTGCACATTGATAGTGAAATGACCAATAATGAGAAAGGGAGCCAAGGCGTTGGTTTAGTTGTTGATCGAGGTAGGTCATGGGACCGAAACTCGAAAGATACAAGGACCCGTTCGAAGTCTAGGCACAAGAATTTGACGTGCAACTACTGTAAGAAGAAGGGACACATTAAGGCCGATTGTTTCAAGCTCAAAAATAAACAAAAGGCGGATAGTAAAGGTTCTTCTTCGGAGGAGGCCAATGTGGCCGAATGTGACACAGTTGATACTCTTTGTGTGATAGATACTAATGTTGATGATATACATTGTTGGGTGATGGATACGGGTGCTTCGCAACACATGACTCCGAATAGAAATTGGTTTGAGACTTGTGAGCCTACGGATGGTAAGGTTCTCATGGGGAACAACAATATGTGTAAGGTTGCCGGAATTGGTTTGGTGACAATTAAGTTCCATGATGGAAAGGTCCGAAGGTTGACGGGTGTGAGGCATATATCCGATTTGTCTAAAAATTTGATTTCTTTGGGGTCTCTTGAAGAAAAGGGGTGTAAGTTCCAAAGTGAAGGTGGAGTCCTTAGAGTCTCTAAAGGGGCTCTCACAATCATGAAGGCGAAGAGAATTGGAACTCTTTATTTCCTACAAGGTTCCACGGTCACGGGCTCGGCCGCCATTGCACGTTCGGGTACTATATCGGATGAGGATGCTACTAGGCTCTGGCATATGAGATTGGGGCATATGAACGAGCGGGGAATGACCATATTGAGCAAGAGAGGCTTGTATGGCCAATGCACGGGCAACTTGGAGTTTTGTGAGCATTGTGTATTTGGCAAGCATAAGAGGTTGAGCTTCTCCACGGCCATTCATTCGACCAAGGGAACACTTGACTACATCCATTCGGATCTTTGGGGACCTTCTCGTGAGCCTTCCAAAGGTAATGGTTCTCATTACATGCTTACTTTCATTGATGATTTCTCAAGGAAGGTTTGGGTTTATTTCTTGAAAGAGAAAAGTAATGTGTTTCGCACCTTCAAAGAATGGAAGTCACTTTTGGAGAACCAAACGGGAAGGAAAGTTAAGAGGTTGAGAACCGATAACGGTTTGGAGTTTTGCAACCGTGAGTTTGATAATTTTTGCAAGGCCGAAGGGATCGTTCGGCACAAGATGGTGGTCAACACTCCACAACAAAATGGTATTGCAGAAAGGATGAATAGGACACTACTTGAAAGGTCTAGAAGTATGCTTTCAAATGCGGGTTTGGGTAAGGAGTTTTGGGCGGAAGCCATTAACACATCTTGCTATTTGGTAAATCGATCTCCTACTACTTCAATTGAGTTGAAGACACCTGAAGAAGTGTGGTTGGGTAAGACGGCCGATTATTCGAATTTGAGGGTATTTGGTTGTCCTGCTTATGCACATGTGAATGAAGGAAAGTTGGAGCCTAGATCGAAGAAGTGTATTTTTGTTGGGTATCCCACAAATGTGAAGGGATATAAGTTGTGGTGTCCCGAATCATCCAAGTTCCTTATTTCAAGAGATGTCATTTTCAATGAGTCGGCCATGTTGAAGGCAAATGATGTTGCACCCGAGCCAACTATTAAGGAGAATGAGACGGTTGAGAAGAAGGTGGAGTTTGAGGTGCCGGTCCAAGAAGGTGATGATTTGATCTCACATGCTGATGTCAATTTGGAGGAAGCCCAAGAAGAGGCACAACCATATGCATTGGCAAGGGACCGAGCTAGAAGAGAAACAAGACCACCTACAAGGTATGGATACTCTGACTTTGCTTATTGTTTGGCAATTGCAGAGGATGTGGAGTATTGTGAGCCATCTTCCTACAAGGAAGCCATTTTTTCTAAAGATGCGGCCAATTGGGTTGCCGCTATGAATGAAGAGTTACAATCTTTGCAACAAAATGAGACTTGGTATCTTGTGAAGCTTCCGAGTGGTAAGAGGATTGTGGGTTGCAAGTGGGTGTTTAAGAGGAAGATTGATGGCTCAAATCCTGCGGATTTTCGATACAAAGCAAGGCTAGTGGCTAAAGGGTATAGTCAAGTCCAAGGTGTGGATTTCAATGATGTGTTCTCTCCTGTAGTTAAGCACACCTCCATTCGAGTTTTGCTCTCTTTGGTGGCAATGAAGGATTTGGAATTGGAGTAAATGGATGTGAAAACTGCCTTCTTGCATGGTGATTTGGAGGAGCAAATTTACATGAGCCAACCGGAGGGTTTTGTGGTTGCGGGAAAGAAGGACCGTGTGTGTCTTTTGAAGAAGTCCCTTTTATGGCCTTAAGCAATCACCGCGGCAATGGTATAAGAAGTTTGACTCATTCATGGTGAGTATTAATTTCCATCGTTCCAATTATGATAGTTGTGTTTATTTCAAGAAGTTGGATGGTGGGGATTTCATTTACTTGTTGCTCTATGTGGATAACATGTTGATTGCATCCTCAAACTTGAAAGAAGTTAGGAGGTTGAAAGAGCAACTAAGTTCGGCATTTGAGATGAAAGATTTGGGGGCCGCCAAAAGGATTCTCGGGATGGAGATCACAAGGGATAGGTCCAAAAGAAAGTTGTTTCTTTCACAAAAGAGTTTTGCCGAGAAAGTGCTACGCCATTTTGGAATAGAGAAAGCGAAAGTTGTTTCAACACCTCTTGCGGCGCATTTCAAGCTTTCAGCCGCTTTAAGCCCAAAATCCGATGATGAGAAGAAATATATGGAAAATGTTCCATATTCAAGTGCGGTCGGGAGTCTCATATACTTGATGGTGTGTATTCGACCCGACATTGCTCAAGCCGTTAGTGTGGTAAGTAGATATCTCTCTTGTCCGGGGAAAGGGCATTGGGATGCGGTGAAGTGGATCTTCCGCTATTTGAGAGGTACTATTGATGCTCGTTTGGAGTTTGGTAATGGCAAGAAACTAACGGGTTATGTGGATGCGGATTTTACGGGTGATTTGGACAAGAGGCGTTCTTTGACGGGTTATGTTTTTACCCTGGGAGATTGTGCAATTAGTTGGAAGTCTACACTTCAAGCGACCGTTGCACTCTCAAGTACTGAGGCTGAATATATGGCAATTACTGAGGCTATTAAGGAGGCTATTTGGCTCAAGGCGTTTGTTGGTGAGATGTCTTCACTCGATGGTCCTATTACGGTGTTTTGTGACAACCAAAGCGCGATTCATTTGACCAAGGACCGCATGTACCATGAGAAGACGAAGCACATTGACATTCGATACCATTTTGTTCGAGATGTGATCTCGGAAGGCAAGGTTGCCGTGAAGAAGATTGGTACCGAATTGAATCCGGCCGATATGCTCACAAAACCTCTTCCAATTGCAAAGTTCAAGCTTTGTTCAAGTTTGATGTCGGTTTGTTTCTAGCTAGTTTGGGCTAGTTTTGTTTCTAGCATGTTGCTAGTATATCTTAATATTTACCTTTGTTTAGGTTATGTTTGCTTTATGCATTTGCTTTATGTTTTAGTTTATTTTAGATGCAATTTGGTTCAAGGTGGAGATTGTTATGTTATGACCCAAATTGTTTTGGGCCTATTGGGCTTTGTATGTTCACATATGTAAGCTTTGATTCAAAGGAAATTATCAATCAACATTTTTGTGCCTCTTTCCAAATAGCAGCCGGCTCTCTCTCCTCTCACCTCTTCCTCAAATCCTCAAACCCTAACAAATCTTCAAACCCTAACACAAACCAATCACAAGCACAATTCTCTGAGAATAAAATTCATCTAAAAAGGGCCATAAAAAGCCCAAACCTCCCAAAACTTCAACCTCAAAACACTTTTACTCTCCTGTCCCTCCTCCCCTCCGCCCTCCTCTGCCGTGCCAACCATCTCGGCTGCTGCTGCTCGTTGGAGCAACCCACCTCATACTCCGGTGGTCAACCACTTAAGATAGCCATGGTGAGCTAGGGAGATGGGGTGCAGCCACATCAGCGGTCATTCAGAGGGGTGGGGGAGTTGGTGGGTGGGAATAAGTGGTTGTATGCAGAGAGGACGGGGTATGATTTTGTTGATGGTAGGTGGCTGGTTGATGCTCGCCGTCCACCTAATTGGAGCAAGATCTTGGCCATTGAGTTTTACTTGGATAATTATGATTGCATCTTCAAGAATGATGCTGTGAGTATTTCAAACAAGACCCGCAGCTGCATGTACATTTTAGTCTTTCGACTCTGTAACTAACACACTTGATAAGGCACTGAATTTGCATGCAAGTTGAATAGTAAATACGACTGTTTGGTTGCTGGTGCAATAGTAGTTTCAAATAGAATTTTGAGAATTTTGAAAATTTTGCATGATAGCATATACAATGCAACTTTTATTTCATGCAAGTTCGAAGGTTTGGTTATTGCGGCAATTGTAGTATCAAGTAGAAAGTGGGAAAACATGGATAAATAGTTCAAACAAATTATGGGTGAAAGTAGAAATTTGTGACTGAAGAGGAATCTTACACCACAACTTCTTTTCATAGATAGTATTTAGTAGATCTCTTCACTTATTTCTGACTAATTTTTTTTTTGTGTTTCTTGTTAAAGGACACACTGGTGGCGAATCCCGACATTTCTTTGGTTAGTAGAACAAACTTTGTTAAATTATTATTATTATTTTTGATAAATTAATTTTATAGTCTGTTTCTTTTCTTGTTCTTTCTTTTGGTAAAAGTCGATGTTGAACTATATAAGGATATTTAGCTCTTCTGGTAGAAGTGGGTTTCAATCGAACAGAGCGATCTTTCCCTCTTGCAGGAGAATATTCTGATGGCAGCTGTTGGTCACTTGGATTTCCATTCTTCCCCGGATTTGGTGGTGACTGAGGACATTAACAGTGTCAATTCAGGTAACACTTTTGGGCTGTTCCTTGTGCTATGTTTGTATCTTGGTTTTAGACACTTTCATGCTTCCCTTTGTTAGAATTTTATCAGTGTATTAGATTAGGGATTAATTGCAAACAAAATTTTATATCATAGTAAAACAGAAACAGCAATAACCTCTTCCGACCATCTCTTTTTTACAATAAAGAACTCATATGTCATAAGAACAGTTGGAGATGTTCTTCTTTAACTGGTCATGTATTTGTGGGTATCTATGCCCCTAAAGTTGGACATAAATTCCTTATAGCAAATCTATCTTCTAGAAGATAGATTTCAATAATTAGAAGATGCCAATTAGTTAGTTAGTGATACCTGAATTATACTAGAAAGCCACGTTGACACATTATTAGGACCAAGCAAACCGCACCTATGAGTACCTGATAACTGAAGCATAGTGAAGTAACTATATGGACATACAAGGAGTCAAAAATGTCATCCTAAATATTAAATCGAGGGTTCCAGCTAAAGAACATAGTTCTGAATCATTGTACAGTTATAGTGGCCACTCCTTGCACACAAGTACAGCAAGGTTAGAGTAATAAATTTGGAGTTGGGAGGGAGTGTGGAATTTAAGAGTGTAGATGTAGACCGAGGAATACATGTACATGAATATTTAGGCCTGTACCTATAGGAGTATGCATACTGAACTGAGGCCAAACATTCCATAAAAATTTTTGCATGTGGATGCGGCGTGTGCGATTATGATTTATGAGCGATGAATATCATCAAGCACTTAATATGCAAACTGGATATAAGAAAGAGCAGAGTTGAGCATGGACTTGTGAGTTTGGTGCGGGCTTTGCATTGGGCTACAGTGTTGTGCTTTCATTTGTGCTTGGATTTCCCGCATTACTAGTCATTCTAAGTCACATATTGACAACCCGTGATAAACTTTTCATTTCATACACGAAGCCTCGTGAAGAACATATTAAGTTGTCGAAGTTGAGTGGGTTTCAGTCTGCTAAAAACTGTCATTGATCCTGGTTTAAATGCATGTATATATGCAGGAGTGTTCTTTGCTCGGCGTTCGGAGTGGAGCAAAGGCTTCCTCGACAAATGGTGGAACCAAACATCATTCATACAGTTTGGATCCACCAAGAGTGGCGACAATGCGGCCATGAATCACTTGATCGATAGTCTATCTCCAGAAGAGCGACGAACTCATGTTCATGTATCATCAATGCAATGTCTCTTCAACTCGTACTATTGGAATCCAACGTGGAGGTCTGCCTTCCGTTTCTTCTCATCGCCTCATACCATGTGGAAAGGTAAAATATCCATTCATACGTATATAATATTGGATATGCTTTTTCACCATCATAACTAGAGAGACGCCTTATTACCTTGATGCATCTTCATGTGCTATGCACGTGCATAAATCTAGCAGATATGAATATATCGTCCTGTTTACAATTTAAGTCAGCTGAGTATTTCTGGTGTTGACTGTACAGGAACGTACTCGAAGGGAGACTTTTTGGTGCACCTTGCTGGGTTTGATAACAAGAAAGAATGGACTATCAAGATCCTTCAAGAAATAGAAGCTGATGGATGATTATAAGTTCCATGTGTGAGTATAGCTCAGTTACCGTATAGCGATCACTCTGTAAGTAGTGTCAATCTATCATGGAAATTTAGCAAAATGGCTGATTTTTCAAGGGCAAACTTGCTGGCCGTATATAGTGAAACTTGTATATTCTTTAAAAAAAATTAAGAAGAGAAAAGAGGATTGCTTGGACAATTGTCGGTTTCTCTCATGAAAATTGTGTAAGATTGTCGATTAAATCGAGATGGTTGAATCATAAATACAATGTGGTTGATGCCTCCGAATTTGGGGATGTAATTTTGTGTTATCACACAGCTCAGCTAGGGTGCGCACAGGTCGTTTGAAGCTATTACCAACCAATTTAACTCGAGGCCATTCCTAAGGTTAGTTCCAAGCCCTTCTTCCCTTGTTCGTTGGTCAGGAATTTGGAATTTGAAAATTGAAAATTCGAGAAAAAGGGAAAGGATATCAGGAAAGAACGACCATAAAATTGTTGACAGGGTGTGAGTCATTCTAAAACATAAGAGGGATGGTAGCTGTCTAGATTCTGAGTCATTCTACAAGTGAACGGCACCCTGTCTACTAATTGATGTCCTTTTATGTTTCCCTGAATTTGACATTGCTAGCATTACAATTTTATCGACTAAATCAAAAGGGTATAAACACCGGGATCATCCACCTCAAAATCTCGATAAAATAAAATTAAAAAAAGAGTAATGCTACATCCACTACCAATTTCACTACATTTCTCTTCACTACTTTAGGTGGCACACTCCAATAGGAGTATGCCACCTAAGGTAGTGAAATTGGTAGTGGCTGAAGCATTACTCTTTAAAAAAAAAACAGGAAAAGAAATCAAGTCTGACCGGTTCCCACTTTCATAACTAATAATGCCAACTTTTCTTAAACCGGCTAACACGCATGACACCTACATTTATTTATTTAACTGGTATACATGTATTCTGGCCGATATGGGACTATTCATCTCCACACTTTTGTCGTGCAATAAAATCACGCTTGATACGGGCCTACATGAGTCTCACCAATGGAAATGGTTGAGACCTGCGAAATTGGTGGAAGCAAATCTGACCTGGAATATTTGGAAGAGCAAATGGAACGTTGTGTTTTCACACTAAGAAGCCGGATGTAGTACAGTAGTAGTATGTGTGAAGTTTCTCGCCTCAGCCAGAATGCACACCAGGTGTTCGAGTCTATTCCTGAGCTAAAGTGGAACCCGGGCTCGAGTAAGGTACATTATGCCTTGATGCATGCTGGGATTTCTGATTAAAGTTTAGTTTGGACTATATATACCAGTTTGCTGGGAAATACATTCTGTTTGACAATTTACTTTTATCTGGGAATTTTGCATCGATATGTATTTCTGAAAGTTTTAGGTTTGTTTAATTGTGCAGCCCAGGAGAATTTGGAGATGCCAACTAATCCCTTCACTTGTCGTTAGTTTCATTCAGTCAGGGAATTTAGAATTTGGAATTTGAATACCGAACAAGGGAGAGGAATATGATATTAGCCAAGGTTGAAAACTACAATCATAAAAAAATTGTCAAGTGTGCGAGATATTAAATTAAACTGATTGTACCTTAATTAAGCAGTCTAGATTTTTGTAGCTATCTGTGAATGGTACTTTGCCTCTTTATCGTTATTCTTTAGGTTTTGGTTTGGCTAAGCGCGACATAGCTAGCAAAGGTACATAGTTGATGACCGATCGACAATATTGGTTTTGGAACTTGAAAGGCTCGCTCGTATCCTGAATGAACAAGATGTATCTTCGTGCTTGAGATTGAGTGGAACCATCTGAACTAGGCTTCTCAATCCAACATTAACGACTTGATACTCTGATGATTGATTACAATAGATAATTGTATCAATAGAAGAGTGCAACAGAGTTCTTTATTGCGCGCGGAATGATTGCAATGGATGGATACTTGTCTGACTATAACTGCAGAAAGTTAAAATTACGCATAAGATAGATTTGCAAGTCTTTTAGACAGACGTTTTGGAATACAAGTCATGAATCATGATGCATGCCCTTACGCAGAAACGTGATTCATGTAGTAAAAATAGCTAAATCTCATGCTGGGCCAATTTTGGGGTTTTGTCAGAGAGTCAGAAATTTGATTTGTGAGCTCAAAGTTGTTGCTTATTATCAGTCGACTTATAATTAATCGGTGCGCTGTTATGAAGGACATCATGATAATAGAAGTTGCATTAAGGCCTTCCAAAATGAGATGTTTCTCTTGTATATATAACTCGAAGTGGAGCACTTGAATTCGTAGAAATAGGTTTACTTGTTAATCTGAAACCAGGGTCCAGTGGTTATGCTTTCAAGTCGCTTGGGATTATAGGATGACAATAAGAGCATCCACAGTCGTAATTGCTAAAAGATAGCAAAATGCATATTATACATATAGCAAAGCGAAGTTTGCTACAGTGATGAAATGCTATAATATAGCAATCAGAAATAAAATATGATCGGACGGAACTCTAAGTTCCGTCTTGCGAAAAAGGAAAAAAAAATCAGCAAATTTTTTAATAAATAAATTGAATATTTTAATAATTTTAATAATTGAAAAAAGCTTTTTATTTAAAAAAACATGGGACGGAACTTCAAGTGCCGTCCTATGAATGAGACAGCACTTGAAGAGCCGTCCAAGGTTAGAATTGAAAAAAAATTAAAATAGTTAGGACGGAACTTCAAGTTCCGTCCGATATAAAAAAGAAATAAATTTTATTTATGACGGAACTTGAAGTTTCGTCCGATATAAAAAAAATAATTTTTATTTGGGACAGAACTTAAAGATCAGTCCGATATAAAAAAAAATTAAATTTTTTTATTTGGGATGGAACTTGAAGTTCCATCATCCTTTATAATATGCATATTCTCATATCGCCTCTCAAATATAACGATATTCTGTAGCGAATTTGCCAAAATATGAATAAATAGCAAATGATTGCAGATGCGTGATTGCTATTTTATGAATAATATGGAAATTTAGCAAACGACTGTGGATGCTCTACGGAGCCCAGAATAACCTAGTATTTTATTTATTATTTATTTATTTTTTGAGTAAAGAATAACCTACCTTTAAACTAAGAATTTTGATTGTAATTAGTTTTTTTTTTTTGGGAATAAAAAGGTGGTACACGGTCGGAAGTCGGAACATTATGGACCAAGTTCATCGCTTTCGCCGGCGTAAGACCTGTTTCATTAAAGAACTTTGAACGAACATAAGAGTCACAATATTACACCCCGTATCAAAATGAATATCCTAATCATCGAAGATTCTGAAATCAAAAGCCTACTACAACAAGTACAACCAATGTATAAAATAGTGCGCTATGAAGCTCGAAATAGCTCATTATGTAACCCAACTCTACCCGTTCCGCTACAAAGTTTATATGCATAACCTATTTTCTACATAGCTCTGCGCTATTTTTGTGTTGCTCACGCTATTTGCGCATCACAGTTTAACTTAAATGGCATGCGCTACAAACATACCATTTTATTTAACTGAACAGTTGAGGTACAAACACAAACGATGAACCCTTTTTTTTTTCTTTTTCATCATGTTTTCGTAACACTAAGACACTCAATCCTTGTGAGGACTCCAATTTCTTCGATTAGTAGCGAAGACTCCAACAACTATATATCCGTTATCAATGAATTTCTTAGTATTTCTTTCTTTTCTTTAATTTAATTTTATTCTAGTTAGCAACCCAACTATTAGGGTTTCTATTATTTTCATTATTTTGAAGTCTGAATGAGGGGTATTTGATTAGAATCAAGAAAACTAATCTACTCCATTAACTTAGCCGTTCTGTTGCATTTTATATTCACATTTATGTGTGTTCTTAGTCTTTGTAAGTCGTGATTTTTGAACATTGAAGTCTCATTTTAGTGATAGTTATTTGCATTTTTGAGCCTTCAAATTTATTTTTTTTAATTTATGGAAATTATTTAGAATTTTACAATTTTTTAGTTAATTAATTTTTAATTTTAAATTAAAAAAACTATAAAAAAATCTTCATAGCTTACGCTATGCATTATGATATTTACATTTTGCGCTATGGATGGCTAAAGCTCTACGCTTGCGCTACCGTTATTTTCAACATTGTTATAAAAGTCTCATTTTGATGTGCATTTATCAGACCATCCAGTCGTTTGAGGTAAAAAATGACAAAATGCATATTTTACTTTTCCATTTCGACGAAATACTGCAGTCGTCAAAAGGCAAAAAATGCATATTTTCGATAAAAATGAAACAGACGAAACATGATTAAAAAATCATTTATATAGTCAGAAACTGAGAAAATATTTAATAAAATATACGGGACCAAAAGGGAAAAAAATTGCAAAATGACCGTCCGGGTTTTAAGGAGGTTTTTTGCAATTGCAAAAACATTTACAAAATTGCAAAAACAATTTATAAATTTGCAATTTTTTAAAAAATAATTGCACACAGTAACTAATGATGGTAATTTGCAAATTTTTTTTAAAAGGAAATGTGACCCAATGGCCTGATGTTTCGTCCAGCCATTATATGCATATTTTGTGGGTTTTTTTTATTTGTTTGTTAATTTTTTTTTATATACTTCGGACGAAACATCATGTTTCGTCCGATTATTTAAAAATATAATTAAATAATCGAGACGACACATGATGTTTCGTCATGCATAATATGCATTTTGCTTTTTCGAATGCTATTTATAACTTTCTATTGTAGCCCGATAGCTAAAAAATGGCAAAATAGCGGACGACTGTGTCGGCTACAGTACTCCCAAAATGCATAAAATGGAAAAAAAGCAAATGACTGTGGGTGCTCTTAGCCTTCAAATATTTTTTCTCATTTGTAGTAAATTATTTAGAATTTTCAGATAATTAATATTAATTTTTAAAATAAACAAAAATTTCTTCATAGCTTATGCTATTGCGTTAAGCTATTTGCGCTTCACGCTACGGGACCTAACGCTACGTTATGAGCTATCGCTATTTTCAAAATTGAGTACAACAACTAATAGCATGATAGTCAAAAGAAAAGCCACCACTGCCCCCGAGACTACCCATACTCGAATTAGTTGCTATGCCTTGAGTGTAAATACTTATAAATTGAAACGTGTTTTGTATCACAGGGGATATGGGATTGTCACGCAAAATCTGTGGTTGAATCTCACAAACGATTTCTTCCTAGTCGTGAACGTGGTAAATGATGGCTTTTAATACTATAGTCGACTGAGATAGAATTCTAATCATAACTTTCTCTAAATTCTCTTTTTTGTCGAAGTGCAGGAGTTTGGACTTTGGAGTTCAGTTTACCAATTTCTCCATATCTGCTTCTCCTTTTGCTGGTGAGTTCATTAAATACGAACAACCATTCTCAGTAAATTGATCATTTTTTTACATGAAGTGAAGGCTACCAAACTTGGTCAGCTTCTCTTCTTGTAGAAGGCTAGCTACACAGCCTACACCTAGTAATATTTGACCACTCAAACTCAAAAGCATTATATAGAATTAGAGGTAATTAGTCAGATGAAATTTAAACCTAATAGTTACTTTGTTTTCTGAAAGCTTAGCCACAATAATATTAGGTTCATTCCTGACAGGGAACATTATTTTTCTGTGCATTTATTTTGTTTTAAGCTTCACTTTTGGATTGTATTGAGGTCACTTTGGGACTAATCATTAGGAAAGCTAAACTACTGTTTTTACTACAGTAGTATGAGAAATTGTGAACTGTTTTGCTACTGTTTTTAAAGTGGTGAACCATTTAGTGCAATTCTTGATAATATGGACACAGTAAGCACGTGAAGGATTTAAGCAGCATAGAGGAGTATCAATGTGGTTGTTTAATATGCACTACATGAATCTTTCTCATTCACTCAACTCTATTGTGGGTCGGCTCCTTCGTTAAATTAACACATTGTAAATTTCTATTAATTGCTTAAATTGGCGTCTGGGTCTACCGCTAGTTCCGCACTTAATTAGTACTTATGGTTGTTTAATTGTGGGAAGGAGGATTCAACATTCGATGCGACTTAAACTTCATGCATGATAACAATTACTCAAAATACATCCTCTATCTATAGGAAAATTTGTACTAACGATATTTGTTATCTGTAGATTACAACTACGTACTCTTGAGTTATCTAACCCCTAACTAATGTTGTTAGGTTTCTTTCGTCAGAAATGCCAGGCCGGCGCACAAGCTCTCCATGGATCCTTCTGAAAGTCGATCATTGGATGGTTTCCAATCATTAAGAGCTACTTCTTTGATGGAGACCCTACAGCAAGAGTTGTAACTGATCATGCTCTTAGATGAATTAGTGTTTATGTTATGTTTTTGAAAGTAATTATTTAATGATAATTCACCCTTAATTCTTCATTGAAGACGAATAATGAAACATTTTGTATGTGTTACTTCTTCTTAAGAACAAAGAAACATAAATTTACAGAATAATAATGACTACAAGCCTAGCTAGTTATTGTCACCACTCATTCTAGCTCACTCTATCTTTATTCCCTGACTGAATAATTGTTCAAGTTGTAAGATATATAAGAGTACCTTTACACTAATTTGATGGTATAAGTAGCCCCTGTACTTCCACTCCCTTCTCTTTTCAAATTTGATGCTTTGATCTAAATTTCCCAGATATACTTGCAGCCTTAAATTTATTGGCACAAGTTCATCTACCAATCACATGCAATGCCTTCTCTTAGCAGACATGTCTCTCAGTTTGAATGACTTGAGATAGTATCTATCTATATTTATTACAGTTTTCCATTCACTTTAAACTTTTACTATATGAATATGATACAATTTGCTAAAGAGTGAGAAACAATGAAAAGACTGATGGAATGTGTTACTTAGTAGAAGTGACACCTTAACCAATCATAAACCTCTGGGCTCTGCACTCCCCAGTCACAACACTTGTGCCTAGATTCCCTACATCACTAGAAAAGATACAGTGAAAGCCAAGTGAGATTTATTTCAGTCACACACTCAGAAGACATAGGAGGCAAAGGGTTTTGTAGCTTTAGGGGGAGAGGTGGAGTGGGTGAGAAGTAATGGCCTGAAAGTTTTTTGCAGGGAAATAACCGCAATTTGGGCCATGCAGGCATAGTAAAGAGAGGGATGGATTTAGCAAACAGAAGGGCTCGTACAATTTAACATATTTGTCTCATAAAATCTAAGAGCTAGCGTTTGTTTGGATTTCTTGTCTCTCGTGTCATTTCTATGGGAAAGTTGAACTGGGATGTGCTCTTGTATGTCACATAGGTGAGGAATATCTATGTATATATTGCTCATTTGGAGTCTGCGCATATTACGCCCCGCTTTTCAAAAATACGGAATGCAAGCACGTGACACGGCCCAGCGAATGACTTGCGTCATCCATAGACTGTTATTGATCCAACTCAACAATATAAATAAGTAATAAAAACAACCACGCATGCATTGGAAGAATAATCACATAAATAACAATATTAAAAATTTAGGCATAAAAATAACTAACATCAAAATAACCCAACATCTGAAAATTTAACAAACAATATTCGGGTCGAAGCCCACAATACAAAGAAATAGCATTTGTCCAATTTTATTAAAGTCATCAAATGAAACAACATTTATTTTAGCAGCGCAGTAAAACATCTCCTTCACCAATGCTGCTCTCCTACTCCGTCAGGTAAATCTCCTTAATTACTTGTAAGTTGCTCATCTAAAGAGAGGAAAAAGAAAGTCCTTAGAGCAAGTCGTGGACATGCAAGTAGAGAAACAGAAAAACAATGACAATGGTGGTATAACAATGAATTCAATAAACGATGAAATCAATAGTGTTGAACAGTGACAAAGCGATAATAGTATAATATGCAATAACTATGATTTACCACGATAACGATAAACAATATCAATAGTGGCAATAATAACGATAACACTGTTCAATAAAGATAACAATATGCAATGATAATGTGATGAGAGCCTTAGGTCTATTATTCATTTTTTAATCCTAGCTAATGCACGTACTACTGTGTCCCATGTGTGCCGTACCACAGGTTCGATGCATACAATCATTTTCGTTTAGACTAAGGTGGTAGATTCTATAGTTCATGTGCTCGGGAACAATATTCAATAATGACCGATGACCGAATCAATCGAGATACTGAAGTCAGTAATCTGCAATTAACCGATGAACAATATAACCAATAGACCGATAGACCGATAGACCGATAATTAGGGAAACACGGGCCCCTCTTCCGAGTACAGTCACTATGTCATCAACTACCCTAATCAACCCTTAATCTCGGCTTGATTTACTTTTTTTATTCAATTAACATACAATAATGTGCTTAATAAGGGACACTAGTAAAGGTGACAAAATAACCCTAAGATCATGCAATATACTCTATACAATTAAATACACTAAAAATAACATTATAGATATAATCATATATTATTAAACATAGGAACCCAATTCTGGACAGCAGTAGGTTGCTGTACCAAAATCAGAATTTCCGTTGCTACAGGACAGCAAATGTGGATTCTTCAGGTGGTCTAGAAACTAGACTCCTGTCCGGTTCCAACGCATACTTAAAGTCTACATTCCGACAACGATAGCTAGGCGAAATTCAGTGTTCTTTACACATTTTAGTTTCTGGCTGGGTGTCGATGTTGACTAATTTCAGCTATAAGGGCAGTAAATAATCATTAAAAAAATTAGTAAAAATAATTTTTATCACCCTAAACATGTTATCTACAAATCTGGAATTTATCTTGGCCATATTTGATCATTAGTTCACTTAATTTATCAGTCTAACGTGGTATGTACATGAATTGGAATTTTCAGCGCAGCAGTAGCAAAAGGGTCATAACTCGGGCGATACAAGTCGGAATTCGAAAATTCTGGAGGCTATTGACATCTAGACACTTAGGGCTACGTTTCATATTCAGGAAGTGACTAATTTTAATGGAGTTATTTAGGTCGAAACAGAACAATAAGATTCAGGTTGGCGTAATTTTCAGAATAGTCAGCATGTTTATTTTGAATAAAATGGTTAAAAAGTTAAGAATGATAAATTGAGGTTTAATAATCATAAATCACAGCGAACTAATCCTATGTGAACATGGTGTTAGGATATATAATGTCTATAACTCTACTACTTACAATCAACTAATTTATCAATAGCATTCACTTGAACAATCAACTCTAATATACAATCCACAATAGTTGTCTTTAGTGTCATGATATGAAATGTGACAATAATTTTCTATTCTTATATTCAATAACTAACTACATGAGTGCATGTAAGATCCCTATACATTAGAGGTAAAAAGACGGCACGAAGTCGAGATTACCACTTGGGTTCGCTCGTGTAAATCCGTGGCATCCCAACGATAGAATACAATAAATAGTATACGATAATCAATTTGGATCTACTTGCGGGTTTCAATAAAAATATCGAATATGATACAATAAACATTCGATAAAAAATGACTTGCCTTTTGACGATTAGATCCGATAAATATGAGAATCCTAGACACGTGTGAATTGCGTGCAATCCAAACAAGTAAACCAGCAAAGCAACAACAACAACTCCAAGATCGGATCAAGGCAACCACCAAATAGCAAGTGCAGGATTGCCTATACCCGTAACAGCAAACACAGCAAACACCCAATCAAACTCCTCCCTTCAGCAAAACAGCAAAATTACAATCCCGGATCCTCAACACCAAAACACCAAACACCATTGACAACCAATCAGTCCTCTTCTTCTTCAACGCGACTGAGAGAGGGAGAGAGAAATCGCAGGAAAGAGGAGGCGACAGCTGCGACGGCTCGACTGGCGACGGGCGGTGACGGTAATGATGCGTGCGGCGCTGTGGTCGAGGAGCGACGACAGCGACGGTGAAGGACGGCGGCAATCGAATGGAGCTCTGTTTTCACTCCGAAAACAAGGGAAGCAGCGATGGAGGAGTTCTCGGCGTTCGACGAAGACGATGAGGGGGAAGGTGGGTGCGGTGATGGTGAGGAATGGTGGTCGGAGGTGGCTAGGGCGGTGGTTGATGGGTTCGATGAGTTTTCGGTGAAGGAAGATGATGGGACGGAGACGGTGGAGAGGTTGACGAGGTGATGGAGAGATGGAGGTGGTGACGACGACAATGAGGGTGACAGTCGGAGTGGACGACGGTGGAGGCGAAGGTGATGGGTGGTTTGGGTTCGGTTTTGGGTGAAGGCAAGAAGGAGAAGAAGTCGAAGAAGGGGGTGTTGTCTATTGTGGTTGGGGAATTAACAGAGAGGAGAGGGAGAGAGAGCACAGAAATCGAGGGGGTTATTAGGTTGAATTAGTAATGGGAAAAGATTACAGGGCTTAATAATAGGGATTTAGTTTTTCAAATTCTTGGGAGTTACAGATTGTGGAGATTGTGGGGAGTGATTAGGAGGAATATCAATCCGTTAGGAAGAATTTGGGGGGTTGATTTGGGTTAGTGGGTTTGGGTGAGAGATCCAATAGGAGGTGGATATTGGGCTTTGGGTACAAAGTGGATCAATTTGGAGGAAAATTCACAATACAAGAAGATAAGGCAAATTTTATAAAATTAAATCTGAATTTAGAATAAAAGGAGTAGATTTTAAATGATCAACTCAGATGAGGAATAAATTATAAATAACATTAGAATAAATATTATTCAACACAAAATGCGACAAATGAAGTGAATTACAATTACAATGGAGATTATAATTGGGATCAATAACAAAAAAAGAAATATGAAAACGGGAGTTGCAGCGCACAACGGTTGTTTGCTATAATTTGAAAAAAAATAAAAAAAAGATTATCAGACGGAACATGTTGCTCCGTCCGAGAGATATTTTTGTAATTTTTAGTAAAATTAAAATAATATTAGTTATTAAATAGTCATTCGTTAATTAATTAGTGATTTAAATAATACTAAACCATTATTAAATTAAACATAAAAGGTGATTAATGCCTAAATTAATGGATTAGGGATGTGGCTGATGGTGACATCCCTTAAACGGGACATGTTGTCCCGTTTCTCACATTTTGCCTATATCTTTTCTTCTTTTTTTTATCCTTTTTTTTAAGGGAGCAACATGTTCCGTCCGATCTTTTTTTATAAAAAAATAATATAAAAAACCGAGACGAGACAACTTGTTTCGTCCGATCCTATTAAAATTTTTTTACGGAACAACATGTTCTGTCCTCTATAATTTAAGAATGAACAAAAAGTTTCTCAAATATGAGAGGTTATTGTAGCAACTTTGCAAAAAAAAAAAAGGCAAAATAACAAACCAATGTGGCTGCCAAAATGACATAAATAGCAAACCATTGTGGATGCTCTTTTATATATATATATATATATATATATATATATATATATATATATATACGGGCGCCGTTTGCACGGCACCTGTTTGCAATGGAACATTGCTCATATATATATATATAGATCAATCAAGATTCCGCGGCCATGATCGCTCCCACCCATTGAATAAACGTATGTCGTTGTTCCAAACAACGGCCTAGGTTGTTTGAAGTAGCGGCCTTTTATAGCCTAGGCTGTTGTTTGAAATAATGGCCTTTTATAGCCTAGGCCGTTGTTTGGAAACAACGGCCTAGGTTATATAAAACGTCGTTGTTTCGGGTAACTTGTTGAATGAACCTAGGCCGTTGTTCCAAACAACGGCTTAGGTTGTTTGAAACAGCGACCTTTTATAACCTAGGTGTCACGCCCCGCTTTCCAGAATACAGGAACACAGGCACGTAACTGAGGCCCTGCGAATGATATAAGTACGCGAACTCATATCATCCATAAGCCGTACCAGTCTTAACTCAACAACATGACAAGAAAATAATCACAACCACGCATAAATATATAATCACATAAATAAATACTTAGACTAAATATTTAATAGTCCAATTTAATAACCAACAACTGGAAATAAACAACAAATACCTTCTGGCAAGCTCCTACTCCAATCGTAGAAGAACTGCTTACCAATGCCTTCTGGTAATTCTCCTTGTGCACCTATATTTGCTCATCTAAAAGGAAAAAATAATTTGTTCTTAAAGTAAGTACAGACAACAAGTAGTGAAAAGCAGATAGTAAGGGAACAAGGTTCATCAAGGAATATGAATCAAGATCA
This sequence comes from Hemerocallis citrina, assembly GCA_017893485.1. Classification (NCBI taxonomy): domain Eukaryota; kingdom Viridiplantae; phylum Streptophyta; class Magnoliopsida; order Asparagales; family Asphodelaceae; genus Hemerocallis; species Hemerocallis citrina. The sequence continues at coordinate 197,142 of JACEHZ010000483.1, read as the reverse complement.
AATTACAAAAGCAATAATGGTATCAATAAACAATGGTTACGATCAGGTATATACGTGTCAACTTAGGTTTATTAGCATGTTATTTTTTCCTATCTAGTGCACGTACTATTGCATCCCATATCATAGGTTCGGTGCACGCAAAATAGTGTACATTTAGACATAGTGGTGGGATCTACAGAGCGTGTACTCGGTGTAACACGATAACAAGATAACAAGATAACAAGTTCACGAGTTCACAAGTAATTCTCCAGCTTCCATGTCAATATTCCATGTAAACAAGAAGGGCCCTACCAAGTACATTTTCTGAGACTATCCACTACTAAGTCAACCCTTATTAACCCCGGCTTGTTTAGTATTTGATTAAGTCATTCATGTTCATACAAGTGTGTATAAGAATATCAGGGGATGATAAGAATGCAGCAACATGATACAATGCATAATAATATACATGAAGTAGTGAATCTGAAAACAGCCGACACAGTAACACTAAAACAGCGATAACTCATTTACTACAATTCGGAATTCGAAAATTCAGGATGTTATTGGCAACTAGACACTTAGGGCTACAATTCATGTAGCGCCTCGAATTTCTAAATATTAAACTTAGAAGATACGTGGCACTTTCCCAGCGATCTACTTCAATGTAACAATATACATAGACCAAAAACTCAAGTCATTTTATTCCAAATTCTTATTACAATATTCTTTTTCAAATGCAGCGGAAACACAAAACACCTTAAAATACATTTAACTATTACAACCCTTTCTCTTTACAAAATTACCCAAGGCTCTATTATATCACTCATGAAATCCAAAGCTAACCCAAGCATCCAAGCTCCCAACTCTAGGCAGCTACCTGTAACACATGAGGCTAGAGTTGAACTCTAACCCCCAAACTAACGGGGTCAGCCATAAATGGTGTGAGTGATATAAACAACAAACATAAACAAACAAATAATCATAAGCAACATGTACTGAACAAAAATACATAAACTGAACATGTAATCTGAAACAAGAACGATAGGCCAGTACATGAGTGAAGCCGAGTCAAGAAACAATACCAACGATCAAGTATCAATCAATCAATCACTCTCAAAATAGTATAGCTCAACTGCACTGTACAGTCGACTGTATAATGCACCAGTCGACTGTTCTGAACAAACAGTAATTCCCACAACTCAGAATATGTCCAACTGTCAACAATTCTCAGTACCACAATGTATGTCCAACAATCGATCACCAATAATGCCATAGATCGGATAACAATATATATCCATCTACAAAACTAAAGATAATATAGATCGAATACGAACCCGATATGCCAAGACACCGACGAACATATCCATCTACAAACAAACTAAGAAGGTATAGATCGAATACGAACCCGGTATGCCAAGACACCGACGAACATATCCATCTACAAACAAACTAAGAAGGTATAGATCGAATACGAACCCGGTATGCCAAGACACCGACGAACATATCCATCTACAAACAAACTAAGAAGGTATAGATCGAATACGAACCCGGTATGCCAAGACACCGACGAACATATCCATCTACAAAGTACAAACAAACTAAGAAGGTATAGATCGAATACGAATCTGGTATGCCAAGACACCGACGAACATATCCATCTACAAACAAACTAAGAAGGTATAGATCGAATACGAACCCGGCATGCCATGACACCGACGAACATATCCATCTACAAACAACTAAAGGTAACAAGAACCCTCAAGATCACGGAAACTCATCATAACCAGTCGACTTATGTTATAGTAAGTCGACTGCCCCGAGAACCAATATCCAAGATTATAACAAGTGCAGTAAGTCGACTTCATCAACCATCAGTCGACTTACCCTAAACAATTACCGATAATTTCTCAAGAACAATCCAAGTGCTAACAGTCGACTTAACAAATCATCGGTCGACTATCCAAACGAGAAACTTAATACTTTACAAACAAAATATTCAGCAGACCAGTCGACTGAATAGAGTCTCAGTCGACTGTCCCGAACGAATCCTCAAAAGACTGAAGGTACAATATTGGGGTCGTACCAGTCGACTGATACATAGTCCCAGTCGACTGCCGGCCTACAGATCTCACAAATTAGGTCTGTAATCAATACTCAATACTGGAGTTTATCTCAATACCAAATCTCTTCCTCAACTCAAATCTAATCCAATTCGTAATAACAAGGTCCAGAGATTCCTCCATCCAATTTCTTATATTCAATAATCATAATCAAATCTTTAACATGTTTCAAACAATCAAGAATTGTCAATCGAGATCTACTAATCTTTCATGGATTTCACATGTATACTACGAACAACAACCATGGCATCGATTTCATACCAGATACGAAAAACATCATCAAAGCAACATGCAAATCATACACATAAACAAACAAGTCTATATCACTCACCTTTGGAATCGAGAAGAATCCACAAAAGCCTTCCTTTGCTAGATCCAAAAGCTTCTTCCTCAATCACCAAAAGAATGAGAATATAATAAGATCTGAGTTGTGCAGCGAATGACGGCTGCAAACTCTCTTATATAGGCCGGGATCAAGTATTAGGGTTTAGGAATATATTTACAAAATAATCCCTTCAAAATGCAATTATACATACATACATACATACATATATATATATATATATATATATATATATATATATATATATATATATATATATATATATATATATATATATATATATATATATCTACTCTTGGAAATTCATCCAAAATTCATTTAAATTAGGATTTAATAGAAAATATACTTCTAAATCTTAACCAATACTGTTTAAAACGTCCAGAATGCCAATTTTGCATTTTAGCCCTTAAAAATGTCAATTTTACAAAAAGGTCCTTCTTTTCTTAAAATTTGCAAATAGTACTAATTAAATTCAGAAAAATCCGGAAAAATACTACATAATTCCAAAATAATAAATAATGATTTTTCATAAAGAAATCTTAATTTTTCAAACATCTCAAAAGTTATTTGCACGTGTTTTGCACGTGTACAAAAGATAAACCTTCTAGGAAAATATCAATTAAATCCTCAAAACTCATTTAAATTCATTTTCAAATGATTAAAATAATATTTGAAAATACGGGGTTCTACAATTCATCTTTATATAACTTGTGTTAATTCTTATGGTAACAAGGTCTAAATCTCTGTGCAAAACATATCAGGCAGCAGGAATTCATAAAATGTTATCACATATATGTTCATCAAAGTGGATAATCAACATGTTATTGTACCATGAAATGTATTATCACTAATGTACAACAATTAGAATGGATTTTACAGTGTACAAGTCAATTTATCATGTCATAGTTCAAGTCACAAGATCTCAATCAATCAACATGTATTCGATCACAATATATTTTCCTTATATGCAAGTTCTAGTCAATTTGTTCATGTCGTGTGTGTATATAGGTTTGGGTTTGAGTCAGTGGATAATAATACGATGTTAAGAGCACGTCGGGTTAGCTCATGTAAACCCTTAATACTCCCAACGGAAAGTACACAAAGCAGTATTACGATAATCGAAGGGGAACTACTTGCAGACATCAACGATCTTGAACTAGAAAAATTAAATGAGTTCAAGTGGACTTGCCTTTTGTAGACGATTCGAATATGCAAAAAGGAATAATGGGATCAGAATCCCGATGGCGGCATGCGCTTTACGTGCAACACAGCAACCGGATCCCCTACACTTCCACAACAGCAAACACAATCTCTTCTCCTTCACACAAATACCACACATCGAAACCAAAACCCTACAGCAAACCAACTCTTCCTCTTCTTCCCGAATAGCACACACAGATCCTTGGATCCCCTACACCCAAACACCAAACGGCGAAGTCCACCACTGAGCTCTCGTCTTCTTCCTCACTTCGACAAAGAGAGAGGACGGGAGATAGCGGCACGACTATGGTGATGGCGACTGCGGCGTGGGTGTTCGGGACGACGACGACGCACTATGGTCGGGAAGTGAGGGCAGTGGCGACCACTGCAAGGGCGGCGATGACTAGCTCTATTTTGGAAGAAAACAGAGGATGGGTTGCGACGGCAGTGGCGATGAGCGGGGGCTCGCGAGGCAGTCGACATGGGAGTGCTGAGGAGGTCGATGAAGGAGGTAAGCAGGTGACGAGGTGCTCGAGGATGAGGAAGACGACGAGGCGAGGTTGGGATGTTGAAGACGAGGCGGTGAAGGCGAGGAGGTTGCAGGTGGTGGTGAGCGCGAGGTGGAGCGAGGCTTGCTCAGCAATGGCAGAAGGCCATGGCATGGAGGCGGCGAGGAGAAACGGGGCCCAAGTGGTCGGAGACAGGGAGGAGCTTGGGTCGACCAAGGTGGCAGCATTCAGAGCCAGGTGATCGGCGGCGGCTGGAGGTGGCAATGGCAGGGCAAAGCTCGGTGTGTAGGAGTCGCGGTTGAGGACGAGGAGAGCGTTGCTGGTGACGGTGGCTATGGCGAAGGTGGAGTGCTCGAGCGGGGGTGGGTCGATGGAGAAGGTGAACAGTGTAGGGTAGGGGTTGCACAGTAAATGGGGTTAGGGTTGGGGTGTGAACAGTGAGGGGGAGGTTTGGAAGATGAAGGGTTGTTTTGAGTTTTGTTTGGCTGTTATTGGAAGAGAGAATGGGGAGCGGTGAAGATAGTGGGAGATCGTGAAGAGTAATTGAGGGGATACGGGGAGGTGTGCTATTGACTGGGTCAATAACAGATGAAGGGGGAGAATTGGGTTAATGGGTATTGGGTTTAGGGTAGGTTAGGATCCAATAAGAGATGGATATGGGTTTGGGTTTAAAATCCAATAGGATATGGGCTTGCATTTGGGCTTCAATTAAATAAATAAAAAGAAGAGAGACAAGATTGTAGTTTGGAATATAAATTTGGGTTTTAATAGGAGATTCAAAAGGATTTAAATGCATCGGAAAGAATTTATACGGAATTTGAAAAACAAGAATACATGGAGAAGAAAGAAAAGAACTGTGAATTCGTATAATCGGAAACAGGGGTTACACTAGGCCATTAGGAACAACGACCTAGGTTATAAAAGGCTGTTGTTTCAAACAACGACATAGGTTTGTACTTTTTATAACCTAGGCCGTTGTCCTAAGTTTAAATTTGGGAGTGAGTGAGAAAGCGAATAAGGTAAAGAGTTATTTGGGACGAAATTCACAAATTACCCCTCCCAACTTAAGTGAGATGGAGATGATGGGCGGGCTTGATCACGACCAGCAATGCCGTTTGCACGGGTCTGTGCAAATAGACCCGTTTGCAATGGAGCATTGCTATATATATATATATATATATATATATATATATATATATATATATATATATATATATATATATATATATATATATATATATATAAACCTTCCGTTGTGCACTAGCCATAATGTGCACTCCGTGTGCACTCGGCCTTCGGGCTTTCGTATTAACGATTCGAATCCTTCACTTGGAATTACACGTCTAGCTAAATTAGTCTAAATATGTAAAATCAAGTCATTTGGAATTCATTTGCTCATCCATCATATCATTATAAAACAAACGATATTCAACCATACAATTTTGTAACACTTTAATACATGTGCAAATGAATTTCAAATGACTTGATTTACATATTTGGACTAATTTAGACGTGTAGATCAATGTGAACGGTTCGAAACGTTGATACGAAGGCCTGAAGGCCGAGTACACACGGAGTGTATACCATGGCTAGTGCACAACGGAAGGAAACTATATATCTATATAATAAAACACAAAGAAAGCTATCAAGTGGCTCTCCTTCAATCCCCCCAAAATCAAAGACCCAGATCTAACCTCACAAAACACATCCCCCCCCCCCCCCCAACCCAAAAGTTTTCTCCCAAAATTCAAATTCAAATACCCCCACCCAAAACAACTCATTTATTTATTTTTTCTCTCTCTCTCTCTCTCTCTCTCCCTCCTATTCAAAAAATTTTAAAAATAAAAATTTTAAAAATTTTAAAAATTCAAAAATTAAAAACTCTAAAAGTAATTAAAAAAAGTCAAAAACTCATTAAAAATTATAAAAAAGTTATTAAAACTTATTAAAAATTAATAAATTTTTTAAAAAATTTTTAAAAAATTTAAAATTGTAAAAAATAATAATTTAAAATTTTACAAAAAAAGAGTCAAAAAAAAATTCAAAAAAAATTCAATATTTTAAAAAAATAAATTTGAAAATTTGAAAATTTGAAAATTTTAAAATGTTTAAAATTTTTTAAATTTGTTAAATTTTTTTATTTTTTTTTAAATTTTTTTAACTTTTTTAATTTTATAAATTTTTTAAATAAAAGCAAATAAAAAAAATATATAATTTTTTTTAAAAATAAAAGTTTAAAAAATTTAAAAAATTTAAAATTTTAAAAAATTTAAAATTTTAAAATTTTAAAAAGTTAAAAAGAATTAAAAAAATATAAAAATTAAAATTTTTTAAAAACTTTAAAAATAATTCAAAAAGTGAAAAAATTATTTTAAAAAAATTAAAAATTTTAAAAAATTAATAAAATTTAAAAATATTTAAAATAATTTAAAAATTCTAAAAAAATAAAATTTTAAATAAAAAAATTTAAATCATTAAAAAATTTAAAATAGAGTTAAATTTTAAAGTTTAAAATTTAAAATTTTGAAAATTTAAAAATCTCTAAGAAAATCCAAATCCAAATCCAATGTCGAACCCCAATCAAGAGGTCGTCGCCGATATCAGATCCGCTGCGGATTCCGTATCGGTGACTCCCCTTCATCGAATCGAGCGCGAATATCAAGCGACTCCGTATCGGTGACTCCCCTCCACTGAATCGAGAGCCTCTATATGCGATGCGGCGACTCTAATTTTATCTCATTAACCGAATTCTCATTCTAATTTTTAATTTTGTGTGTGCAGGAGATTACTCAGTTTTTTTCTGACTCGAATTTTGTGTGTGCATGAGATCTAAGTTCAGAGAGGTATGGTTGTTTTATTTTTGGGTTTAAAAATTTTAATTTGGTGATTTATTTGATGAGTTTTTTTTATTGGTTTTGATTTAAGGTAGAGATATGGATTATTTGGTGGCCTCAATTTGAGCTTCCAAACCATAGCAGGACAGGTAAGATGGCCAGCAACCTAAAATAACTTGGCAAATATGCAATATTAATTTCTTTACTACAAGAAAAATACTATCGTGAAGTGTTCCCTTAACTGGTTAAACCATGGATAACATAACATATAAGAACTTTGAGTGTATGTTTGGATATATAGAATTGGGATGAATGTAGTTTACCAGTGAAGGGTGCAAACTCTCCACTCAAGAAAGACAGCTAAAGTAAATTTTTTATTTATCCATTTTGATTTTTTTTATAAAGGTGCAATGAGGAGACAAAGTGGAGATAAAAGAAATGATTAACTTTGTTTAGACTTTTGAGAACTTCATGTATTTCATTTTGGTTGAAATAATAATAAGAGGCATTTCAATTGCAAACTGAGTCTCAAACAAACAAATATTTAGATTATTGGTATTGTAAATACCTTCACACCCGCACTTGCGTTACCATTGTATTTAGACATGCTCATAGTGGTTATGAGATTAGAGTAAGCTCTATAAAACCTATATGATAATGTATTAGATTTATATGTATATTCTCAATATAATAGGATAATATTGTGTATATTGTTCTATGGGGTAACACGGGTTTACACGTGTTATGTATTAATTATTGGAACGGGTTGAGTGGGCTAAAAGCCCAGTACCCTAAACCCAGTCTAATCTTTTTATAAGCTGGTCTAGAGGTAGTGCTGTGTGATATTCCAATACTGATAAGCAGGGTATAATATCTTAAGCGGCTATGAGATAAACCCTAACCCTAATTTCCCAATTCAGTATTAACAATCTTAAGATATTATAACCTACCTCTACCGCCGCTATCTCCGACCAGGGTCGTCGCCGTCGTCATCGCGAATCCCTTTCGCTGTCGACTTCGCTGCTCCAGATCTGGTCTCCGTCGCAGATCCCGAACGGAGTAGTCGTCGCGGATCCCGATCACGGTCGTCTTCGCCGGTCCAGAGCACCGTTCGTTGTCACCGATCTGGTCGTCTCCCTCCCCTGGATCAGTTGTAACACCCCGAATTTCAAATAAGGACAAACTCGGGATTTCACAGGATCTTTACTTCACTTCGTACAATTTTACAAGGAAAATTTAAAACTTTTTATTCACAATACATCAGAGTTCAATTACAACTTGGTTTTACACAGCGGAAGAATGAAATTTACAATAAAACATTTACAACATCTTTAAAATAAAACAGCACCAGCATATCCACTTTATAGCTTCGCGAATAGTCCATTACCTGCATGTTAATCTGTGGGCACGTCAGTTACTTACAACTGACGAAATGTTATACACGGCTATCCTCTCTATGCCGGGAATAGTATAACGATCTCATACTTTAACAAATCACAAAAAGATTGAATGAACATATAAAGTGTCAAAAGTGATTATTCTAAACATAAGTGTATGTCATGCCTTAATGCCTAATGCACACAATTCTACACTAGGATGACACTAATGCACACTTGTTCGGATTCTATGCATCCCATACTACATAGGTCCGAGGGCAAGCGCCTACGTTCTTCACAATAAAGGGCTCGATCCCTCGCCATGAAAACTACCCGGTAGCAAAACAAAGTTCAGACTATTCCACGAATGTGAATCCCAGCCTTGGAGTCCACCGCCAGCTGTTATAACAGATTCCACATCGTACGAACCGTCCCGTATGTGACCCTCTAGCCCAGTATATATATATACATTGGAGACGGTAAACACAAATATCCATCCGTCCGACTACTCAAGATCCCGGAGTCCACCGCTGACCCGTCCTCATAGTCCCGGACTAAAATATAATAATCCATCTCCCACATGGCAACCTCAGTCCACCAACTGGGTCTATAGTCTTGGAGTCCACCGCCGACTATATAGAGCACCCCACTTACGTTTCCCTAAGTTTACCACATCTTCACTTATGTGCCTAAATTTTCTTAAGTTCAAGACATGAATAATCTACATTCAAAGAATTAATTTTACCTCCTACCGGACTTAATCAACAAATACGAGATAGCTCCATGGCCATATCTCCAAATTATATCTCAAATCTTTTCTTTTAATAATGCCGGTATCGAGGTCTTACTAACTCTAAGTCATAAACTTTCATGTACAAAAAAACATGGGTACACATACCCTTTAATAATCATGTCTTAACTTATTATATTCATGTCTCTAACTTATCCATAATTTAATCAATGTCTCATCTTTGCATCACTCATGATTCATTCGTTCACAATCTTTGAAAACAATAATTCTTTTCATGACATAAATCCATCACTTTAAGTCTCTTTAGCAACTTAAGCACATATAATATATCTCAACCACATTAACCTTTCTTAAACAAAATTTAGAGTATAACCTTTTCAAAAGAAAAATCATTTCACACAACGATAAATCTCATACTCTTTAATAATTAAAATCTTAAGTCAGAAACTCATTATCCAATTTGAGCATGTATACTAATCAAGTATTCAATTTAAAAGAAATAATCTCCTTGAGACAATTTATTCTCATACCAATACTTTACTTTTCTTCTAAAAATCTAATTTATGCTCTTAATTAATCTCTACTTCTCTATCTCTACTACTATAATGGGAGAAGGCCTTAATGTATTTTGTCCTCAACCCAAATAATTACCGAGCTGATCCACTTTCGAAATTATTTACCAAACTGGTCCACTTTCGAAAATATTTACCGGACTGGCCCATAACCTTTTTTTTTTTTTTTTATACCTAAAAATCGTTTATCCAAAGATCCAACACTTTATGATATTGAAATAAACTTTCTCTTGACTGAGATAAATTTTAAAACAGTAGCAAAACTCATTTCAAACTCTTTTTAAAATATATATTTCTATTTTTAAATAATTCCCCTTCTCATTCTAGATATAGATTTTGCATTTTTCTCAAAAAAAAACTTGATTTCTAGGAGTTTTATTCATGAAGACTAGTTTATGTGCACCATCAAACTAATTGAATTTTGGTAATAAAGATAAACATGTCTCTTAATCATCAAGGATAATTCTTTTATGAAGAATTATATTTTTACATAACAACATGCAATAGTAGACATATTTTGTAGTAATAATCTAATTCATCTTTCTTTCTTTCTTCATTTGACTCATCATGGTATCAAGCATAATTTTAGTATAACAATATTACACATGAATCGTATATTCAACACATACAAATTTCCTAAGCAAATTAACATGATTCTTAGTATTAATTTATGTTGTCAAAATTCTTCTTTCTCCTTAATATGGTGACAATTGGTTACTTAATCACAACAAGATTTCTTCATTCATGGTAGACTATATTAACATGGATTTTGTTTACAAACATCATATCATGTTCAATCTACACTACACATTTATAAATTTTAAGCATGCATTCTCTCCATTAGAAAGTAAGAAATCACCCACTAACACAATGTTAATCTATTTGTCAACATAGCATGATTCACTATTAATCTCACCACAATCATAGTATAGTTATTCTATTTTATCAACTCAAAACTACTCATTCATTTTTTTTTTATTAGCATGTACATTCTAAAAAATTTAGAAAGTAGGAGAACACCCACCTTAATTGAAGATTGAACAATGAAAAGATAGGACACCTCTTCTAGCTCCAAGGCCACACTTAGAACTTCTCCTCCTAGCAAGATTTCTCCAAAGCATAAGAACACTACTTCTCTTTCTTTTTCTTACACTCTCTTCTTTCTCTCTTGTTTCTCTTGTTTATTTTATTTTTGGTGTGAAAAAGAATGAGAAATGGGTTGCTATTTATAGGACAATGCTAGGGACTATATTGCAAAATCTCCCACCTAATAACTTTTCATTTTAATTCTCTTTTTAATTCTCACATCTTCATATTTTTAACTCCTAAAACTCCCAACCTCTCATCTCCCCACTCTCCATGAACTTAACCACTCCATTAATCCCCTCCCCTAGCCCACAAAATGGTCCAAATACATTTGTGTGTGCATGCATACATGCACAAACAAATATGAACACATTTCTATAACTCAAAAATGTGTACTAATATTGTAACTTGTCATGTATTAGTACATGTTTAACTAAAAATATGATTTTAATAGTGGGCTTGCTACATGGGCTCATTACTAATTAATTTATTTAATTATCTAGTGGACTTGCTACATGGGCTCATTACTAATTAATTTATTTAATTATCTAGTGGGCTCCTCTCCTAATGGGCTACATTTTAGTTTATAGGTCCATGGATCAAAAGAAAGGCTAAATAAAACTAATGCATGCTAAAAATAGTAAAATGAGAGTAGCAAAATGAGAATAAAAATTTGCACGTGCACCATACGTGCAGAAAATCGAAAAATGCATTTTAATCAAAATAAGGGGAAAATGAATTTTCGTTTTATAAAATAGATTTAAATACATAAAAATAAATAATTTAAACCAATAGAAAATATTATACGTAGTGGTGGAAACACGTGCATTAAAACACGTAAAAAGCACGTAAATCCCACGGATTGAAATATTATATTTTAGTAGACTGAAATCAATGCGGAAAATGTATAAATAGTACGAATCCAAAATATGTAGTGAAAAACATTACAAAAATATACGTGCGTAACACCCAGGGGCAAAATTGTAATTTCCAATTTTGCGGGGTATTACACTCTCCCCCCTTAGAGTAGTTCCGTCCCCGGAACTCGCTAAGGTAAAGATTGTATTTTGTACATGTCACAGAAAATATTTGTATTTTGAAAACTTTAACTTTAAGAAAAATAAATGTAGTATACGCAATAAACAAGACAAACTCTTCATAAGAAAACTATGAATATTAAGATGTTACAAGACAGAAAAAAGAAAAATAGGAAAATGGCATAAGAATTGAAATGTGACAAAAGATAGAATGGTTTGAGAGAAATTTTCGTACAAAAATAATATTAGGTAAGCTATTTGATAAAGGGGAAAGTCAATTAAGTCGTTAACTTTGAAATAGTTCGGAAAACAATGTGGCGAAGAAAACGCAGTCAATAGGTAATTTGGAAAAATTTATCAATGAAATAAACGGTAGAAAATTTGCAAACTGTATAACGAAATCGAGTTAGCAATTTAAAACAAGACCATTGAATAAGAGTTTGGAAAAATAAATGGAAATGAGACTTGGTTGAAAGTATAGATAACGTAAAATGACTTTGTATACCAATTAATAAAATAGTTTGTCAGGTAACTATGATAATTATACACACAATTTGAAAAAATAGAAAGCATACGTTGAAATACTTTGTGAATATACAAAATTTTGTAGTGATAAGAATATTTTATAACATTAAGACAAAATACTGTAAAGCACATACACGAGATGGAAACACAATTGAAAACAATAATTATATAGTATAGCAAATTAGGACAATAGACATAAACAAGTATATGCAAAAATATTAATGTAATTAGATGAGGGTAAAATGATATGTATAATGTTGAAATATATGATATATATATAGAAATTATTGGAAAGATATAAGTAATAACTAAGAGTGTAAAGATAGTTAAAATTTGAGAAAAGATAATGTATAAATAGTGCATTATATTAAAGAAGCGTAAAACTATAAAAGTAATGAGTAGCGATTAGTAGTAATATATCAAAACAAATATGCAATAATAATAATACCGAATGTAGACAGTAAAACAAATGGTAGGTCACATTTATATAGGTAGAAAATTTCAATTTAGTTTAAAATATATAGGATCAGGTAACATTGTATCACAGAAATCAAAATCAAATAAAATGAGTGCACAAAAGAAAATTTCATAAGAACAATCCAGAATAATAAATGAAGAAAATAATTGTTGAAACATTAATTTAATAAATGGCAATTTAAAACTTGACATAATACGTAAAGTAATAGTAGATATAAACGGGTGAACATAAAGTAAATACATGAAAGACAAAATTTTAAGTTTGAAAAATAGGTTTAAAATATCAAGACTAAGGAAGATAGATAAATAATAAATATTCAAATAATTTAATAACATAAGAAAATATTTATTTGAAAAATATGGAGAAAGTACCATGATAAAAATCTACAAAATAATTTGAGAGGGAAGTGTGTAAGGTATCGTGAATGACGGTCCAAGCCATCCAAAAGAAAAAGAAATCATTAGTGTATAGAGCAACACAAATGTAAATCACTTACATTTAAATCTCTATAGACTGAAACTCACACTCTAGTGTCCACAGGAATAATATTGTAACTACTCAATAAGGTGTCATGGGTTCTAGACTATAGTTAATGATCTTACTACTCTTCCTAAACAAATTTTTAGTCTATCAAGTTCTGATTTACTTGGGTTAGCCGTAAGAGTCGGTTCCCAGCTAGCGGTGGTCCGAAGACGCTTAAGTACCGTGTCGCTTAGGGTTGTTTACACCCGGTTGACAGAATGACTCTTTTGGCTTGTTCCCAAATTTATCGTCACTTTTTATCGTTCCTTATAAACTTGTACTACTTGTGAAGCATGCTCTGATACCATCTGTAACACCCCGAATTTCAAATAAGGACAAACTCGGGATTTCACAGGATCTTTACTTCACTTCGTACAATTTTACAAGGAAAATTTAAAACTTTTTATTCACAATACATCAGAGTTCAATTACAACTTGGTTTTACACAGCGGAAGAATGAAATTTACAATAAAACATTTACAACATCTTTAAAATAAAACAGCACCAGCATATCCACTTTATAGCTTCGCGAATAGTCCATTACCTGCATGTTAATCTGTGGGCACGTCAGTTACTTACAACTGACGAAATGTTATACACGGCTATCCTCTCTATGCCGGGAATAGTATAACGATCTCATACTTTAACAAATCACAAAAAGATTGAATGAACATATAAAGTGTCAAAAGTGATTATTCTAAACATAAGTGTATGTCATGCCTTAATGCCTAATGCACACAATTCTACACTAGGATGACACTAATGCACACTTGTTCGGATTCTATGCATCCCATACTACATAGGTCCGAGGGCAAGCGCCTACGTTCTTCACAATAAAGGGCTCGATCCCTCGCCATGAAAACTACCCGGTAGCAAAACAAAGTTCAGACTATTCCACGAATGTGAATCCCAGCCTTGGAGTCCACCGCCAGCTGTTATAACAGATTCCACATCGTACGAACCGTCCCGTATGTGACCCTCTAGCCCAGTATATATATATACATTGGAGACGGTAAACACAAATATCCATCCGTCCGACTACTCAAGATCCCGGAGTCCACCGCTGACCCGTCCTCATAGTCCCGGACTAAAATATAATAATCCATCTCCCACATGGCAACCTCAGTCCACCAACTGGGTCTATAGTCTTGGAGTCCACCGCCGACTATATAGAGCACCCCACTTACGTTTCCCTAAGTTTACCACATCTTCACTTATGTGCCTAAATTTTCTTAAGTTCAAGACATGAATAATCTACATTCAAAGAATTAATTTTACCTCCTACCGGACTTAATCAACAAATACGAGATAGCTCCATGGCCATATCTCCAAATTATATCTCAAATCTTTTCTTTTAATAATGCCGGTATCGAGGTCTTACTAACTCTAAGTCATAAACTTTCATGTACAAGAAAACATGGGTACACATACCCTTTAATAATCATGTCTTAACTTATTATATTCATGTCTCTAACTTATCCATAATTTAATCAATGTCTCATCTTTGCATCACTCATGATTCATTCGTTCACAATCTTTGAAAACAATAATTCTTTTCATGACATAAATCCATCACTTTAAGTCTCTTTAGCAACTTAAGCACATATAATATATCTCAACCACATTAACCTTTCTTAAACAAAATTTAGAGTATAACCTTTTCAAAAGAAAAATCATTTCACACAACGATAAATCTCATACTCTTTAATAATTAAAATCTTAAGTCAGAAACTCATTATCCAATTTGAGCATGTATACTAATCAAGTATTCAATTTAAAAGAAATAATCTCCTTGAGACAATTTATTCTCATACCAATACTTTACTTTTCTTCTAAAAATCTAAATTATGCTCTTAATTAATCTCTACTTCTCTATCTCTACTACTATAATGGGAGAAGGCCTTAATGTATTTTGTCCTCAACCCAAATAATTACCGAGCTGATCCACTTTCGAAATTATTTACCAAACTGGTCCACTTTCGAAAATATTTACCGGACTGGCCCATAACCCTTTTTTTTTTTTATACCTAAAAATCGTTTATCCAAAGATCCAACACTTTATGATATTGAAATAAACTTTCTCTTGACTGAGATAAATTTTAAAACAGTAGCAAAACTCATTTCAAACTCTTTTTAAAATATATATTTCTATTTTTAAATAATTCCCCTTCTCATTCTAGATATAGATTTTGCATTTTTCTCAAAAAAAAACTTGATTTCTAGGAGTTTTATTCATGAAGACTAGTTTATGTGCACCATCAAACTAATTGAATTTTGGTAATAAAGATAAACATGTCTCTTAATCATCAAGGATAATTCTTTTATGAAGAATTATATTTTTACATAACAACATGCAATAGTAGACATATTTTGTAGTAATAATCTAATTCATCTTTCTTTCTTTCTTCATTTGACTCATCATGGTATCAAGCATAATTTTAGTATAACAATATTACACATGAATCGTATATTCAACACATACAAATTTCCTAAGCAAATTAACATGATTCTTAGTATTAATTTATGTTGTCAAAATTCTTCTTTCTCCTTAATATGGTGACAATTGGTTACTTAATCACAACAAGATTTCTTCATTCATGGTAGACTATATTAACATGGATTTTGTTTACAAACATCATATCATGTTCAATCTACACTACACATTTATAAATTTTAAGCATGCATTCTCTCCATTAGAAAGTAAGAAATCACCCACTAACACAATGTTAATCTATTTGTCAACATAGCATGATTCACTATTAATCTCACCACAATCATAGTATAGTTATTCTATTTTATCAACTCAAAACTACTCATTCATTTTTTTTTTATTAGCATGTACATTCTAAAAAATTTAGAAAGTAGGAGAACACCCACCTTAATTGAAGATTGAACAATGAAAAGATAGGACACCTCTTCTAGCTCCAAGGCCACACTTAGAACTTCTCCTCCTAGCAAGATTTCTCCAAAGCATAAGAACACTACTTCTCTTTCTTTTTCTTACACTCTCTTCTTTCTCTCTTGTTTCTCTTGTTTATTTTATTTTTGGTGTGAAAAAGAATGAGAAATGGGTTGCTATTTATAGGACAATGCTAGGGACTATATTGCAAAATCTCCCACCTAATAACTTTTCATTTTAATTCTCTTTTTAATTCTCACATCTTCATATTTTTAACTCCTAAAACTCCCAACCTCTCATCTCCCCACTCTCCATGAACTTAACCACTCCATTAATCCCCTCCCCTAGCCCACAAAATGGTCCAAATACATTTGTGTGTGCATGCATACATGCACAAACAAATATGAACACATTTCTATAACTCAAAAATGTGTACTAATATTGTAACTTGTCATGTATTAGTACATGTTTAACTAAAAATATGATTTTAATAGTGGGCTTGCTACATGGGCTCATTACTAATTAATTTATTTAATTATCTAGTGGACTTGCTACATGGGCTCATTACTAATTAATTTATTTAATTATCTAGTGGGCTCCTCTCCTAATGGGCTACATTTTAGTTTATAGGTCCATGGATCAAAAGAAAGGCTAAATAAAACTAATGCATGCTAAAAATAGTAAAATGAGAGTAGCAAAATGAGAATAAAAATTTGCACGTGCACCATACGTGCAGAAAATCGAAAAATGCATTTTAATCAAAATAAGGGAAAAATAAATTTTCGTTTTATAAAATAGATTTAAATACATAAAAATAAATAATTTAAACCAATAGAAAATATTATACGTAGTGGTGGAAACACGTGCATCAAAACACGTAAAAAGCACGTAAATCCCACGGATTGAAATATTATATTTTAGTAGACTGAAATCAATGCGGAAAATGTATAAATAGTACGAATCCAAAATATGTAGTGAAAAACATTACAAAAATATACGTGCGTAACACCCAGGGGCAAAATTGTAATTTCCAATTTTGCGGGGTATTACATCAGTCGCAATTGATGTTGAGTTTGGGGTCTGATCAGATCGAAGCAAATGGGTTTCTTCCATTGCTGTTGAGTTTGGGGTCTGATCAGATCGAAGCAAATGGGTTTCTTTCATTGCTGTTGAGTTTGGGGTGTGATCAGATCGAAGCAAATGCGTTTCTTCCATTGCTGTTGAGTTTGGGGTTTGATCAGATCGAATCAAGTGGGTTCCTCCATTGCTGTTGTGTGTTGATGCTTGTGGATCAGATCCTCACTGTGGAAGGTATCAACTCAGATCTGGCCGTTGATCGTGACCTCTGATTGGAATTTTCGATTGACGTTTGGTGTTTGGACTGTTGGAGCAGATCCAGATTCAGATCCACTCCAACAGCTGCTCTATTGATTGGAGATTGCTATTTGGTGTTTGAACTGTTGGAGCAGATCTAAATTAAAGATAAGTACTTTACCAAATTTAAATTGTTTCTTAATTATTTGTTTGAATTTTGTTGCTAAGTGCTAAAGTTCAAAACCATATTATGCATTGTTTAATTAAAAATACAAATTTGAATAAATGTTGTGGCTATGTGCTGAAGATCAAATATTTATTTTGATAAGATAAATTATAAGCTTTGACTATAAAATTGAATCTCCAATTAAATTGTTGTGAATTAGATAGTGCTAATAATTTGTTTAATTGGCTAATCTTTAACGATTTGATGAATGTAGGAACTTCAAAGTTACTTACAAATTGGGTGTATTGAAGACGATGAATTTACATCATGGTATGATAAGTCTGCACCACGCAGGCTTCTCCATCGAATTTGGAAAACACTTCTAACTTAAAGTGTCGGTATGATCTACTCTAATCATTCTTAGTATTTTTCATGTGGTGAATGTGTTAACGTTTTGTGCGTTTGATCATATGATTGAGAGTTTTAAATCATAGTTATTCTCGTCTTGAAAAACTAGAATGTTTAGGGTTGTTATTTGTTTTATCATACTATGTGTATAGATATTTTGAGAAACCCATTGTTTGCAGTTTGTGTGAGATTACATATTTGCTTCTCTAATAATTAAAAATAAAATAAAAAATTGTATAAGATGCATAACAAATGTCTGTAACTTAGGAGAGAGCATCTCTTAATGTAGAATATGACTCTACTAGTTATGTTTTGTTCTTTCTCGTTCATTGTACTATGTGTGTAAATTTGAATTATAATATGTTAGTCATTATCTCATTTAACGTTATGAAGATGATGAAGAACGAATAAAGGAAAGAACTCTTCGCTCAATGTGTTTGAACAAGTGGACATTGTTAGATACATTAGAAAAAGCAAATAATTTTGTAAAATGTGATAGAGTAATTTTGTATTAACTCTTATAAAGCGCATATATTGTCAATCGTATGTACAAGTTGAGTTTAACAAATGAGACAATTAATAATAATAGTTCTAATTGTGTTCTTGAACATAGCATAATTGGCTAAGATTTGAGAACTATATATTCAATTGTTTGTGAGGAAATGTTATCTAATTATCAAAACTGTGGGAAAATGGAGTTAAAAGCTATTGAGTCAAAGCTTTAACATCCAAGTTGTTTTCAAATTTAGAATCACTATGAACTATATATTAAATTATTTGTTCTTGTTAAAACTCATAACTCTGCCAAATGACACTTCATTAAATATGACAAATATAAAAGTTGTGCTCAGATTATGATTACTAGAAAATTATTTAGTATGGTCTCTAGGAGCACACAACTTCTTGAGTCAATACATTCTGATATTTGTTATCTCAGTAGCTTTGTGACTAGATGAGACGATTGTTGGTCAGAAGTATTTAATCACCTATGTAGATGATTATTGAATGTTTGTCATACATATATGGAGGCTGTAACACTCGTTATTGTGATAAATTAAAATATAGTTAAATGCTAAAAATCAAGGGTTCAGTGTTGATGGAGGTGGTGAATATGTTTAAAAATTTTAGAGTAATTTGCATTTGGCATAATCTCTAGTGCACTATATTTACCATTGTCAAACAGTATTGATAAAGTTAGAATCAAACACTCAGTGAAATGTTGAATTCTATGTTATTGACTGTTAGTTTGACTTTGAGTAATTATGAGTGATGTTACATTATCAATCATATTTCTAATTCGTTACCACACTCTAAGTCACTTACACCTTGTAGATTAACAGTATAAAAACACAAATAATTTTGTTAAAGTGGAAATTTTGTATTGTGATACATCTGCTAGAGTACATGACTCTAAAAGGCCTAAAGTAGGATCTACAACAAATATTTGTGGGTGTTTAGAAAGTGCAGAACGTAGTTATATAGACAGATATTGGATCTATCTAATTTGTGTTAGAAGAGTCTAGACTTGCAAAGTTCTTTGAAGATGTGTTCATCAAAGATAAATGTATGAAATAATCTAGTCCTACAGACACGTTCAATGATTCACAGTTGGAATCAAGAACCAGCCTTACTGACACTTAAAACCTGAATGAAAAATGAACTAAGAAAAGTCTTTAGTGGACAATGAGATGATTTTGTGTCATACAATAATACTTCAATTTAGTTGATCTGCCGAAAGGGGCTAAAACAATAGTTAGTAAGTGGGGTTTTGTAGAAGAAACTTAATTTTGATTGTTCAGTAGCAATTTTAATGCTTTTTAGTAGCTAACAGATTGACCGAGAAAATGGGGTAGATGTCTACTCACATGTTTGTCATATTGCTACAATAAGTATTCTTCTTACCCTTACATCTATTGAAAATTTTGTCATTCATAAAGAATATTTAAAAGTTTTGTACTGAACAGTTTTGTAGTGAAAAGTTTTGAACTAATATGTTTAGTGAACAAGATTTACAATTTAGTAAAATCATTGTATGCTTTAAAACATGTAATATAGCTAACGTATAAATAATTTGACAAATTTCTCAAAGAGCCCAGTATATGAATTAAGTAATTCATATCAGTGCCATTAACTGTGTGGTGTGTCAAATATAATGGCTATTATTTAATTGGTTTTATTAACATACTTGATGATTGGAAGTGACATCTCTATTATAAATGGAGTTAAATTGTGCTATCCAAATAATTTTAGCATGAAACACCTAAGTATTGCGGTCACTATATTATGTATAAGGGTGAGTTTTGGTTGGCAAGGGATAACCCTTAGTCAAACTCGATAAATCAATAATGTGTTTCAAAAGTGGGGATATAGTGATTGAAAGTGTTTTTTGAAGCACCTTATGATTATGATAAAGGTTGACACCTTATGATGGTGCAACTATAAGACAGGTAGATCATTCTAAAAGAATTGAAAGTTTCGTGTATACAAAGATCTGCACTAGAATAGACATAGCGTTTGAGGTAGGTATGATCTGCAGACTCACTAATAATCTCATACACATTTAAGTGTCCTTAAGAGGCTAATGAGATACCTAAGTGGTACTCAAGAGTTTGCTTTGTGCTACTCAAAGTTTAGTGAAAGTCGACAACTAGTGGATATGTGTTCGCACTAGGAGGAGCAGAAAAATTATGGAGATTAATAGGCAAACAAGTGTTGCGTTCTCATCCAAGAAATCAGATCTCTATGTGTTATCCTCTGCAGGGGAAGAGGCTGAGTGGATTGAATGACTTATTGCTAATCATCCAATTGAGAAGTTTAATATAAATTCTCTATTCTGTTATGCGACTATTAAGCTATAATGCACTGTAGCTCATAACTCACTCTATAATAGTAAGAGGAGTATATTAAGGCTGAAAGAAGCCTAGTTGAACTTTCTCATAGATTAAGTGCAATTGCGACAAGTATGGCTAATGCACTTGCTGAGAGACTTTAAAATGATCTAATTATCAAAACTGTGGGGAAAATGGAGTTAAAAGATGTTGAGTCAAAAGCTTTAACATCCAAGTTGTTTTGAAATTTAGAATCCAATTGGAGCCATAGAGAAGTTCAAACTGAAGCATCAATTTTAGGCAGTTGACATGCTTTAGATAATTTGAAAAGTTCTATGTAAATTCTGTTTATATATAATTTCATTCCAATTTTGATGATGCTATATATTTTCATAATTTACTTAAAATCATCTCATTATTCCAAAAGAAAGCATGATAACTTGTCGATATGTTTCCGATGTTTAGAATTGTTGTTATATCATTCCAATTTTGATGATATAACTCTTTTATGGATTCATGTTTCATTCCAATTCTGATGATTCAGAATTAACCATAATTGATTTGACTGTTCTTTCATTCCAATATGAAACATAGTATAGTTCTTGTGCAGAAACTATAATAGTTCTTGTTCTTTATTTTGTTAAAGAAACTTGATTGTGATGCTTTCGTTACATTTTGCTAGGCTATCGTTGAATTGTACTAAGTTCTTTAGTAGAACCAGATACTTTATGAAATTTGCTAGAATTTTTAGAGATGTGTCTCTTGATATTATTGTTTTCAATAAGCTAGCAAAGATGAAGGAGTTGAATCTGTTAACATAGATTTCAAAATAATGATTTGCTCAAAATGGAGGAGTAAACATAAAGCAGCTTGCAAGGATAAAGTTTTGGTTTATTTATTTAAATAATAAATTTGTCACTTGCGTGATAAAATTTCTATTGAATTTAAGACTCTTGTGTTCATGAGCTTAAAACTCATATTTTATTCTTGAAGTTTATTTGCTTTGGTTGATTTTGAAACTATGACAAGTTCCTCTAGTTGGTTTAGTCTTTGTGAACTATTCATTTATGGTTTTAGAACTATTTGATTATTTTGGTTTAGTCATATTTGAACTATTCAAGTTATAATTGATTTTGTCTATGATCCATGGTTTTTATGATTCAATAATGTTTGAATTTTTGTGATCCAATATTATAACATTGCTTAGCCTAATATATTGAAAATATAGGAGGAGATTGTTGGATTTATATGTATATTCTCAATATAATAGGATAATATTGTGTATATTGTTCTATGGGGCAACACGGGTTTACACGTGTTATGTATTAATAATTGGAATGGGTTGAGTGGGCTAAAAGCCCAGTACCCTAAATCCAGTCTAATCTCTTTATAAGCTGGTCTAGAGATAGTGCTCTGTGATATTCCAATACTGATAAGCAGGGTATAATATCTTAAGCGGCTATGAGATAAACCCTAACCCTAATTTCCCAATTCAGTATTAACATAATGTCCCATAACTATTACAAGCATCTAAAAGTGATGCTGAAGTTAAAAAAAACTTTATCCAGTGTTTCTAACAAATTATATGCATTCCAGGTAAGTTCAAGCTAATGATTAAGAAGACGATGATTGAGCTTAAAGGTAGATATACTGTTTCTTCATATAATATGTTTGCTACTTCAATTAATTTGCTGGACCTCCAAAACTATTTTATATAATCAAATATACACAGTTCATTGATGAATGACCTCTCTCAAACAAAAACACTAATTAAAAAAGAAAAAAAAAAACTAACTATGAATATATATACACTAACCTAATTGATCTATCATTTGAGGAAAGCAGATATATACAAAAGAGAATAAAAGATCAATACACTAGCCTAGAAGAAGTAGAGATTCCTAATAAGGAAATTCAAGTGAAAGATGAAACTCTAAACTAAGTAGACACAGGGTATTTTCCGCCGTATACAAAATGGCATGATGCGATTTCAGTAACTACAAATTATCATTCAGCTATACGAATGTATGCATTCGTAAAATACAATACAGCTTCCTGCATCATATATACTTGTTCTTAATTATACAAACCCATTCCTCATTTCTACGATTTTCGAAACTATTTGCAAAAGGATGACAGTTGCCAAAATATTTGTGCTCGTGGACTCAATAATTAAACTCGCCGTTCCCAACGGCGAGTTTAGCTGTTTCATGCTCGCCGTTGAGACATAGTGAGTTCAGTGCTAATTTTTAAAGAAACTCGTTATTCCCAGTAGCGAATTCAGTTCAAAATTTTTAAAGACTCGTTATTCTCAACAGTGAGGACATTTATGACTAGTTGTTGGAAACATCAGGTTTAGTTCAAAATTTTCAATGAAGACTCTATTAGAAATTGTGTCCTCAAATACACGTAGGCACTGAGTACTTGAAGTTGGAGAAGAAGAGGATGAGACAAAGAAGTAAGAGAAGACAAGCAGCGAGTAGAAGAATGCAGCCTGGAGAGTTGCGGTCGATCGACCTAGGGGTGCGGCCGACTGACCTAGTCGTCTGAGAGTTCTTTGAATGTAAAGGTCCAACAGAAGAGGGGACGGTCAACCGGCCTTAGGGGTGCAGTCGACCGGTCAGCCCTCGGGTTTGGTTCTACACGTTGCGATCGACCGACCTTGGGGGTGCGGTTGACCGACTTCAGCGGCCGATTGTTTTTGGGCTTACGAGTTTAAAGGCCCAATTTCTATATTTGTGTTTATCTTTTAGGGTTTACTTTGAGGCTATATATATGACCGTAAACTCTAGGATATTATTTATCTAATCATTTATTCAACTTTAAGAGGGGATTGTGCCGAGTGTTTCAAAGGTGAGAGAAAGAGATTGAGAGTTGTAATCTCTTTTGTAATCTTTGTATTTCTTGGGGAATAAGAAGTATTAGTTATCTCTGCATATTGATTGTGTTCTTGTGAAATCTTTCATGTATTGTGGTGGCTTGTTCTTGGTTCATCAAAGTCTTAGGAGTTTCTATTGCTTGTGATGTGTTTTCGCTATTAGCACTACGAGTTGTGGGGTAGATCCTCTGATAAGTGGTATCAGAGCAGTTAGTTCGAGATGGCCGATAACAAGATGAAGATCAAGAGATTCGATGGGAGTGACTTCGCGATGTGGAAGATTCAGATGATAGCGTATCTTCGTTAGAAAGATCTTGATGGTTCGTTGTTTGATGAGAAGCCGGTTGGTGCAGATAAGGATGCGAAGGTCATGGCGAATTGGAATCGTTTGGATCAGAAGGTGCTGGGGCAGATTCAGTTGGGGCTGAGTAAGAAGGCTTTATTTCATATCTCGAAGGCAAAGACCACAAAGGATGCTATGGAGATTCTCACGGATATGTATGAGAAACCCTCGACATCTAATCAAATTCTTCATATGAAGAAATTGGTTAAAATGAAGTTGATGGAAGGGGGTTTAGTAGCAGAGCATGTGAACAATTACTGTATAGTTTACTACCTGTAACGCCCCGATCTCCCCGTTGCTGGGAAACCGTGACACATGCCAAGATCTTTCCTTCAATTAGTCTCGAGACACAGAAAGCTGGAAAATTTAAAACTTTTCTTCAACACAGAGTTACTACGCAGTAATTACAAATATCAGTTTGTAATACCAAACTGTACTGCCTGCCCCTTTTCTTTTCCTTTTGACTCCAAAATCAATTCTTCCAATTTCTATATCACTTTAAACATAAACTAAAATAGTTATATTTCAAAGAAAATTTGGGCAGAGTCTCCCTTGTATTTTTTGCCCAAAACACAGAAAAGCTTACGGAATTTTGCTCTAAATTCCGTAGCTTACATCACAGGCAATAATAATACGGGCTCCCCAGGCCAAAATGAGCATCATCACACAGGCAATATATATATATGCTCTGGGGGCCAAAC
Source organism: Hemerocallis citrina (assembly GCA_017893485.1). Lineage (NCBI taxonomy): Eukaryota > Viridiplantae > Streptophyta > Magnoliopsida > Asparagales > Asphodelaceae > Hemerocallis > Hemerocallis citrina. Next base: position 172,273 of record JACEHZ010000483.1, on the reverse strand, counting down.
TCATAACGGTTTAACAAATATCAATTAAAAAGCATAAATCCTTTTGAAAACGTAGTAAGTTTTTAGAAAATAACCTGTAAAAACCTACCACGACGCCCGGCACTCCACAACGAAATGGGTACGGTTCCAAACCATATCCTGCTGCCTCACACTATACTCTTCATCATCATCCTCATACTTACACATCAAAAATACAATTTAAAGCATAAATCTTTACTATTTACAATTAAAACATAACAATGAATTATGATTGGAGCTCCACTCCACGGAACCTGTACCTACACCTCACCTCTGCACTGCTGAGAACCTGTAACAGTAGGGACCTAGGGTAGCCCAGGGACTCCCTAACCCCCAAACACTAAGGGGTTAGCCATTTCTGGTGTGAGTATAATTTATTAAAATAAGTAAATAAATTAAACTTACAAGTAAAAACATAACGAACTCACAATTTCCAAGATAAACAAATCTTACCTGACATCTGAATATGTAAACATCATAAATGAGATTTTACATCAAATACTCTCCAAGTCATCACCTGTATGTATATCTATACCCGTTCGTAACATACTTATACTTAGTAACCATTTGAATAACCACTTATAATACAATATTGATTTTACTTCCTTATATCACGTATCACCTCATAGACATATGCCTTCATTCTCATACTACCTCATTCATTCATGTCCAACCGAACATCTCATTTCACCTTACCATTTACTTGCAATTTATCACAATGTACCCCATATCCCAACATAGTTTTGGCAATAACATATCACACGCCAAGCCGATAGCTTGGATAATAATCACGCACATCCCAAGCCCAACTTGGGTAATATCACTTCACATCCCAAGCCCATAGCTCGGTTGTTAATTTACTTCAATATCACACTCGCAATTCATCTCGAATGGAAAAGACACGTGTACCTATAATTTTGTGCCTGTGTACCTTATGACTTAAACTCTAATGCAAAATTACCAATACAATGATGCTCTTATTCTAATGCAAGCAAGTCTCCGGAACAGTATGCATCCCATACTACATACGCCCCATCTCAAGCCGTTTCTCCATATATAGGGATTTGAACCCACGTTATGAATTTTACTATTTGTACTCATCCTGTTCCTGACATAATACTACATGACTGGTGACTATTGCCGGCGTACCGGACCTCACACCAAAAGCCAACACGAACTACAAGATACTCGTCAACCTTCTTCCGTGCTCTCAACTCGTCATGAGAAGGCATAAAACCTGCTGGGATCGTAGGGTCTATTTCCCTAGGAACCCTCTCGTTCTTATCATGGCACATTCAGAAATTAACAATCAAGATACGAAACCCGTGCTCCCAACTCGTCATGAAGAACACCGCCCGTATCCCTTTGACAGGGGAATACATCCCGATAACACCACCTAGTGTCAGCCTATAGGAGAGGTTGGAGTATAGGTTATCACCTCAAACACCAACTCTCTCCCTTTGGCAAAAACATGGTTAAGTAACAAGTTACTACCCTAACGACGTCACTAACCCTAACAGACCAAATGGGCCGTACGAGCTACAAGATACTCTCAACCTAGAGTCGTACTCTCAACTCATCATAAGAAGGCACCATATGGGTCAAACAAGCGAGATACGCAACTCATGCTTCCAACTTGTCATGAAAAGCACCGTACGTGTCCCTCTTCTAACCCAACAAGCGAGACATGCACTGTGCTTCCAACTCGACATGAAAAGCACCATACGTGTCCTTCTTCTATCTAAACAAGCGAGACATACACTGTGCTTCCAACTCGACATGAAAAGCACTGTACGTGTCCCTCTTCTATAGAGTGTGACAATTTGTCCACACAATTAACCCAGTCTTAAACTAGGCTTCACATGATCTCCTCGGATCCACTCATAGCCTACTTATTTAAGACAATACCTGCATACGAGCCCAGTGAGCTTCGTATGGGACCAACGGCTACATACGGTCCAGTCGAGTCCATATGAGCACAACCACATACAAAAACAGCCATACAGGTGATCAAACCTAGAAGCAGCCAAATGTGCTTACTAATAAACTTGATCTTCTATAATTAGAAGCAACAGAAGAATCTACTGACAGTCTAAAATAGGCATTCTACCAAGGAGAAGTCTAAGAAGCGACATCAAACTTTTTATCAAGCTAACGATTATTAGTGACTTTCCAAATTCTTATTATCCATGAAGCTGAATAATGTTCATGTGATATGGTCCAACTTTACTTAGGGTCTCATACAACTAAAATCCATGGTTTCCCTCCCCAATTTGGACTAGAACTACGTGCACTAGATTCTTGGGTTCTCTCCTCAAGTTTGAGCTAAGATCACCTAGGACGAAGGGCATGGGTTTCTTGCTATAATCAACCTATAACAACTCAAGCATGCTATCTTTCTAAAATCAACTCGAGCATGGTAGGTTTTACTGGAATGTCACATAGGCATGAATGGGTTCTTCACACAACTCAAGCATGATGTTCTACTACAACTTAACCATGGGTTTCCTTCTACAACAATTCAGCATGGATTCTTACTATATTACAAGCGTGGGTTCTTTCTCTACAACAATCCAAATCCATAGGATGGGTTCTTTTTACTCACCACTGCTAACCACTAATATGGGTTCTTTTAGCATCCATAATTTATACCAATACGCGTTATCCCCATACGCCTCATCCATAATCCATATCAATACTTTAGTTTATTCAAACTTCTTCAAAACATCAAAATACGTATATAAAACCATACACACCATATTTGATATCATCATCTAAATATAACTCATCCCAATATACACATATACGTTATTCAACCATCTTTTGAAACAACAAATACATAATAAATCATACTCACCCTATTCCTTAATGCACAAAATAGGTAATTAAATTTATGCCCACATATTCTTCAAACCACAAAAATATATAATAAATCAATACTCACATATTTCTTAAACCCACAAAATATGTATAAATAAATTAAACTCACATATCCTTCAAACCACCCAAATATATAATAAACCAACTCACATATATCTTTAAACCACGAAAATATATAAATAATATAACTCACATATTTCTTAAACCACAAAATATATAATAAACCAACTCACATATTCATCAACCCACAAAATATATAAGTATACTAACTCACCATTTTCCGCGAAGATCCGAAGCGCCATGCCACTTCGCCTCCAAAGTCGCAATATATCCTATCATCAATTTCAAAGCAATTAAACTCAAATAATTCAAACCAATCATAAAAGCTAATAACACTATCTCCAAATATCACACAAGCGTTTACTGAACGCTTGGGATATACACGTGCGATGCACGTGATAATCTAATGCTTACGGTATTTTCATTCCCAATTAATTACTAAAATCACCGCCAAATAATACTAATAGTCCAACTATAATTTCTATCACCATACGAGAATCAATCCATACCCATATAGTTCTCCTTTTTCAAATCCAAAACCCCAATTTACTAATAACTTACAATTTCTCTAACAATCCACTAATTTCTCATAACTACAATTTCCAACATCTCTAAATCTCTCTACAATAACATTCCTACTCAATAAAAATTAACCCAACTAAATTTTATATAATAAAATAGTTAGGATTTTACCTTCCCGAAATCCAATCGAAAATTCGACACTACCATCATGTAGAGAATCCCTCCATTAGTCTACCCCTAATTTTAATTTGGAATCCATGGAGAATCGGAGGAGTTTTGAGGTGGGGAAAACCCGATCGATGGGTTCTTTGGATTTCTTTTGGGTTCGGAATGGAAGGGGAAGGGAAGAAGAAGGAGAAGATGGAGGTGGTGGGTTTCTTTCTCTTCGACGGCGTGAACGGGAAAAGAAGATGGAAGGAGGAGGTCGGGTTCTCCCTGGGGTCGGGATCGAACAGGAAGGGAAGAAGGAGGAAGAGGGAAACGGGGGTCGGGGCTTCGTTTCCTTCGATCTGGGATGGCGTGCGAACGGGAGGAGGAGGGGAGAAGAGGCCGGGCCTTGGGGTTCTCCTCCTTCGGTTTCGGAAGCAACAGAAGAAGGAAGAAGAAGAAGGAGGAAGGAGAAGGGAGATTGGGGGGGGGGGGGTTGGTTGGAAGTGAACGGAAGGGGGAAGAAGTAGGGGAAGGAGAAGAAGGGGGGACCGGGGGAGGGGTTTTCTGGGTTGGGGTAGAACCAGACGGGAAGAGAAGAGAAGGAAGAAGAAGGAGAAGGAGAAAGAAGGGGGGTTTTTTGTAAAAATGTGAGTAAATAATAGTAGATAGGTAAATATCTAAGGGAATGTTTCGTATAAGCCCCCTAGCCTTCATACATTTCAAATAAAGCCCAACTCTCTACTCTAATAATTCCAAACAATACAAAACACATTAAAACTACTTTGTAATAATCCGTATAAAAATAATTTAATTTTGAAAATAATAATAAAATAAAACTAGGCAATAACCGATAATTCTTAATTAAAACTAATTGTTATCAAAAATAACATACTCGCGTGAAATTTTCAATTGCGCCCACATGTCGATGCAAAATAGCCATATGCTATTTTTCGGGTCGTTACATCACTCCCTCCTTAGAATCGTTCTGTCCTCAGAACGTTGCTAGTGGAGAGGAAGACAACCACAACATCAATGGTTCACGAGACATTTTCCCGAACCATCTCCAGTTCCCCGAGTGATATTCTTAAAAACTGGTCTTCTACCAAGTTGAACTGTTGTCCTTCAGCCTTTTGGACAGACCCACTATGAATATAATGCTGACACTCCTCTGCTCCTGCTCTGGAGTAGACAATGGCTGCATTACCTTGCTCTATCCTTGTCCACAAGTGTTGTTGATTTACTCCTTGGTTACGACTCCTGTTGATTGGTGACCACTCCCTCCTTAGAAAGGACGAAGTCACACATTGTCGCTTCAGCCCCTGAGTCACTCCTCTTGGTGACCTTGCTGAATTGTTAACACGGTTGCCCTCTGTCTGAGCAATATCTCCTCCTTGGTGTGCTCCTAGTGGCGGCTTAATCATAAGCTGATCTTAGAGAACTCTGCCGCTTCAGTGCTCCAATCTCTGTATTTCCTGCCTAAGCCTTCTGACTTGCTCACTTGGACTCGGTTGCAGCTCCCATCGTGCCAAAACTGAGCTCTAAACTTGAGTAATCACTCTAATACTGGCTTGATTGACCTCATCATCTAGCTTCCTGCGTCCTTCACGGTCTTTGGCTGAGGTCAATTCTTCACTGATCTCGATCTTTTGCATTTCAGTAGCCACTCCCTCCTTAGAACAGGGCATGGCCTATGATCATTACTTCAAACTTCCAGGATTCTCTCCTGCAATTTGCTCGAAGTTGATGCTGGTGCAGATCTTGTCCCTTGTAGTCGTGGACAGACTGATTTCTTGTGCCTGACTCTCTCACAAAGATTGCATACCACAACCTTGGTGGTCTCTGGGATTTGCTCCCATTCATTTGTAGTCGTGCCAATCTGGAATCAAGGCGTTCCTGCTCCCTTGCTAGGCTTGTTCATATAGCTCTACAAGCCCTTCTCGATTGCTTAGCTTAACAACCTTTCTTGATCGCGTACTTCCTCAGCTTCCACATTTCCCGATGTATGCTGGCTGCCGCCACTGTGCATTGATCCACACTTAGTCCTTGCAGTGGTGAAGTCTCCTTGGCTCCTCGCTCAAGGTTATCGGATCATCCATCTATATCGGTTCACTCTCTTCCATCAACACCTCCTTGGTTAGGACATCCTCGAACATCATTCATGTGCTTAAAGGATGGTAACACATATACTGGAATTAGTCCAGATATAGAAAAATTATAAACCATAAGTTGAAAGGGACAACAATATGAACTATAACTATCTACAACTAGCTAAAACCCAACTCTTAAAAGGCATCCAAGTTTAATTTTCCTACTGTGTTGGACTGTAAATTGAAGTCGGCTCTGATACCATCTGTAACGCCCCGATCTCCCCGTTGCTGGGAAACCGTGACACATGCCAAGATCTTTCCTTCAATTAGTCTCGAGACACAGAAAGCTGGAAAATTTAAAACTTTTCTTCAACACAGAGTTACTACGCAGTAATTACAAATATCAGTTTGTAATACCAAACTGTACTGCCTGCCCCTTTTCTTTTCCTTTTGACTCCAAAATCAATTCTTCCAATTTCTATATCACTTTAAACATAAACTAAAATAGTTATATTTCAAAGAAAATTTGGGCAGAGTCTCCCTTGTATTTTTTGCCCAAAACACAGAAAAGCTTACGGAATTTTGCTCTAAATTCCGTAGCTTACATCACAGGCAATAATAATACGGGCTCCCCAGGCCAAAATGAGCATCATCACACAGGCAATATATATATATGCTCTGGGGGCCAAACTCATAACGGTTTAACAAATATCAATTAAAAAGCATAAATCCTTTTGAAAACGTAGTAAGTTTTTAGAAAATAACCTGTAAAAACCTACCACGACGTCCGGCACTCCACAACGAAATGGGTACGGTTCCAAACCATATCCTGCTGCCTCACACTATACTCTTCATCATCATCCTCATACTTACACATCAAAAATACAATTTAAAGCATAAATCTTTACTATTTACAATTAAAACATAACAATGAATTATGACTGGAGCTCCACTCCACGGAACCTGTACCTACACCTCACCTCTGCACTGCTGAGGACCTGTAACAGTAGGGACCTAGGGTAGCCCAGGGACTCCCTAACCCCCAAACACTAAGGGGTTAGCCATTTCTGGTGTGAGTATAATTTATTAAAATAAGTAAATAAATTAAACTTACAAGTAAAAACATAACGAACTCACAATTTCCAAGATAAACAAATCTTACCTGACATCTGAATATGTAAACATCATAAATGAGATTTTACATCAAATACTCCCCAAGTCATCACCTGTATGTATATCTATACCCGTTCGTAACATACTTATACTTAGTAACCATTTGAATAACCACTTATAATACAATATTGATTTTACTTCCTTATATCACGTATCACCTCATAGACATATGCCTTCATTCTCATACTACCTCATTCATTCATGTCCAACCGAACATCTCATTTCACCTTACCATTTACTTGCAATTTATCACAATGTACCCCATATCCCAACATAGTTTTGGCAATAACATATCACACGCCAAGCCGATAGCTTGGGTAATAATCACGCACATCCCAAGCCCAACTTGGGTAATATCACTTCACATCCCAAGCCCATAGCTCGGTTGTTAATTTACTTCACTATCACACTCGCAATTCATCTCGAATGGAAAAGACACGTGTACCTATAATTTTGTGCCTGTGTACCTTATGACTTAAACTCTAATGCAAAATTACCAATACAATGATGCTCTTATTCTAATGCAAGCAAGTCTCCGGAACAGTATGCATCCCATACTACATACGCCCCATCTCAAGCCGTTTCTCCATATATAGGGATTTGAACCCACGTTATGAATTTTACTATTTGTACTCATCCTGTTCTTGACATAATACTACATGACTGGTGACTATTGCCGGCGTACCGGACCTCACACCAAAAGCCAACACGAACTACAAGATACTCGTCAACCTTCTTCCGTGCTCTCAACTCGTCATGAGAAGGCATAAAACCTGCTGGGATCGTAGGGTCTATTTCCCTAGGAACCCTCTCGTTCTTATCATGGCACATTCAGAAATTAACAATCAAGATACGAAACCCGTGCTCCCAACTCGTCATGAAGAACACCGCCCGTATCCCTTTGACAGGGGAATACATCCCGATAACACCACCTAGTGTCAGCCTATAGGAGAGGTTGGAGTATAGGTTATCACCTCAAACACCAACTCTCTCCCTTTGGCAAAAACATGGTTAAGTAACAAGTTACTACCCTAACGATGTCACTAACCCTAACAGACCAAATGGGCCGTACGAGCTACAAGATACTCTCAACCTAGAGTCGTACTCTCAACTCATCATAAGAAGGCACCATATGGGTCAAACAAGCGAGATACGCAACTCATGCTTCCAACTTGTCATGAAAAGCACCGTACGTGTCCCTCTTCTAACCCAACAAGCGAGACATGCACTGTGCTTCCAACTCGACATGAAAAGCACCATACGTGTCCCTCTTCTATCTAAACAAGCGAGACATACACTGTGCTTCCAACTCGACATGAAAAGCACTGTACGTGTCCCTCTTCTATAGAGTGTGACAATTTGTCCACACAATTAACCCAGTCTTAAACTAGGCTTCACATGATCTCCTCGGATCCACTCATAGCCTACTTATTTAAGACAATACCTGCATACGAGCCCAGTGAGCTTCGTATGAGACCAACGGCTACATACGGTCCAGTCGAGTCCATATGAGCACAACCACATACAAAAACAGCCATACAGGTGATCAAACCTAGAAGCAGCCAAATGTGCTTACTAATAAACTTGATCTTCTATAATTAGAAGCAACAGAAGAATCTACTGACAGTCTAAAATAGGCATTCTACCAAGGAGAAGTCTAAGAAGCGACATCAAACTTTTTATCAAGCTAACGATTATTAGTGACTTTCCAAATTCTTATTATCCATGAAGCTGAATAATGTTCATGTGATATGGTCCAACTTTACTTAGGGTCTCATACAACTAAAATCCATGGTTTCCCTCCCCAATTTGGACTAGAACTACGTGCACTAGATTCTTGGGTTCTCTCCTCAAGTTTGAGCTAAGATCACCTAGGACGAAGGGCATGGGTTTCTTGCTATAATCAACCTATAACAACTCAAGCATGCTATCTTTCTAAAATCAACTCGAGCATGGTAGGTTTTACTGGAATGTTACATAGGCATGAATGGGTTCTTCACACAACTCAAGCATGATGTTCTACTACAACTTAACCATGGGTTTCCTTCTACAACAATTCAGCATGGATTCTTATTATATTACAAGCGTGGGTTCTTTCTCTACAACAATCCAAATCCATAGGATGGGTTCTTTTTACTCACCACTGCTAACCACTAACATGGGTTCTTTTAGCATCCATAATTTATACCAATACGCGTTATCCCCATACGCCTCATCCATAATCCATATCAATACTTTAGTTTATTCAAACTTCTTCAAAACATCAAAATACATATATAAAACCATACACACCATATTTGATATCATCATCTAAATATAACTCATCCCAATATACACATATACGTTATTCAACCATCTTTTGAAACAACAAATACATAATAAATCATACTCACCCTATTCCTTAATGCACAAAATACGTAATTAAATTTATGCCCACATATTCTTCAAACCACAAAAATATATAATAAATCAATACTCACATATTTCTTAAACCCACAAAATATGTATAAATAAATTAAACTCACATATCCTTCAAACCACCCAAATATATAATAAACCAACTCACATATATCTTTAAACCACGAAAATATATAAATAATATAACTCACATATTTCTTAAACCACAAAATATATGATAAACCAACTCACATATTCATCAACCCACAAAATATATAAGTATACTAACTCACCATTTTCCGCGAAGATCCGAAGCGCCATGCCACTTCGCCTCCAAAGTCGCAATATATCCTATCATCAATTTCAAAGCAATTAAACTCAAATAATTCAAACCAATCATAAAAGCTAATAACACTATCTCCAAATATCACACAAGCGTTTACTGAACGCTTGGGATATACACGTGCGATGCACGTGATAATCTAATGCTTACGGTATTTTCATTCCCAATTAATTACTAAAATCACCGCCAAATAATACTAATAGTCCAACTATAATTTCTATCACCATACGAGAATCAATCCATACCCATATAGTTCTCCTTTTTCAAATCCAAAACCCCAATTTACTAATAACTTACAATTTCTCTAACAATCCACTAATTTCTCATAACTACAATTTCCAACATCTCTAAATCTCTCTACAATAACATTCCTACTCAATAAAAATTAACCCAACTAAATTTTATATAATAAAATAGTTAGGATTTTACCTTCCCGAAATCCAATCGAAAATTCGACACTACCATCATGTAGAGAATCCCTCCATTAGTCTACCCCTAATTTTAATTTGGAATCCATGGAGAATCGGAGGAGTTTTGAGGTGGGGAAAACCCGATCGATGGGTTCTTTGGATTTCTTTTGGGTTCGGAATGGAAGGGGAAGGGAAGAAGAAGGAGAAGATGGAGGTGGTGGGTTTCTTTCTCTTCGACGGCGTGAACGGGAAAAGAAGATGGAAGGAGGAGGTCGGGTTCTCCCTGGGGTCGGGATCGAACAGGAAGGGAAGAAGGAGGAAGAGGGAAACGGGGGTCGGGGCTTCGTTTCCTTCGATCTGGGATGGCGTGCGAACGGGAGGAGGAGGGGAGAAGAGGCCGGGCCTTGGGGTTCTCCTCCTTCGGTTTGGGAAGCAACAGAAGAAGGAAGAAGAAGAAGGAGGAAGGAGAAGGGAGATTGGGGGGGGGGGGGGGTTGGTTGGAAGTGAACGGAAGGGGGAAGAAGTAGGGGAAGGAGAAGAAGGGGGGACCGGGGGAGGGGTTTTCTGGGTTGGGGTAGAACCAGACGGGAAGAGAAGAGAAGGAAGAAGAAGGAGAAGGAGAAAGAAGGGGGGTTTTTTGTAAAAATGTGAGTAAATAATAGTAGATAGGTAAATATCTAAGGGAATGTTTCGTATAAGCCCCCTAGCCTTCATACATTTCAAATAAAGCCCAACTCTCTACTCTAATAATTCCAAACAATACAAAACACATTAAAACTACTTTGTAATAATCCGTATAAAAATAATTTAATTTTGAAAATAATAATAAAATAAAACTAGGCAATAACCGATAATTCTTAATTAAAACTAATTGTTATCAAAAATAACATACTCGCGTGAAATTTTCAATTGCGCCCACATGTCGATGCAAAATAGCCATATGCTATTTTTCGGGTCGTTACACTACCAGATGGAAGCAGCAGGTTTGAACTTTTTAGAGAGGGGGCAGTCATTGGTACTTTTATCTACTTTACCCGATAGTTATGGTATGGTGGAACAGGCTATTACATGCACTATGACAGATTCGACGACTCTACAGGATGTGGTGATTAGCATTCTGAACGAGAAGGTGAGAAGGGTGAGAAACGGGGGATATCCATCATCATCTTCTAGAGATTCTGCCATGTATGTTAAGAAGAAACGTGGAAGATCTGAGAGCGGTCGAAGAAGAAAGGATCAGAGTAGTTCATCTGAGAGTGGGTCTGATGACAGCAGTGAAAGACATGGGCCTGAGTACTGGTATTGTCACAAGAAGGGTCACATGTGTGCAGTTGCAAGGCTTATATGAAGAAGAAGCAGGAGAAATCGAAGAAAGATACCCCAAAGGAAGCTCAAGTGGAGCTTGTTGAGGATCTATGCTTATCAGCTCGGGAGGAGTTGAGCACTCAAGATTGGTGTATTGATTCGGGAGCTTCTTTTTATTGCACTCCGAGGAGAGAGGTATTTAATGACTACGAGGAAGGCTCTTTTGGAGATGTGATCATGGAGAATGGTCACCGGTGTCCTGTACATGGGGTTGGTACTGTTCGCATGAACACCAATGATGATCAAAGTGTTGTCTTACAGGAGACAAGACATGTTCCAGACTTGAAGGAAAATCTTATCTCGATTAGAAGGCTAGACAAGGAAGGGTTGTCTACTGCAGTTGGCAGTGGGGAGTGGTGTATAGCAACAGGTTCAAAGGTGATTGCAAAGGAAAATGTGAGAGAACACTGTATTTGCTTAGAGACGTGAGGGGCATTTCTCCTGTAGTTGACTCTCAGCCGGAATCGAGTAGTAGGTTGTGTGCGGTGCAATCGAGTTCTTTCAGTTGTGGAGGGGAGATTACTAATTTAGTGGAAGCTGCTGGCCATGGAAGTGATCCTAGAGGGCAAGACGTTACTGCGGAGAGGGTACTTTGTGAATTGGCAGTTGAAGCTTCAAGTCGTTCTTGTGTGATAGAGAGCACTGGTATCGATATGCAGGGTGATTTCGATGAGGGTAACCGAATCGGGACTGTAGGGGTTGAACAGTCTGCGGAGTTTGTGGAAGTGTCGTCCACGGAGGTTTCTAATGTAGATGGTGCATTGAGAGGCTTTGAACCATGTCCAATGTTGATAGAGATCTTGCGAGTTGGGGAGTTTCATAAAGCGGAATCCGACACGGGAGGTTGTTTCTCCAGTATTCGTGCTCTATGCGATTGGTGGAGCACATCCTTCATGAGGCGATGAGAGGTGGTTGGTGCACTCCACGTGGTGAAGTGGCAGAGGTGCTCTTCATGAGAGTGGGGAGTACTTGGGTCTTCCATGAAAGTGAAAGATTGGCAGAGATAATGCGAGGGAAGATTGCAATAACTTTGAAGCGTGGTGTATTTGGTCAAAGTGGGATATTGTTAGGAATTGTGTCCTCAAATACACGTAGGCACTGAGTAGAAGAATGCATCCTGGAGAGTTGCAGTCGATCGACCTTGGGGTGCGGTCAACCGACCTAGTCGGCTGAGAGTTCTTCGAGTATAAAGGTTCAACAGATGAGGGGACGGTCGACCGGCCTTAGGGGTGCAGTCGAATGGTCAGCCCTCGGGTTTGGTTCTACACGTTGCGGTCGACCGACCTTGGGGGTGCGGTGCGGTCGACCGACTTCGGCGGCTGATTGTTTTTGGGCTTACGAGTTTAAAGGCCGAATTGCTATATTTGTGTTTATCTTTCAGGATTTACTTGGGGACTATATATATGGACGTAAACTATATTGTTTTGTTGATCTAATCATTTATTCAACTTCAAGAGGGGATTGTGCCGAGTGTTTCAAATGTGTGTGAGAGAGAGAGATTGCGAGTTTTAATCTCTTTTGTAATCTTTGTATTTCTAGGGGAATAAGAAGTAATAGTTATCTCTGCATATTGATTGTGTTCTTGTGAAATCTTTCATATATTGTGGTGGCTTGTTCTTGGTTCATCAAAGTCTTGGGAGTTTCTATTGCTTGTGGTGTGTTTCCGCTATTAGTACTACGAGTTGTGGGGTAGATTCTCTGACAGACTTGCCGTTCCGAATGGCGAGAATATTTATATTAGGCTCGCTGTTGGGAACGGCGAGGATGTAGGAAATTTCACAGAGAGTGAAACATTCTGTTGGACTTGGTGAAATTTAAAAAAAAACTCCATAGAAATTTTTTATGAACTAAACTCACCGTTCTCAACAGCGAGTATAGTGTAAATGTCCTCGCCGTTGGGAACGATGAGTTTTCATTGAAAATTTTGAACTAAACTCGTTGTTCTCAACAACGAGTCTAATATAAATATCATCTTCGTTGAAAACGGTGAGTCTTCATTGAAATTTTTGAACTAAACTCGCCCTTGGGAACGACGAGTTTCCCAAAAAAAAAAGCTACACTCGCCGTGTTCCAACGGCGAGCATGTAACAACTCAACTCGCCATTGGGAACAACGAGTTTAGTTGTTGAGTTCACGAGCACAAATACTTTGGCAACTGTCATTTTTCTTCAAATAGTTTTTCGAAAAATGGCATATAAAAAAACATTTCCATTTCTAAGAGGACATACAAACATACATGCACTTATAAGGTTCAACAACGCTATATATATGCACCCACTGTTATATATATATATATATATATATATATATATATATATTCCTTAAATACGTGAACACAATGATGCATTATATTTATTTATATATTACGCTAATAGGAGAGAGAATGTAACCCATCTATTCTTTCTCCATTTTGAAATAGAGAAAGGAGAGCAAAAGTAGGGATTCACACATATCTTAACACGCGCAAACACGCAGCCGCCATCTTCGCTCAATTTTCGACCATCTGATCTTCCAGATGCGCGAAGACGTGCATAATCGATACTCCCGATCGGGCCACGTCGCTACCCAATCACACATGTCCAATTCACTCAGCGGGCGTGCCCATTACTTGATCAACATCTCAAGTCGCGCCACGCCACCACATCATCCTGACACCTTATTCCACTCAGCAGGTGAGCACAGGCTCCATGGGCTATCCAGATCGCTCAAAAAACCGCGTCAGCTGGATAAATCAATATAAAATCATATGAAATGATTTAAAATTAGAAAAATTAAAGTAGAATTCCAAAAATAATTATTAAATACAGAAATTTAATTAGAAATTCTGAAAAATAATTAAAAAATTGGAATCCATACAATATATTATGATAAACCACTTTTGTCTAGGATTTTTCTCATTTTTCTTTTTTAAATAAAAAAGTAGGACAAATGTAGGAGATAACTCCCCACTCTTATTCCATCCAAATTGGAATTGAAATCTTCATTATTATAAATGTTATTAAATGGATTTTTCAATTTTTTTTTTCTTATTTTAAAACTATTACGTGCAGTATTATACTGCACAAGTTATACTACATATTTTATTATTTTATTTTATATAAGTTTCACTACAAAACGAAAAGGCTTTAGCAGCGCTTTTACACGGCTATCACGGCATTTTTTAGCGTCGTTATAGCACATAACGGCGCTTCTGAAATTGCCGCTGAAAGCGCCGTTGCAGCGTGCGTCGTTATAGCTATATGGGCTATCGCGGCGTTTACCGCCGTCACCGCTACAGGGGGTCAACCTAAAACGGTGTTTCCCCAACGCCGTTATAGGTGGATTTCCGTTTTATTTTTAAAAAAAGGATGAGCTATAGCGACGCTTCAAAAACGCTGGGATAGCCTGTACTGAAATATTGGCATACCCTACAGCGACGCTTTTCGAGCGCCGCAATAGAGTGAATTATTCATAGAATCTATACCTATGCTGGCGTTTTCTATTAAACGCCTGGATAGCTCTATTTTTTTTTTTTTTTTTGCATTTTATTATAAAATTTTGATTTGAAAAAACCTGTAATTAATCGCATATTACAAATACCTTTAATCATATTAAATTTCAATGCTTACATCTTAAAGTCAATAACAACATCATAATCAACAACCAAAAATCACATCACATATCACAAAAAACAATAACTCAATAGAAAACAAAATATCTAACACATAAACTGACATACAACGAGTGTCAAATGTATAAGTTGTACATCACTTAGTTATTACAAAACATAGATATGATTCCTGCAAAAATATTTCAAAAAAAGTCCAAATCCAACAAACTAGGGCGGGGGAGTCTCCTCGTGTGGCCCGGTGTTGCTTCCAATTCTATTGTTATTTTGCCCTAGTGTATGTGCGTGACTGGAAACCGATGGAATCCGCTGGCCCTGTAGAAAAACATAAATGTTTCATCTTCAATTTGTCAAACAAAAGAAGAAAAAGAGCACAAATCCAACTGACTATGCCTCCAATGGATGCATCAGTAGGTCTTAAATAGCAACATATCATGGCATATTTATAGAGTTGTTCACCAAATCTTGATTTCCAAATTGCAAATTATTTCTGAAATTTTCCACTCTTGTGAATAATGAACCTTAAATTTGTCACTACAATTTAGGTGTCAGTTAAGATATTGATTAAGAAGAATCTGTAAGGAAAGGGTAAAAACAAAGATAACTTGTCCAAGCTATATAAAATTTAAGGGGAAAAATATATTTCTGCAAACTAGTTTAGTCATGTAAAATAACATGTAAGAGATAAAAGTCTGACATTAACTCGTACCTTTTAAAAATACCATAGCTAGGACCTCAAACAGAAATGATACAATCATAGAGAACAATATAAAAACCTGTAAAGTAGAGTCCAATAAGTTCAAATTTTTTTGCTTATAACAATTTTAAAAAACATAGGTAAAAAGTACAGGAAAATCAGATAAATAAGGAGGAAAATATAGGGGAAAAGTTAAGTGACTTGTGAAGTCTAAAATGAAAGTTAAAAGCACATAATGTATACAACATTCAATGATTAAAACAAAGGATACAGAAAATAAAGGCGTCAAACATCTTAATGACTTCACATTTCCTTAAACTAAATAACTTTCACCTATATCGTAAACATGAACAAATACAATAAACTTTGCTTATAAATCAATTTTTGAAAGAAAAGATGGCCCTTTAAAATTGTTAGATATTATAGTCTCACATTGGATAGTTGGCTAGTTTTGTATTTGGTTCCTCCTATATATAGGAGATATTGTACTCAGTTATTTCTCAATTCAATATTCAGTATTGTCTTTATTTTTCTCTGATTTATCTTAACATGGTATCAGAGCCAATTATAAAAAATTTCTTCTCCTAAATTTCTACATCCAAAAATCCTCAAATTCCAACAGCAAAAAAAATATTTAAAAAATATAAAAAATAAAAAATAAAAAAAAATCCCATAACCTACCTCACCTCCACATACTGCCCTTCCACCACCAGTGCGTCAGTATACACGTTCTACTGCGGGTGTCCCACCACCCCGCTACACACCTGATGCCACTAGTTCTTCTAACCAATTTAGTTTTGCCACACTAGTTTCTTACTCACCCCAGTTTCATGCATATCTTACTGCTATACACTCTAAACGTGAGCCCAGAACCTATAAGGAAGCCGTTCAATACCCCGAGTGGCGGAAAGCTATTGCAGAGTAGTTCAGTGCCGTTGATCAGACTGGTACTCGGAATATTGTTCCACTGCCTATGAGTGTTCAGCCTGTTAGCTGCAAGTGGATCTTTAAGGTCAAATATCGACCTGATCGCTCCATTGAGCGGCACAAGGCTCGTCTAGTTGCCCAGAGATTTACTCAGGAGCAAGGCATTGATTATAATGAGACTTTTGCCCCAGTGGCTCAGATAACTACAGTTCGCACTCTTCTTGCTGTTGCCGCCGTTCGTCAGTGGCCGCTATACCAGTTGTACGTGAAGAATGCTTTTCTTCATGATACCTTATCTGAAGTAGTTTATATGCATCCTCCTCCTGGCCTTATTACTCCTCCTCGTCATATTAGACTTGGCCGTGCTATATATAGTCTGAAACTGGTCCCGCGAGCCTGGTTTGAGTATTTTCGGCTTGTCATCACCAAGGCTGGCTTTCGTCAGAGTTTCCAGGACCATTCTATGTTTATACGGTCATCACCGCAGGGGAGGGTACTTCTACTACTATATGTTGATGATATGATCATTACTGGGGATGACTCCGCCGACATTGCATCCACCCAGAAATACCTTCATCAGCAGTTTCATATGAAAGACCTTGGTAAGCTACGTTACTTTCTGGGTTTAGAGATTGCTCATGGATCTCAGGGGATACTCATTTCTCAGCAGAAATACACATCAGATATTATTTTCGCTACATGTCTCTCTGACAGTCGATCAGCTGATACACCCTAAGAGCTTCATGTGAAGCTTTGTCCCACAAATGGTGAGCTCCTTCCTAATCCCACTAGATACAGGCAGATTGTTGGACAGCTTGTCTATTTATGCATGACCAGACCCGATATTGCTCATGCAGTTAGTATTGTTAGCCAGTTTGTTTCCGCTCCTACATCAGTTCACTACGGTGCTCTTCTTCAGATCCTCAGATATCTTCGGGGCACTATCACTCGCTCATTATTCGTGCCTTCTACATCCAAACAAGAGCTCAGTGCATATTCTGATTCAGATTGGACAGGTGATCCGACTACCAGAAGATCTACCACAGGTTTGTGTCTATTTCTTGGTGTTTCGCTGATCTCATGGCGGAGCAAGAAACAGGCAGTTGTTGCATGTTCTTCTACCGAGACTGAGTACAGAGCAATGGCAGCTACTATTAGAGAAATTGTTCATGTTCGTTGACTGTTATCAGATATGGGTGTCACTCTTATAGGAGCTACTCTACTTTATTGTGATAACCGGAGTGCATTGCACATTGCAAGCAACCCGGTCTTTCATGACCGAACGAAGCATATTGAGATTGATTGTCAGTATGTTCGTGAGCGTTTTGAGGCAGGGACCATCTTTCTCCATTCTGTTACCTCTTCCCAGCAGACTGCAGACTTCTTCCCCAAATTTCATACTGTTCAGAGATTCCGACACTTAGTAGGCAAACTCACATTGTTTGACCCATCGTGAGTTTGAGAGGGGGTGTTAGATATTATAGTCCCATATTAGATAGTTGGCTAGTTCTGTATTTGGTTCCTCCTATATATAGGAGATATTATACTCAGTTATTTCTCAATTCAATATTCAGTATTGTCTTCATTTCTCTCTGATTTATCTTAACAAAATGATTGATGAAGATCCATATTAAACAGCTCCTTAAACAGGTTATTCCAGTTTGTTAAACACAACCAAGCAGAAACACCTTAAATAATGCTTGAGCATCTCCAATATGAACCGGGCTATGTCAAACAAATTGAAAAAAAAATTAAAAATAAACTTTTCATATGTTTTAGTTTGCAACCAGTCACTACATAAAAAGTTGAGCCAAAACAAAAGGGCTAAAACAAAATTAAATCTATTTGTTTTTTGACACTGCTACACTAAAATAAATAAATATGAAATATTTCTACTATTAACCTATCAGTAAATCCAACGAAAGCAAGTCTACTCATACAAACTTGAACAAGGGATCAAAGAGAACTAACACTAAAGGATAACGTACATATTAAGTACACAAGTTGAAGCCCTCGAACTTTAATTTCAACAATTAAATGCAGGTATGATTTCCCTCTAACACATGAAAGGAGATGCCTCCATTTTAAAAAATTAAAATTTATATATTTGAAGAAAATAAAAAAGAGCAAAAGTTAGAGAACATTAGCATGAAGATTATGTAACAAAATGCATAAACAAATTGTATCTTAAACAATTTCTGCTGATGGTAAAGCCTATAAACCACAAGTGTACAGTACTTTATAATCAACTCACCTTTCCCAATCCAGGTTGAGGGTTTTTTTTTTCTTTTTTTGTTTTTGTTTTGTTTTTGTTTTTTTTTTTTAAAGGGAAAAGGTGGAATAAGGCCACTATTTTTTCTTAATAAGAAATTAACAAAACAACCCCAGCATAGTGAGACAAGTTACAACCTACAGACAGAAAAAAAAACATTAAGCGACATGACCAGTACATATAATCAGCTCTTACTCTAAACAACGAGGACCAACTAATTGTATGTCCGTCAAGCAAGCTTCAACCACCCACCTCCACGGCACGCGCACACCCACCTGAAGCGAATCATGCGGGATTTGAAAATTTGCCGCTCCCATCCTTCTACCTCACCAAAGCAACTTCACACATGGCCCAATCGGAGTCACACCCAAAAGGAGAGCCGTGGAGAGGGTACTCACCTCTGTCACGCTATAGCTCTCATTAGCAATTTCTCACCAAACAAAATACTCGGTCACCCTAACCACGAACACCGACAAGGAAAGAGCCGTGAAGAGGATACCTTCACCCCTCACATGCATCTACTCTCTCTAGTGATTTTTCACAAATACTAACAGACACCAGCACAGAATAGAGAGAAGCAACATCTTTACTCTCTCACTTTCTCACTCTATCTCTCACGCAAAACCCGAAACAATCACAACTAACAGAAGCATCACCTTACCCTCTCATCCCTACGGGTGGTGGACGTTGTAGATTGCAGGTTTATTGATGAGGGCGTAGTGGCGGCGCTGTTGCGAAACCTGTGGCCGTTGATTAACGAGTGTCGAATTCAGGGTGCGACTACCCCACTACCGATCAAAAACAGATACATCTCCACCTCAATAATTTCTACAGGACACCTCATGGGGGAACCCCGTCTGCGGGTCCAAACCCCACCTAGTGCTGTAAAGGTGCGCACCTATGGGGGGACCCCGTCTTCGGGCCCTATCCCCGTAACCGTGCAACACCGATCCCAGGCACCTCCTCCACTCCCCCCACACAAACAATAACCAGATCAACCCGCTGCCGTCTCTAACTCCGGTACTACCATCACACGTACTATCTCTTCTTCGCATACACAACCAGTAACTCAACATCCAAATCGCATCTGTAGATCACCGCGGCTGGCGTTGAGTGCGCGGACATGGTGGCGGTAGCGATGACGCTGCAACCAGCGCCGAAGAAGGGGACAGCAATAAGACACAGTGGGGGATGAGCAAACTCCTCAATCCTCCGGAGCAAAGGTAGGTCCCCATCACACCAGCACTGATGGATTCCGGTGACTCATCGAACCTCGTTCTCAGCCAGCACGATCGTAGAAGAGGGAGGAGCTCGGAGGGGGGGGGGGGGGGTCGCGCAGGGGACCCAGATCTGGGCCCTCTCAAACCCGTCGCTCGCTCTCAAATGGAGGAGCTCGAATGTGCCGCGGGATCGCCGGCGCTAGATCTCAGATGTAGGAGGTCGAACGAGCAGAGGGAGGAGTCGATAGGGGGGGCGATCGCGTAGCGGGATCGCCGAGGACCCAGATCTGGGCCCGATCAAGCGCGTCGGTGTAGGCCAGCGCGATGGAAAGAAGGGCCTGAGCTATCTGTGTCAGCGACGAGGATGAACGATCTGGGCCTGTGACGAAGATGGAATGGCCAGATGGACGCCGGATACCATGCGATGGGGCGGTGGCAATGAGCCCAAGCTGCCGCCCCCCACCTTTTCCAGATCTAGGGTTAGTTTTTTGTGGTTGTTTGGGGTTAATTTCTCTCTCTAGACTTTTCTAGAGAGATAAACTCTTTTTGTTAATAATGGAAGATTGTTCTTTAATCCAGGTTGAGGGTTCATGAACATCAATCCTTGATGCTCTATTGTAATACTGAGTTGCTAACTTAAAATGCTCATCCTTCTCTCGTGATTTTAATTCGATCTTCCCCAAATAAGTATGATACGCCCCCAAACACAATTAGAATAGCTATCCGCTCATACTTGACATCAGCATAATATTCATCAATTTGTGCAACAGGGAAAATGTGTGAACACAAGGGAGAGAACTGAGTATATTGTTATTTTGTAGGACTCATGCAGATAGATGCTACTGCTACAAATTTAGCACCAAGTGAGAAAATCAAAGACATGAGTAGCTAACAGATATATCCTTTGTTGAGCTTTCGAAAACTTCACTTCATGCTCAACACCCCGTTTTGATAATAAACGCAGAGTAGATGTATAATGGTGTTTGCAAACAATGATACACAATGCACGAAAATAATGATCATCAACCATCACATTGCTAAAACTAATTGTTATATCAACTTCCGAGGGAGAATACGGTTAACAGAGAAAGATACCTGGGCCGGACCCTTCCTCCAAGATTTGCCGAAATTGGTCAACTTTTCCTTGCTTGAAGTATTCTCTCCACATCAATAATCATTGAAAAAAAAGCCATAAAATTCTCAAACTAGTAAATTGCAAAGATAATGTTAGAATTAGGGATAGAAAAATATTCTTTTATTGATTGATTAAATTGAGTACAATATGTCTCCTATATAGGAGAGAAGAGAATACCAAACCAATACATTATTCAATATGGGACTGAACTAATCTATCATCTAACACCCCCTCTCAAACTTAAGTTGGTTCAAGCAACAAGAGTTTGGAACACTGACGATGTTGATGTGGAAGGAACGGCAAACTGTGATGTAGAAACGGTACTTGATGGCGCATGTGACGGAACTGAGAAGTACACTGATGGGATCTCACCCTTGACTTGAGACATAGTCGATGCTGGGATCTCACCCCTGAACTGAGAAATAGACTGATGGGATCTCACCCCTGACTTGAGGCATATTCGATACTGGGATCTCACCCCAGACTTGAGAATGGTCGATGATAGGATCTCACCCCAGACTTGAGAATTGTCGATGACTGAGAACTGGATGCAGATAACACCCTTTCTCAAAATCACGATCGATCAGCCGGAGTGAGTTGACGATCTGGATGTAGAAGCACAAGAACCTGCAAGTTCTTTTTTTTTTTAATTTTTTAATTTTTTTTTTAAATTTTTTTTGAAAAACTTGCGGGCAAATTATTATACGGTTACATTGCAGCCGAAGCATTCAAAACTGAGAATGAAAACACACTATGTAATGCCCTGATTTTTCAATTAATGAAAAATTATTTTATTTTGCACGTAGTGTGCACGTGCAATATTTTGATTGAATTAAATCTTATAATTATTTTCATTGTGATGGGTATAAATATTTAAATTTGTGTTTTCAAATTATGTTATACAAAAAGCCTTCCTTTAAATGGATGAAAAGCCTTTTCTGTTAAAAAGCCCAAAATGTAATTCATTTATTTTATTATAATAATTATTTTGGCCCACAAACTAAAGCCCATGGATTAATCTATTTTTATACAACTTGTCATGTAGAATACAATTTAAAAGACTATTTTATTTTATACAAAATTTAATGTACAATTTTTGGAGACCAAATGCTTGCACGTGCATTGCACGTACACGTGCAAGTGCACTTTCCCTTAGGAGGCCGGGATCACTTCTTTTTGGAGGGAAACTCAAATTTTGGATGGGGATCATGGTGTGGTGGTTACTCATCATGGGTAGTTTGTGTAACTCCTCCTTAAATCTCCACCATTAGTTCCTAACTCCTACGTCAATCCTAGCCATCTATTTCCCTTGATTTTTAGTATAAACACCCCCTCCCATGGCTAGTATTCTTGTGCAAATAAACTCTTCCAAACCTATAGTTCTATTACTTTATCTAGTAGTTATTTTTTAGAGTTAAAAGATTGAGAGGGTGTGGGATTGTGCTTGCATTCTATCAAGAAGGAGAGGCCGGCTTTGAAAGTGCTCGCGTTGACTTTGGAGTGCTCGGATCTTGCTAGTGTGCGTGTTCAAGGAGGAGCATTTCGTTGCAAGGACATTTGTCTAGGAGATTGCTAATTGTTCTTTCTTCAATTAGGTGGGTAAATTTTTCCTATTTCTAAAGTAGGAATGCATGCTAGTTTAATTAGAAAGAATGAAGCATGAAAATGATTAAGAAGAGCACACTTTAGTTGGGAAAAATGACTTCTTGAATAATTGAAATGTGGATATACAAATTTATATGTGTAACTATTATTTGAGTTGTATGTGAATTGATTAGAATCATGGATTGATTGATAAAAACACATTTATTACTATCAAGAATTACACACAAAAGTTAGTAGATTGATAATACCATTTCTTGTGTTAAATGGATCTTTTGTGTTAATATGGGCATGAATAATTAAAAATATGTGTTGTATGTTGGGTAAATGATTAAGGACAGAGAATTAAATTGAAAATTTATTGATAAAGAGATTAGAATGCTAAATACGAAGAAATGTCGAAAAGAGAAGAAATGTAGTATTATAATGTAGAATTTGAATTAGTGTATGAAAATATGTTTTAATTGTTACAAAAATTATTTTGCTCATACTGGTATGTAAATTATGTGAGGGAGAATTAATCTGGAGTTATACAGTAATTTTCATGAAAGCAAAATGAAATGAGGACTAGTTGAACATCGAGACATTTTAACAACAGAGGAAATTGGTTCAAAAAGAGTTTAAATTGTATTGTGACAACCTGAGCACGTAGCTCAAGTGGTTAGAGAGCGCGGTTGGGTTCCTTGTGGTGACCGGTTCGAATCCCGTGGGCAACATTATTTTGTTTGTTTTTTTAAACAAATTTAACAGCGGGCCGAGAGCATTTAATGCTCTCAGCCATGTTTATACCACTGGCACAAACTGGCCTAGTGGTCTGTGCTCTGGGCTGTGTTCTCTGGGGTGCTGGGTTCGAATCTTGCCCTCGGCAAGATTGAAAAATTGATTTTTTTGGGGTTTTTAATTGTTCAAAAATTATGAAAAAAATATAATTATTCTTCTAAAAATATATGGGACTTTATAAAAATAATTTGAGAATTATTTGCATGAAATAAAACATGATTTGAGAAATAAATGTGTAATTAGAACTATGGTTTTATAAGTGTATTTTTGGAAAAATTATACATTGCAAAAAGAACTTGAAATGAAGGATTAAGAAGATTAATATAGTAAAGATTGAAGTGATATTATGTGATGGATGTGATTTATTCCTAATTGAGAATAGTATGAAAAATATGAATTGTGAATATTCGTTAGTGATGTAAAGTATTTCTCATTTTGAGAATAATGTGACAACTATGAAATGTAAATTATTCTCGTTGAAGAATAGTGTGACAAATTATAATGTGTGAATATCCATCTTGATTGAATACTAGTGATGTGGGTTTTTAATGTGAAAAATAACAATTCATGAGTTTCATGATGAATAATTAAAATTCATGTATAGTTATGGACTATTGAACAATTTAGAAATCATGATTGGAAAAGAGAAATGCTATTTGAGTATGATAACTCAATATAATGAATTTATGAATTGGAAATGCTCATTTTGGAAATTGTGAATGGAAAATTGAAACAAAAGAGTAGCTAAGTCTCCCCCGGCGTTGGAAATGAAATGAAATGAAATTTGAAAAGAAAGACCAGGGTTGGTCATGTTGAAATGAATGAATAAGTCCGGTTAGTGGAGAGGCTAACTCTAGAGCTTTGATTTTTGTTCATGATTCTAATAAAAACTAAGGATTAGCGCACTACAACACATAGGGCTTTCTATAGCGGACTTATTATAGCATTTAGGTGTAAATGCTATTGAAAGTGATCAATAATAGCATTTTTGAAGTAAATGTTGTCTTTGATTAATTTTGAAATTTACTCTTAGTTATGACAACGTTTTTAAAACGCTATATTATTTACGGCATTTTAGAAACGCTATTATATCTGTAAATAAACAAAATAGATATGGGCAAAAAAGAAAATTCTAAATAAAAACTCCAAATCCATCAAAACCTAACTTCTCCCTCTCTTCCAAAAACCCTTCTTCCCCAAATCGATCCCTCCCTCCTCTGCGCCTCCCGATCGAATCCCCGACCCAGCTGCCATCAAATCTTCTCCCCGTGCCACCGTCGCCCTCCCTGCCGTCGCCCTCTCTTCCCCCCCGCCGTCGCCCTCTCTTCCTCCCCGTGCCACCGTTGCCCTCCCCGCCGTCTCAATCTCTTCCTCCCCGCCGTCGCCCTCTCTTCCTCCCCGCGCCGCCGTCGCCCTCTCCTCCTCCCCGTGCCCCCGTTGCCATCTCTTCCTCACACAACCCTTCTTGATCCTTGGCTTGGCAGGTAAACATATAAAGAAATAGGGTTTTTAGCATAGCACTGTATGGGATGTATACACTTTACTTCATGATTTGCTAGGAATAGATATTCTGTGTATATACTGTTCTCGTTCGGCACTTGGAGTTTTTCCTTTTAAGTTGATATCTGTGTATAAAAAATGCTCTTGGTTTCATTTGATTGTAACCAAGAACTTCTTTCGATTTATTAAATCCCCTTTTGATTTCCACCAATCTATTAAGATAAATGATAATCAAGACATAGTGAATGTAAAGTTGTGTATATATCGTTGGGGCATATATTTTAGTCAAATGTTTAGTCTGGAAATTGTGCACCTGTATGTTTTAGTTCGTTTTGTAAATAAATTACATGCTCTCTTCGCCTTGCTTCTCTGTTATTAAAACTTATTTGTTTCAATTTTACTTGGATGACCTATAAAGTAGCACACTTATTACATCCTTACATTTAGCTACAAGTCCATCTATAGTATAAAGAACTATTTTGTAGCCTACTCTTTCTGTAGAACTTCTTGTCTGGAGTTACTTGGAACGGCAAGAGGCTGTTTACTACTATCAATCCAGCTTTATAGTGATGGTAACTGCTTTATAGTGGAAAGTTAGTCACAGTAGACAAACTTTTTGCAATTGAAAGTTCTTATTTGAGTTAAGGATGACATTAGGTTGCATGTATGTTTATCATTATGGCTTAGTTCCACTACATTAACATTTTTTGCTAGTAATTTGTGTACCTCTTGATATGCAACTGGTGAATGGCTATGACATATTTAAAAAACATATTTTTAAAATCGTATCAATTAAAGTTTGATTCACGTTGTTGATGTGTGTATTGTTGGTGTTATCTTGTTAATTTCTCCTTGGTTGTCATCTCTTCAAGGTCAGAGGAGCTGGTGTGTCATCACAATGAATAAAGATTGGGTTCATCTTAACAAGTAATGAAATCTTACCCAAATTAATATTTGAATATATAATAGATATTAAGATATTACATGCTTTTATGACCACTATTTTATAATTTATAGAAATACAACAGCATATAAAGTGGCAGTTCATCAGTTTGTGGAAATTGCGAAGTCAACTGCTGAGGACCCAAACTGGATTATATGCCCATGCAGAGATTGCCAAAATTTCTGTCGTGGAAATGAGGATATGCTTTTACTTCATTTGCTCAAGCGTGGAATGGATATGACTTACACAAATTGGACTTACACATCTGATACAAGAAATAAATTCATGACTGTATATAATGAAAAAACCAAACGGAGCTATGAACATTGAAATGATTAAATATATTGAATGCTTCTTAATATATTGTAGGTCATGAGTATTGCTGATAGATGTCAACTAGAAAAAATAATATGTTCCTGGACAAATAACCAAGTACATGATACACAATTATTAACTTTTCATAAATTATGGAAGAAAGCACATAAGTTTTCAGAGACGAACATATATATATCTATACCTTAGCTGCAATGTGCTGATGTGCATGTTCTTAGCACCCAAAATCACATAAAGTAAGAATTACACTGTGGACTCTCCTTGTCAGCTTGTTATCATACAGATCATGGGATTGAATCATCACATATCAATTTGCTAAAGCATTTGTTAGTACGTACTCGCTTTCTTTTTTATCCTTTTCATATTTTTTATACCCAGAGAGGTGTATACAAGTCTGGCATTTACTGTAATTCAAAAGAGACGTTCATGCTTTTCATATTTTTTATAGCGATTTGTGTGAGATTTATATGGAATTTCAATATTTCTGTGACACTTGTGCAGAAAAACCCTTAAGCATGCTTACCGACTGATTTGAAGAATTTTCCTTTGTTTTCAGGCTGCTGACTACCTCAAAGAAAGATGTGCAGTAAGCCAATAAGTCTTTAAGTTGTACTGCAGTTTGACTCATTGACTTGGAGATTCACTCTTAATTCAAGAGCTTAAAGATGCTAGTTGGGTGATTCTAGAGATATTTTGTATGACAATGTTTTTAGATATGGATATTTTTATGTAAGCAGGGAAGACCAAGAATTAAGAAGGATTGAAGAGATACTGGAGGAAATTATAACAGTTACAATAAAACTTGAAAACAAGATCAGTAAGAAAAGTTGGTTCTCAAGAATTTTTTGTCGTTAGTTTTTTCGTTTATTGGATGAACTTTTGTATCAGTTTATTGTGTACATATTTCTATGTTGGTATGTTTTTATATATTTGTACACAAATTTGCGAACCTTTTATAGTTATAATGGTGTATTGACATTTTCGATAAATCGATTTTTATTTGTATCCGTAGATTTTTTTTTGTATACAGTTAAAACGAAATAGCGTTCCTAAAATGTTGTAAAAAACCACAAATATCAAAACGATAGCGTTCCTAAAATGCTGTAAAAAACCACAAATATCAAAACGCTATATAAACTATAGCGTTTGCCGAACGCTATAGATTCTATAGCATTTACAAAACGCTATAAAAAACTATAGCGTTTCGGCAAAACGCTGTCGATTCTATAGCGTTTCCGAAACGCTATAGAAACGACAGCGTTTCGGCGAAACGCTGTAGATTTATTATAGCGGGCCTTTCGATAGCGTTTGTAAAACGCTATCGTAGGTCTACTATAGCATTTTGTGAATGCTATCGTAGGTCATATTTGTTGTAGTGGCGCATAGTGAAGATGTGATGAAAGTGAGAGAAAAATACGAGTATGAGAACTAGGGTTTACGGTGCGGGTGTGTGAGCCACAGAATGCATGCTTGATGAGTCAAGACATGGCGTGGGCACAACTCAGAATGATCGGACTCTAGCCACGCTTGTGGGATGTTTGGTGACTGCAAGAGGATCGTGTACCATGAAGTGAGGCTGAATTGCCACAGAATGCATGCTTGATGAGTCAAGACATAGCGTGGAATTTCCCTCCAGAATTTTCTGTACACGAGCTTGTACTCATAGATCATCTAGGATACTCACCATAGTTACAGTAGTAGATTAAGTCATGGCGTGTGATTGAACCCTACAAAGATGAAGAACGATTAAGAGGCTTGCCCTCGGACCTATGTAGTATGGGATGCATAGAATCCGAACAAGTGCGCATTAGCGTCATGTAACATAAATAACTGCATTAAGGACTAAGTGCACAATCACGACACAACATCAATAGGCTAGTCCCTTTAGTTTGAAATGTGACAAGTTTGTGTTTGCTAAATATGGAAAATAAGTTATACTATTTCCAGCATAGAGAGGATGGCCGTGTATAATGATCGTCGGTTGAATAAACTGACATACCCACAGTCTTATATGCAGGTAAATGGCTTGATAAAGATTAAAGAGGAACAAATGCTTAAAGATTACTCCATGTTGTTGTATATTTATTTTCATTGTTGTAAAATTTTACTTCCGCTGTACAATGTAAAGTGTAATATTGATGTAAACTCTGATATAAAGTAAAAAGTTCAAATTTTCTTGTAAAATTGTACTAAAGAAAGCGGAAAGATCCTGTAGAACATCTCGAATTCAGTGTATTTGGGATTCGGGGCGTTACACACTAATACTAACACAACTGAAGCAACTTTGAGTTTTTAAAGGAATTGAGACTGGCAAACAAAGAAGAAAACACATAAAGACATCTCATTGGGACAGAGGAGGATAAGAAAGATTGTTTAGTCATCACCGAATCTGGTCTTCTTCCCTGAGTTGGAAAATCTACCACCACGACCTCCCCTACCACCACCTCCACGTCCTCCTCTACCACCAAAACTGCCACGTCCACCACCACCACCACGACGATGGCCTCCAAATCTACCACACCACAAAATTGTTGTTTGATGATGGTTACGGTTTTGGAGATTTTTTTGTTGATGACGGCTAGGGTTTTTGGAGATTTAGAATTAGAGTTTGAGAGATAGAAGATGACGACTAGGGTTTTGGAGATTTTGGGGTTTTGGGGGAGATTAGGGTTTTGATCTTTGATCTGGAGCGAAAGAGAGATGTGGGGAGGTGAAGTGATTCCGATAAAGATGAGAACCACTCCACCTCGACGACGAGGATAAAATTAGTATAGGCTTTATAAGACGATATGCTCTGATACCATGTTAGAATTAGGGATAGAAAAATATTTTTTTATTGATTGATTAAACTGAGTACAATATGTCTTCTATATATAGGAGAGAAGAGAATACTAAACCAATACATTATTCAATGTGGGACTAAACTAATCTATCATCTAACAGATAATTATTCACCTACACTTCGAAGAATGAAACAAAAATAAGGCGAACTAGAACATTTATAATTACTTACCAAATGGTTACTAGTGAAGAAAAATTTCTTCGTTATTGCATAACCAATGAGGTTACATTTATAATTTTATAATTGTAAAAACCTAAAGCGGGTTCTCAAATGTTGGTTGACATGAAGATTAAATACATTTGCATGTAATATGCATAGCCAATTTGTATATGACAAAACGTACCAAAATCATGCCTTCAATTTATGGCCAGTCTTGTTGCTTACAATGACTTCCCAAGAATAGTTGTTCTGCTGTGTTACAAAGGCTATTGGCTTTTCAAACTTTGGTTTAAGCCAATTTCAAATATAAAACAACCTTCACTGGATTGTTTACAGAAAAAGAACTTGAACAACAACTAAGGTGTAACCTCAATCAAAAGGGAACCATGACTTCAATCACAAATTAGGATAACTGTTTTGTGCACATTTTCATACCTGTTGCGATGTGACTGAAACTTTATGTTCAGATCTGTATGAGCAGAATACGAGATTCGCAAATGACATAAGGCAACATGTTCTGGAAGTAGGTATCTGAGATAAAACATCCAGTCAGTGTCTCTAGGAAAAAAACATACAACTCAATCATTGTACTTATAATTCATATGTGAAATGAAAGAGGCACTTTGGAATACTCCTTCCGTCCAAGCTACTACCTTAGTGCCCAATAGCTTCTTTGGCTCTTCAATAAATGGAGTGTCAACCTACCAAATCATAAAGATAAGATTAATACAAACAAGAATGTATATAATGTGACTGCATAACTTCTATAATCAAACTTCAAATTCTAACTATAAGGTCGTTCACTAACATAACTAATTGAACTAAAATGCATTGCTCAATCAAGTCTAGCTGCTAGTAGACTAAAACAGATATATAAAACAGAACGAAGAGTGCAAACCTCGAGAAACCAGGCAGTGTCACTAGGGGAGTCCTCTCTTAAGGATCAAAATCCAATCCTTATTTACAAGAACAGTCGAGTGGCCTTTAAACGGGACGGATTTCATACCCAATAGCGTAGGTTCAGACCTACAAATCCAATGATAAATTGAATCAAACACCATGTGTACACAATTGGACAATCTATCAGCAAAAAGGGAATACCATATCTCACCATTTTTCTGTCAACTTATCATGGATTTCAACATCAGTTGAATGATCAGAGTCCACAACTACATACTAAATACAAATGTCACACAAAAATTAAATCTCACAATACTACCTTATCCAATATAAGAGACGAATTTTTGTCAATCACATTAACTCACAATCTTATCGCCAAGGTCGGTAGTAGTTTGATAGCCTTTAGATACTGAATCATACCCAGAAATTGAAGATATACCAGTGTTTCCTATGAGAGATTCTGGAGCTTCTCCCCCCTATGGATGCATTCACAGATCATTAAGATCAGCTGGATAATTCTATTGATACAATCATTACTACAAGACTAACAGTCTTTACCGGCATTTTTTTTCACATTCACCGGCATTTTTAAACACTGCAGTAGATACGACTGGCATTTTATAAATCACCGGTGCAAGTGTCGTTGAATCGTGTGTCGCTGTATCTCAGGGACATTCCCCGGTGTTTTTTACAAACACCGGTATAGGTTAAAACTACACCGGCGGTTGGAAAAACGCCACCGAAAGGGTGGTTTCGTTTGGAACTTTTGTTTTCGGCCATCACCTACACTGGCATTTTTGAAACGCCGGTAAAAGTTACCAGTTTTGCTGAAAAACTACCCCGGCGCTTGTAAAAAACATCGGGGTAAATATATATTTTTTAAAAAAATTTTTAAAAAAAACCCTTCAGCACTCTTACAATCAAAACCAATTGCAAAACTAAAAGAGACCCATTATAATATATATGAATGAACCATAATAGTATAATATCATCAAATTGTAATCTCATAAACATAATAATGTGATCTCACCACATTCATAACCAAAATATGGAGTTCAAAATATTGAGTTACAAAGAGTGAAAAAGATTATTTTCACTGTCAAATTCAGGCAAACAAGATACTGACTGAGATGAAACTTATACTTTTATAATACTCATGAGATAACTGTCATTTGAAACCACAACATAAGTTCAAACAGGATTATTTCATCACTAGTCACTCCTCTGTAAATCATAGTATGCAATTTCAGTTACATAATCCATCTCATCATCACTTAAAACCAATGAGAAAGAACAATCTCATTTTAAAACCCAGTTCTCAATTACAAAAACTAGTTGCCTTCATTTTGACAAACTACTCGGGAGTTCAATTTTAGATATAGTATATCGCCTACTTATATGAGCAAGTTCCTGGGATGGCTAGATATCCGTCAATTTCAGACAATTACATGACTAAAGTTATACTCACTTATAATTTACATATAAAAAGAAATATCCAGTAGATCAGAAATCTACAGACAGTATATATGATAACCACCAAAAGAGTTAAAAATTATTTGCAGTGGAGACAAAATACCAAATTCTTCCTACTCCCATTTGCTGCACTTATATACTAGATTTAAAAACTCCATGTCAGATTAGGATAACAAAGACAAACCATCCACAAAAGTTTGGTAGTAGATCATGTCCGAAATACCCACTAGTCACTGAAAGCATGAAATGTAGATATATTTGATGTAATAATGAAATGCACCCCCAACTTACTTCCCAAAGAAAAGGAGCTGCAATCAGTACTAGCCGCCAAAATTTATACATAAAACAATATTGAACTTTATGCTTGTCGATTGAAGTCTAACTTCAATTTTACTTGCCAAGAATTTGCTTAAACAATAAAATCCCTTGAGTCATTAAACTTCTACTAAAAAATTACGCACTTTAAAACATAATACATTATCATGAACTCAAGAAAGCATCTTCCTATAAATGTTCAAGTAAGGAATACACAACAGATAGTGTCAGAATATCTATGTATGCCTGACATGAACAATTGTAATCAAGCATACATATTATTGAATCACAATATCCTACAAGAAATTGTTTGACCACTGCATGATGATTTATCATACCATAAGCTCCTGAAACAGTAAGGTTTCGATTGGGAAAAATGAAGTCAGTAATCATTTTCTATATATAGGTAAAGTTCTATCCTCAAGCAATATCAACATTTCTCATTTTGTTAGTCAATATAAGGTGTATCTTAACTGGACACTCAAAAACTTTTCCAAAAGTTATCAACCTTGAGAAAACGACTGTTATCTGTTTTTAGCAGTTTTAGCCTTCAGTATCATTAAGTTGTTCACTTGGTACAAAAGAAATGAAGACCACCGAGAAAAGACTAAAGGCAGGCTGCTTATACTTGATAGTTGATACATACTGTTTTTATAGTCTATAACAATAATGACTGACAAATAGAATTAAGCAATTTTTGCTTCCTCTTTAGTACTTTGAATCAAGAATGGCATCATCACTTTCAATCTCTAAAACAAATCTGAAGATAAACAACTGTGAGTTCAAGGAGTACAAATAAAATCATGGCAACAACCTACCTTAGACGCTGCCAACTTTTATTTCAGCTTAATAGTCTTGTACAACAAAAAAGAAGAACCTGAGAATTCTCGGAAACGAGGAAGTAAAACACAAACATGACAACAACATTTTGTAGGAAGGTGTCCTAAGATTAAAGGCCAGAGAGAAGAGATTGCTCAGTTCAGCGGGATTATCGATTGGCATGTAAATCTTTCTCTAAAAAGAGAGAGAGACCTACAATACGATCTGATGAGCTTGAATTTTCCGTGTCATCACCACAAACCCTCTATCCAAATTAAAGACCAATCATATCATATAACCCAGATCACACTAAGCCCAATCATAGCATTACCAATAAGTGCATCGAGATCTCAAACACCCTCTATCCAAATTAAAGACCAATCATAGCTTGATTTCTTTATTAACTTCCATAACCTAATTCCATGGCCCAATTGTTCTACTTTCAAACCCAAAACACACAAATTCAATTCTTGATACCGCCTAACTAAACTAGATCTCAAACACAAAATAAATCTTGCAATCCATTCATTCCTTCATTTTATGCCTAATTCCAACACTAATTTGTACAACATCCGAAACCCTAGTTTGCATCAGATCAGGGTCGAGGTGCGGAATCCATACCTTGTACTGGGAATTGAGCTCCGCTTTGAGTTCGAGGATCTCCCCCTTCTTCGTCGTCGAGAAGTACTTCGAATCGTGACCGCTCATCTCACCGTCGTCTTCAACTTCCTCTCCTTCGTCTTCATCTTCGCAGAAGAGAAAATGAAGGAGAAAGAAGGGGGATGACAGTCGTCTTCGTCTTCGTCTTTGACGGCGGCTAAGGCAGCGGCGGAGAACCAAGCTCGTCGACGGAGAGCGCGGGAGAGAGCGGGAGCTGATAAAAAAAAATTTGGGGAATGAGTGATATGTTTTAGGACTTTGGGTTTTTATTTATCGCAGACACATACCCCGACGGCTGTTAAAAAGCACGCCGGTGTAGGTATACATACACCGGCATTTTTTAAAAACCCACTAACACTTTCCAAGCTCGTCCTGGTTCAGGTCTACCCCGGTGCTACTACCAAAACGCCGGGGTACCCAAAAAATGTTGTAGTGCATACTTCATAGGAATCAAACTCACCACTAATGATACAATCATACCTATTAATACATCATAATTGTTAGATATTATAGTCCCATATTGGTGGTAGAGTTATTTTGATATTTGTTCACCTCCTATATATAGGTGGTATTGTACTTGGTTAAACTCAATTCAATATTCAGTATTGTCTTCATTTCTCTCTGATTTATCTTAACATGGTATCAGAGCCAATTAATCAAATTTTCTTCTCTTAAAATTTCCCCATCCAAAAATAAAAAAATAAAAAAATAAAAAAAAATCTCAAATTCCAACAGCCAAGTTATACAAATTTTCCTGTTCTTGAAAAAAAAAAGTTGCAGATCTTCAAATTGTCATCTTCATCCTCAAGTCAATCAGGCTGAGAAAGTCATCTTCATCCTCAAGTCGTCATCGTCCAGATCTTCAACTGCCGATCGTCCAGATCTTCAATTACCACCTCTCCCACAATCCACCGACAACCCATCATCAACTGTCTACTTCGGTCGTCCTCCATCTACAAGCCGTCGTCCAGATCTCCATCTTCACGTTCAATTGTCGATCTCCATCTTCAAGCCGTCGTCCAGATCTTCAAGCCGCCATCAGCCGTCCTCCAGATCAAGTCGTCCTCCATATCCAGAGCTGTTGAAATCCAGATCCAGATCTGTTGAAATCCAGATCCAGAGCCGCCATCTACATTGTTCAGATCAAATTTCCATTACCAGTTACAACCCACAACCCGCTAACCCTACTTCGGTTGTAACTCCAAAAAAAAAAAAGTCGAAAAAAAAGTCAAATTTTTTTTTATTATCATTATTATTATTATATATACATATATACAGGTATGGCATCTCAGTCTCTCCCACATATTTCCGCCGCCACTGACTTTCCCGATGCAACCACCTCTCGTTCCTCCTCCAGATTCAACAAGCAGCAGCACCATTTTCAGTATTCCTCCGGCCTCCTACCTTCTCCTTACATCACTCATCACCATACTCCACCTCTACTTCCGCCACCGGTAGCACCGCCCTACCCCCTATCCCGATCCAGGCACCAGCAGCATCTCCCTCCACATTGTGCTCTCAGTCATAGCAGCGCTCGCAGTGCTTATTCCCTCACATCGTCAGTCTTGCCGTCTCCTGCTGCTTGGGCTAATACTCAGCAATGCCTCACTCAGATGGAACTACAGCTCATGGGTCAGTCTATCAATGCTGGCTCCTCTGCTCCTACACTTTCTGCCACTCCCGGTATGACTTCGTTCTGGATTTTAGATTCTGGTGCATCACATCATCTCACTAGTAATCAGACACTACTTACCACCTGCACAACACTTTCCTCTCACTCTCCATCTCTACACACAGCTGATGGCTCACCACTTCTTATTACACACTCAGGGACAATTAACTCCCCCACTCTCACATTACCATATGTTCTCTATGCTCCTCATTTATCAATAAACCTTATTTCTATCAGTGCATTGTGCGATAGTGGTCTTGTTGTCACTTTTGACTCTTTAGATTGTTCTATTACTGATTCCTCCGTCGGTGAGGAGTTTGGACGTGCTAGTCGTCAGGGTCGTCTATATTATCTAGATTTTTTTTGTGCACATCACTCTCCTTCTAGTTTTGCCGGTATTGTTTCCTCTGATGCTGATCTGTGGCACAGACGTTTAGGTCATATTAGCGTATCACGACTTCAGACTATAGCTTGTAGTGGTGCACTTGGTTCTTTCACTTTTAAATATTTATCTGATTGTCAGGGTTGTCATTTGGCCAAACACATTGTCCTACCCTTTAGTCACAAACGAACTTCTGAAACCACTCACCCTTTTCAACTTGTTCATTCCGACATATGGGGACCCTCTCCCGTTCCATCGTGGAAAGGCTATCTCTATTATGTTACCTTCATCGATGACTTCACTAGACATACATGAGTTTTTCTTATGCGTCAGCAATCTGAGATACCCGATATTTATCGGGTCTTTACAACCATAATTCACACTTAGTTTGGTGTACGCATTAAGAATTTTCGATTGGATGGTACACGTGAGTACACTTCTACCACTATGAGAACAATCCTTCAGTCTCACGGCACCCTGTTTCAGCAATCATGCCCTCACACACATGAGCAGAATGGTGTAGCTGAACGCAAGCATCGTCACATCCTTGAGACGGCTCGTGCTCTTTTACTCTCCTCTTCTGCTTCTCGTTCTTTCTGAGCTGAAGCTATCATGACCTCTGTTAGTCTCATCAACATTACTCCTTCGTTTACGCTAGCTGGTACGATGCCTTACGAGGCTCTTTATCATTCTCCTCCCGACTACAGTATGCTTCGTACCTTTGGATGCACCTGTTACGTCCTTCTCCCTCATACTGAGCGCACGAAGCTCTCCGCTCGTGCTGCTAAGTGCATTCACTTAGGTCTCAGTCCTGAACACAAAGGTTATTGTTGTTTTGATCCATCCGCAGGTCGTGTCCGCATTTCTCGACATGTTTCCTTTGTGGAAGATTTCCCTTACTACCTGACCCCCCACCACCCTAAGGATACTAGATTTCTCGATTCCCTAGTTATTGCTAGCCTCCCGACTTTATCTTCCCGCATTCCTTTTGATCCCACTCCTCTGACTCCATTCACATCTCCTGCAGTCCTTACACCTGTTGTTTCCCCTACCGGACCTCCACCTGCATCTCCACAGCAGCCAGCACCTATCACACCTACTTCCCCACTAAAACATGCACCTACTCCACCGTTCTCACCACACCCTGTCAGTCCACCACCTCTTTGTCAGTCTATCCGTTCCACTTCTGGTATTCCTCCGGCACGTTATACACCTGATGCCACTGGTCCTTCTGACCGGTTTGGTTTTGCCACCCTAGCTTCCTACTCACCACAGTTTCATGCATATCTCACTGCTATACACTCTACACGTGAGCCCAGAACTTATCAAGACGCAATTCAATATTCTGAATGGAGGAAAGCCATTGCAGAAGAATTCAGTGCATTTGAACAGACTGGCACTTGGGATGTTGTTCCTCTACCAGAGGGTGTTCAGCCTATTAGCTGCAAGTGGATCTTCAAGGTCAAATATCAACCTAATGGATCTATTGAGCGGCACAAGGCCCATCTAGTAGCCCGAAGGTTTACTCAGAAGCATGGCATTGACTATGATGAGACATTTGCTCCCGTTGCACAGATGACTACTGTTCGCACACTTCTTGCTGTTGTAGCCATCCGCCACTGGCCGTTATACCAGATGGACGTGAAGAATGATTTTCTTCATGATACCTTATCTGAGGTTGTTTATATGGATCCTCCTCCTGGCCTCCCCACTCCTCCTCATCATGTTTGTCGGCTGCGTCGGGCTATATATGGTTTGAAGCAGGCCCCTCGAGCCTGGTTTAAGTATTTTCGCCTTGTCATCACCAAGGCTGGTTTTAGTCAAAGTTCTCAGGACCATTCTATGTTTGTGCGGTCATCACCGCAGGGGCGAATAATTCTACTACTATATGTTGATGATATGATCATTACTGGGGATGACTCTGCCGGTATTGCATCCACCTAGAAATACCTTCACCAGCAGTTTCATATGAAAGACCTTGATAAGCTACGTTACTTTTTGGGTTTAGAGATTGCTCATAGATCTCAGGGGATACTCATTTCTCAGTAAAAATACACATCAGATATTATTTCCGCTGCATGCCTCTCTGACAGTCGATCAGTTGATACACCCTTAGAGCTTCATGTGAAGCTTCGTCCCACAGATGGTGACCTCCTTCCCGATCCCACTAGATACAAGCAGATTGTTGGACAGCTTGTCTATTTATGCATGACCAGACCCGATATTGCTCATGCAGTTAGTATTGTCAGCCAGTTTGTTTCTGCTCCTACATCAGTTCACTACGGAGTTCTTCTTCGAATCCTCAGATATCTTCGGGGCACTATCACTTGCTCATTATTCATGCCTTCTACATCCAAACTAGAGCTCAGTGCATATTCTGATTCAGATTGGGCAGGGGATCCGACTGCCAGAAGGTCTACCACAGGTTTCTGTATATTTCTTGGTGATTCGCTGATCTCATGGCGGAGCAAAAAACAGGCAGTTGTTGCATGTTCTTCTACCGAGGCTGAGTACAGAGCAATGACAACTACTACTAGAGAGATTGTTCATGTTCGTTAGCTGTTATCAGATATGGGTGTTACCCTTACAGAAGCTACTCCACTTTATTGTGATAACCGGAGTGCATTGCATATTGCAAGCAACCCGGTCTTTCACGAGCGAATGAAGCATATTGAGATTGATTGTCATTATGTTCGTGAGCGTTTTGAGGCAGGGACCATCTCTCTCCATTCTGTTACCTCTTCCCAGCAGACTGCCGACTTCTTCACCAAATCCCATACAGTTCAGAGATTCCGACACTTAGTAGGTAAACTCACATTGTTTGACCCATCGTGAGTTTGAAAGGGGGTGTTAGATATTATAGTCCCATATTGGTGGTAGAGTTATTTTGATATTTGTTCACCTCCTATATATAGGTGGTATTGTACTTGGTTAAACTCAATTCAATATTCAGTATTGTCTTCATTTCTCTCTGATTTATCTTAACAATAATCATAACATTCACAAACCCTAATTATTCTTCTCTCCAAAACAAAAATTTCCACAATCAAACAAGCCATAATTTTTCCCCAATTCCACAAACCCTAATTTTTCCTTTCACAATCCCAAATGCTCAAATTTACAAATTAACCTATTATCAAATTCTCATATTCATACCTAGCATTTAAGAGAGGGAGGAAGATGATGATGACTAGAGTGATGGTGCGGGAACGGCGACGGCGACGTGGAGGCATGGTGGTCGGGGCTAGGGTTTGTGAGAGAGTGACGTGGGTGCTAGGATGGTCGGGGCACGGCGACGTGGGGGCAGCACGAAGGTCACGGCGACGCTGGGCTGCGGTTGACGACGACAGGGGACGGAGACGGCGACGCTGGGCTGCGGTCGACGACGACAGGGGACGGCGACGGCGACGTTGGGCTGTGGTCGACGACGATAGGGGACGGGGACGGCGACAGCGAATGGAGGTTAGGGTTCGTGAGTGGGAGAGAGAGAGGAGAAATTTTATTTGTGTCTGTGTGTGTGTGTGTGTGTGTGTGTGTTGGGGGGGGGGGGGAAATAAATTTTAAAATTAAAATAGGCGATAGAAAGGAGTTGTGCCGGCTTTTCTGTGTAAATCGCCGTAATAGGTCGAGTCAATCACGGCGTTTATTGCAAACGTCGATATAGAGGGTAAGTTTATAAAAAAATAAAACTTCTCTTCACCTATCGCGGCGTTACTAAGCAACGCCGTGATAGAAACGCTGCTAAAGACCTAACGGTTTGTAGTGTTTGTGCAATAATGCACCAGGGTACACTAGCACTGCAATAGAAGTGATGTATTCGATTTCCGCACAAGCTAGACAAAGTTCTTTACACATGGATGCAACTTTGGAACTGAAAAAGGCTGATCATCCACAAAATAGATTTCAAGTTTCGAAGAAGTCCCATCAGCATCAGCTACATATATGAGCCAAATCCTTCTCCCCATCAAGAATTTGTACCACTATCAATTATACTAGTCTTGAAAAAACTAGGAAAATCTGTTCTAAAGTCCTCTTTTGACCGTATCACTTTGTCATTAGTCTCCTTAATTATAAATTATTTTTCATGTAATTAAAGTATTACTTGAAATGTAGCAAAAATGAAAAGAAGAAAAGGACTCTGTTGGATGAAACAATCTTCACTCAAGTTTCCATCCCAATAGTTTAATAGTAAAACATATTTTAAAAAAAAAAATTACTGAAAATATCAAATGTAGGTGATTAGGGGTCCAAACCATATTTATATTAAAATAAAATTAAAAGCATATATTAAACAAATTGATTTAAACAAAATTTTTGAAGGAACAGAAAAGGGAAAAGGGGAAAACTCCTTGCACATTAACATCCAAAACCATGAAATCCAAGCATCATATCTCACTTAAAAGACTTGCCAATTGCTGATTGTTGGTGGTCATATCAAACTCAAACATATATTCATACTTTCATTGTTCAATGTCTATTATATATCCCTACTATCACCTACTAAAACCCCTATCTATCCTACTTTGGTTCATTCACTTGTGCCCATTCTTCCTCTCACGTGCATGCAGAGCATGAGAGAGAGAGAGAGAGAGAGAGAGAGAGAGAGAGAGAGAGAGAGAGAGAGAGAAAGAGCACATGTGTGGTAACAAAAATGGTAAGGGAGTATAAATTGGCAGGGGCCTGGGTGCCACATTCACAAAATGTACACGTTATTGGCAGTCTCTGTCTGTGAATATGTACCCCTTAAAATGGGGATTTTCAGTTTTGGACTCACAAACTTAATATATACCTACTCGGCCACTCCCCAATTATCACACATTATATACTCAGGAAAAAAAAATCAATATTAAAATAAAACTAGCCAAAATCAACCCCTCAGACTCTACATTATATATGATTGCACCACTTCCATTCATGTGTGAGAAAAAGATAGATCTATGCATCTGCAACTTGGTCTTTCTATTTGGTTAATTGAGATCATTTTAGGGGAAAAAAGAGAGAATTTATGGAGAGATATGGGAGAAAGTTTGGAGATGAGAAATTATACAAGGAGAGTAGAGAGTTATTGATGAGTGGGTTTTCATGGCCTCCTAGGTCTTACACGTGTACCTTTTGTAAGAGAGAGTTCAGGTCAGCTCAGGCTCTTGGGGGCCACATGAATGTCCATAGAAGGGATAGAGCAAGTCTCAGACATCACTCTCCTCCTCTACTTTTCAACCCAAGCCCTAACCCTAGTTCCAGTTCCAGCTCAAACAACACTTTGCCTAACCTCAACTTTTCGCCGCCATCGCCACCACCTCCTAGTCCTCCTAGCACCTTTCCTTGTTCTACTGCTCCACTAACCCATGTATTCCCTGCCATTCTCTCTTCTCTAAATGGACATTTGGCAGCATCATCACCCAGCTTTTCAAGCGCAACTTTCCAGTTGAGGAGGTACGAGGAGATGAAGCGCGCAAGAGCAGTGGATGCCTTCTTTAGGGTTGAAGGCTTGAAAGACTTCATGGAGGAAGAACAAGAAGAAGAAGATCGTGGGAGAGAGACAGTGAAGATTGATTTGGAGATTGGGATGAGAGAGGATTTGGATTTAGAGCTTCGACTTTGATACAGGAATTGTTAGAAAGATGGACTTCTTTCTTTTTTCTATATAATTGTTAGCTGTCTTGTTTGCTTGTTAGGTATTGTCTTGCAGTTGTTCTTTTGTTATTGAAGGAAGCTTATAGCTTCTATATTGAGTTTAAATAGAAGAGTGATCTGCCTTAATCTAGTTGTACGAACATGTACTTTGGCTGACAAAATGGATTGAAGTTGATGATCTACACAATGGAATTATTTTTCAGATTTCATTAACTATGTATATATGTGCCATTCTGATTATATGCTATAGAGTACTATATATATCTTGACAAAAGTGTTTTTTTTTTTTTTTGAAAATAAAAGTGACCGAAGTCACCGATCGCATTAATGATAAATTAACGGGCTCTTGACAAAAGTTTCCTAGTTGACTCTTTCATTATCATTTACTTCTCCTTTCCTTTGCACTTTTGATAATTATTTCCTTTTGACTTGATTGATAGCTTTGTTATATTTTTTATTTAAAGCAATTTCTCAGACTTCTTTAGCCCTTTAAAAAAAAAATAAAAAAAATTAACTTTTGGTTTTATTTATTAATTTTTCTCTCCCTCATTTTGTCTTGCATTTGGCCGAGCTGTCCACATAAAGAAGCAATCCTCAGTCCGGAATAATCCTCAGTCACCCACGTAAGATTATAAGAACGCTTAAATATATGCAAGGGCTGCTAGCTAGTTGATATTCATCGTTTTCTTTTTCAGTAAATACGTGAATTTGTAAAACGCTTGAATTTTACCGGCACTTATAACTTTGCCATTTTATTGTACATTATAACATGTTATTACAGCTCTAGAATTTCTGATAATAAGTTTCCGGCCCTCTTGACAAATACTCTCCAATTTTACAATAATTTCATACATATACTGTTATCTGATTGTCTTTTAGTTAGCCATATATGTATTATCTTATTGTACACTGGCAAAAACATTCTCAGTTTCACACATGCACTATCATCTATTGATGATATGTAGAAAACTAAGCAAAACTAGGACCATGTAAGTACATTTTGGATACTATTCACTCTTCTGGCACACTGCATTAATTGAATGAAGATAGTTTCAAACATAGTATTAATTTTCCTTTTGGAGGGTATCCCTAATTAGATGACATTGTGTTGAAACCTATCTTTTTCATCTGTTGAGATTGTGGAAAGGAATCCAATTAGATTGAATTGATTTATGTGATCGATACATGTTATTTTGTAAGGGAAAGTAAATAATTCGTAGCATTAAACATGTTACAGGGGGAGTTACAGGATTTATAATCGTACTAGCTAATGCGAGGATGATGACTGCCAATCAGTTTAGTATCGGCCGGGTAACTGTGTTATGCATGCATGTTAAGAAAGAGTATACGTAAGAATTTCTATATACCTTAAAGAAAACCTCAATCTCATCAACTATAACACTAATATTAGCGAAAATACAACATTTCTGGTTTGTGTCTAAATGATCGAATTTGTGCTAATGAGATTATCCTTTCATTGCTATATATCTAACAAAGATATATGAACGTCCGGATGGGATAGATACGACTCATCACCATGTGTGTTTCTCTCTATATATATATATATAACAATGAAAGGATAAGCAATAAGGAAGCCAAAATATAATATTATTTCCAATGTCACAGGATATGACCGATTAGCTAATTTTGCAAAATCCAACGTTGGTTCATTGGAACCATATAAACCCATACCGAAAACTCGTACCAAGAAAAAAATGGAACCTCCCGCAGTGTACAAAATAAACTTTGTAGTATGTATTATATATATACTAGGTTTGCCCATTGACACGTGCCTACGGCACGTCTTCGGCATAGTGCACCTTGTTTGATCATATAAAATAGTTTTGGAGTTCCAGCAATTTAATTGAAGTAGCAAACATAGAGCAAAAAACATATTATATGATTTTTTTGATTTTTTTTTTTTGAATTATTTTTAAAGTTTTTAAAATTTTAAATTTTTTTAGTTTTTTAATTTTTTAATTTTTTGAATAGAAGAGGGAGGGAGGGAGAGAGAGAAAAAAATATATAGGAGTTGGTTTGGGTGGGAGATTTGAATTTGAGTTTTGGGGGGAAAATATGTTTTGTAAGATTAGATATAGGCCTTTGATTTTTGGGGGGATTGAAGGAGAGCCACTTGATAGCTTTCTTTGTGTTTTATTATATAGATATATAGGGTAGTGATCCAGTGAGAACCGTTCTCACGATAAGCTTCGTGAGAACTCTACGCCTATCCATCCTATGGATAATCCGAACCGTTCACATTGTTTAACATAACTAAATTAGTCTAGAAATATAAAATCAAGTCATTTGATATTCATTTGTCCATGCATCATGTCACTATAAAAAAAAACAATTTTTCAGCCACACAATTTGTAACACTTCAATGCATGAGCAAACGAATCTCAAATGACTTGATTTCTCACACATAGACTAATTGAGTCGTGTAGATCAAAATGAACGGTTCAGATCTTTCAACAAATGTCCCAAACAAAAATTCTCACGTGGTTCTCTCCAAAAGAGTTCTTACTCGATCATTTCCCTATATATAGGGTAGCGATCCAGTGAGAACCGTTCTCACGATAAGCTTCGTGAGAACTCCACGCCTATCCATCCTATGGATAATCCGAACCGTTCACATTGTTTAACATAACTAAATTAGTCTAGAAATATAAAATCAAGTCATTTGATATTCATTTGTCCATGCATCATGTCACTATATGTGTGTGTGTGTGTATGTGTGTGTGTGTGTGTGTGTGTGTAGATG
The DNA here is from genome assembly GCA_017893485.1 of Hemerocallis citrina. Taxonomy (NCBI): domain Eukaryota; kingdom Viridiplantae; phylum Streptophyta; class Magnoliopsida; order Asparagales; family Asphodelaceae; genus Hemerocallis; species Hemerocallis citrina. The sequence goes on along the minus strand of JACEHZ010000483.1, from coordinate 128,232 downwards.
AACAACAAAAAAAAGAAGGAAAAGCTCACTGGAGAAGAGGACAGAGGAGGTGGAATTGCTTTTGTTTATTGCTTTTTTTTTTCTTGAAAAACAAGTACAGTGAGGGATATTGCATAAGGTTGCAACGTACCTATTTGAAGATAGGAAGGCTTAACTGTTTCCTAGACTTTCTCCACTACTCCTTATTTGCTCCACCAAACTAACAACTTGACTAAATCAAAGCTAACAAACTTGACTAATTCAAAGTGCTTCAGCAAATTCGGATTAAGTCCAACAATCTCCCCCTTAATTCGAACTTGCTTGCATGAGATTTTTGACTCCCGGTACCTCACGCCTGTCTTCAAAATTGACTCTGGCTAGAGCCTTAGTGAGTATGTCTGCCCGTTGTTCTTCAGTGCACACATGCTTCACTATGATTTTTCTTCTTTCAACACATTTCCGTATGAAATAAAAACGGATGTCAATATGCTTGCTCCTTCTGTGGAATACTAGGTTCTTCATCAAGACAGTTGGTGATTTGTTATCAACATAGATAGTATACTGGATCAAGCTCTTGACTAGTTAGTTCCCTTACTAATCCTCGCAGCCAAACTCCTTGGCATGCTGCTGTTGTGGCTGCCATAAATTCTACTTCACATGATGAGAGAGCAACACTTTGTTGCTTTTGAGAAGCCCAAGTGATCAAGCTCCCATTGAGGTAGAAGGCCATACCACTTGTGCTCATTCTATCTTCGACGTACCCAGCTAGATCACTGTCTGAGTACCCTGTCACCTTGACTTTGCCTTCCTCTTTAGCATACACCAAACCAAAATTGAGTGTACCCTTTACATACCTTAAGATGTGCTTCGCGGCTTGTTGGTGTAGAACTGTAGGCTTCTCCATGTATCTACTCACTATGCCAACCGCATAGGCAAGATCGTGTCGTGTGTAAATCAAGTACCTTAGGCTGCCCATGATGCTCCTGTAAACAGTTGGGTTCACAAGTTGTCCCTCTTGATCTTTGCTGAGTTGTAGCTTCGATTCCATCGGGTACTTTGTGGGATTGCAATCAGCCATTCCTGCCTTCTCCAAAAATTTCTTAGCATAGCTAGGCAGCTTGCTTCAACATAATACACCCCTTACTTTGATCAACCTCAATCCCGAGATAGCAAGATAAGAGGCCGAGGTCACTCATATAGAACTTCTTACTCATCTGATTCTTAAACTTGCAGATTTCTGAAGTACTCGTGCCCGTGACCAACAAGTCATCACCGTAGACACCAACAACCAACATATCTGTAGCCTTCCTTATTGTATAGACTGCTTGTTCCTGTGGACACTTGTGAAAACCGAGCTCTTTTAGACACTTATCTAGCCGAGCATTCCAGGCTCTTGGTGCTTGGCGAAGTCCATACAAGGCCTTAGACAGTTTGTATACCTTGTTCTCTTGATTCTTCTTCACAAAACCTTATGGTTGAGCAACATAAACTTCCTTCTGGAGCTCCCTATTGAGAAAAACTGACTTGACATCCAGGTGATGAACTTCCCATCCTTCCTTAGCTGAAAGTGCGAGCAACAACCGCACAGTTTCAAGTTGAGCCACCGGAGCGAAAACTTCTTCATAGTCGATCCCTTGTTGTTGCACGTAACCCTTCGCAACGAGCCTAGCTTTGTGTTTAACAACATTTCCTTCTGTGTCATTCTTCAGTTTGTAAACCCATTTCAATCCGATGGGTTTATGACCTGGTGGCAGGTCAGTTAGTTTCCAGGTGTTATTCTTTTCAATCATCTCCACTTCATGCTTCATGGCTTCCTCCCATTACTTCTCTTTTGCGGCTTCACTGTAGGTAACCGGTTCATCAACGCCAAGAAGAAGCAGCTCATCTGACAACTCCACTTGCTCGCTGTCCGCATATATCTCCTCTAGCGATCTGATCCTCCTTGGAGCACTGTCGGTTGCTGGGCTCGGCAAGTTGGCTACTTCATCAGCGGCATTTGAAGTGGCTGTTGCGGCTGTTCTTGAGACTGGTGTAGACTGTGTTGCTTCCTCTGGCAGCACGATTTCAGTGACGATTTGAGAACATCCGGCATTAGTTGACTCCTCCGGTGATGACCTGGTATCATCCAGCTCCGATGTTGATCTGGCATCACCCACTGTTGATGATCCAGATTCTTCGACGATGAAGGTCACCGCAGGTTCTGTTCCTGCAGCATTAACTTGCACCTACGGCCAGCACTTGTTCTCATCAAATATGACATCCCTACTAACATATATTTTACCCTTTTGAGGATCATATAGGGGGTAGGCCTTGCTTCCAGGTTCCATGCTAAGGTGCACCATAGCTCTACTCCGATCATTGAATTTCTTCATATGTACACCCGGTAGCTTCATGAACGCCACGCACCCGAACACCTTCAGATGGCCTATATTTGGTTTCTTTCAGGACCAAGCTTTGTAGGGGGTCAATCCAGTTAGAGCCCTCGTTGGTACACGTTTGAGGATGTACACTGCATGCCTGATAGCCTCCCCCCATAAGTATGCCAGCATCTGCATGCTCTTCAATAGACTGCGTGCCACTGCCACCACCGTCCAATTCCTTCGCTCTACAACACCGTTCTGTTGTGGGATGTACGATGCTGTGAGGTGTCTTAGGATTCCAGCATCTTCACAATAGCTTGTAAACTGGTGTGAACAGAATTCACCTCCTCGATCTGTTCTAAAAACCTTCATCTTGCATTCAGTTTGGGCTTCAACAAGCACCCAGAACTTCTTGAATGCATCCAATGCTTCATCCTTTGATTTCAACATGTAAACCCACATTATTCGGCTATAATCATCAACTAAAAAAAAGAAATATTTGTTTCCAGCAAGCGTAGGTGGTGATATAGGACCACAGAGATCGCCATGAACCAACTTCAAGACCTTCTCGGCATTGTAGCTTGAATGGGAAGGGAATGGATTCCTTGTTTGCTTGAACATCAAACACCCCTCACACAATTGTGTAGGGTGTATCTTGGGAAGCCCGTACACCAACTCCTTCGCGGACATCATCTTCATAGCTTGAAAGTTTACATGTCCAAGCCGTGTATGCCATAGCCATGCTATCTCCGATATCTTTGCCATTAAGCACGCAGGCTTACATTCTTCAAGTTCAATTTTGTAGAGTCTATTGGGTGATCTTTTCACCTTCATCAGCAGCTTCCCATGTCTATCATGAACCCAGAGGAACTCACCATGGAGGATAACCTTGTTTCCATCTTCAGAAAGTTGTCCAAGGCTTATGATGTTGTTGCACAGGTTTGGTATGAAATAAACCTCACAAAGTAGTCCTTGCTCTCCATTTTTGCATTCAAATAGAATGGAACCCTTACCTTCAATGTGTACAGTTGTACCATCACCAAACTTGACCTGTCCCTTGATGTTAGCATCTAAGGCTTTGAATTTAGATCTCTGGCCCGTCATATGATTGCTCGCTCCATTGTCCAAGTACCACAGCTTGGACTCCTCCCAATTATCATTGCTTGTACACAACCTTGGAACCACCTTCTCCTCATTCAGGAGAACCATGTTGCGCCCTTCTTGTGCACTCACGGACAGCAATAAGGCTGGCTCATCATCTCGAACTTGACTCAAGTTCGCCTCCTGGTTTTGTTCACGTCGAGGCTTGCGACACTCTGACGCATAGTGCCCAAAAATGTCACAGTTGTAACCTTTTACTTTGCTCTTGTCACGGCCTCCATTGAAGCCACGCTCTCTGCCTCGTCCCCTTCCACGACCACGACCTCCTTTACAGTAACCGCCGCGAACCTTTGGATTTGAGGATGAATCTCCACCACTTCCTTTCTTCGTCTTCACAAGCCACTTCTCCTGAGTGAGTAGAAGATGACTGTCATTGTTGTCACCATGCCTACGAAGTCTCTCTTCGTGTGCCTTGAGCCGCCCGATGGCCTCTTCCACTGACATCTGTTCTAAGTCCCCAAATTGCTCAATTATTCATGCAATTTGCAATAATTTTGTTGGCACGGCTCGGAGAAGTTTCTTGACTACATAGGCCTCTTCAATCTTGTCTCCCAGGGCTCGAATGTTGTTGACGATGTTGTTCAATCTGATGGCGAAGTCATCAACCGATTCCGTCTCCTTCATGTTCAGAAGTTCGAACTCACTCTTCCAAGTCTGAACTTTTGCATTCTTGACGCGATCTGCGCCTATGTACATCATCTTGAGAGCATCCCATGCCTCCTTCGCCAATTGCTTCTCTGCAAGAGACAACAACATCTCCTCAGGAATTCCCTGATAAATGGCCATCATTGCCATTTTATCTTTTCTGACTTCAACTTTAACCTTCGGGTCTGCTGGATCGACTGCATCCCAGACACCTTGAGCTTGCATGAAGACCTTCATCTTGATGGCCCATGCGGTGTAGTTGTTCTTTGACAGCATCGGGTAGTGAAGAGTGACTTGTCCCTCCTTCATCTTGGATAGGTCCATGATTGTGTCACGAGGCATATACAATTGGGCATTCAGTTGGCTCTGATACCAAGTGTAGATGAACAACAAAAAAAAAGAAGGAAAAGCTCACTAGAGAAGAGGACAGAGGAGGTGGAATTGCTTTTGTTCACTGCTTTTTTTTTGCTTGAAAAACAAGTACAGTGACACTACAAAAGAAAAGGTCATCCCCTGCGCTTTTTTAAGGCTTCTCCGGCATTTATAAACGCCGGGGAATAACCTACCGGCGTTTGGAAAAGCGCCACAGCAAGCGCCGGTGTAGCGCGTACTAGGGATTGTTTGGCAGCCTACACCGACGCTTTTGAAAACGCCGGTGTTGCTGTAATATACCCCGGCATTTGAAAAACACCGATGTATACTTTTTTTATTTTTTTAATTTATTATTTTTTTTGCGGGGGAAATCTACCCCGGTGTTTTGAAAAACGCCGGGGTAGGTAAAAAAATAAAAAAATAAAAATTTTAATTTTTCTAATTTTTTTTTTAATGAACGAATATATAAAAAATTCATTTTCACATACATTATTTTTGCTAGTACAAGATTACATTGCTAATCATAAAATACATAGTCTAAGCACCTAATTTACCCAATTACAAGCTAGCTTGAGCATACTAATTAGCACTCTATCTTCATTCTCCAGTTGAAGTGCATTTCCTTGTCTCAATTGAACCCTGCATGGTGCAAATAGAGAAACATGAATAGACTCAATACTGAAGAATCAAACTCAATTTTTTGTTTGCAACGCCAACCTACCCCGATGTTTTATGAAAGCGTCGGGGTAAAAACGTCGGGGTAAGCTTTTTTTGCTGTAGTGAGAGGAGATCAAAGTTTGTAAAATATACAAGGTTATGTAAGCTCAAAATCATGGTATATGATATCAGCCATGACCACACATCAGTTACTCGAAATATATTTGAAAGCAAATGACTTACATGAGACATCTCGCAAGCAATAACTGATGGGTCATTTGAGACAAGATCCATAGAAAACACTTTGTTTTTGACATTCTTTGCAAGAATTGCATCCCCTAGAATTCAGAAGTGGAACTTATCAACATGGTATTTCTCAGAAGGCATAACTACTATTCTTAAATACAAACTTTCGATTAAAGTAATAGCACATTTGTTTAGTCTCACCATAGCCAAAATCAGCTACAAACAAAGAAGAACTGCGATTTTTCAGCCACTTGATGATGATGTTGACTGGTTTCTCTGGCCAATTTGTCATTTGCTCTTGATATCCTGTATGATACTAAGAAAGTAGAATAAATCGTAGTGGCACTCCTATACAAAACAGTACGACTAAATTTTTTTATAATTCATTCAGCTGAGATGTATACTACTAAAGAAAGTTTAACAGATACAAATTTAGAGTGCAGAATATAATGTGTTAATACTTGTTGGGTAACTCAGAGGAAACTATATTTAGAATAGTTACTTATAATTAATATTTAACTTTTAATTAATGTTTTCTTTCATGAATGGATACAAGTGAATTCTATAGGTTAAAGGTAGAAAGTACAGCTCAAATGAGGGATTTTGAGTTAATTGGATGGACCGTTTAAAAGTGGGATAATTAGTATATATGTGGAATGGTTAGTTCAACAGGGGGATGTATAGTTAAATCTTGGAATATTTAGTTTGTAAGTTTAATGGTTAACATAGAGGTGGATTATATACATTAATAAAAATGGGAGGACTTATACTCCAATAATTGGGTATTGAAGCCTTACTTGATTTTCTTACAAACTTAGTACTTGCATATCTCTTCGCTTCTAATCAAGATGCCAATTGTCAGAGCATTAGCGAACATGTGCAAGTTCAGTACGAAGAACTTGTTCATGATAGGGAGTGATTACCAAATAGATACTGTTGAGAGGATGTGCATGTGTTCACTCTCCTAATGCCTAACCTTTCCTGTCTGTGTGGCTTCCCCCAACTATATAATGAGCCTCTCTTCAAAGTACCTTTCTCCAATCTAGTAAAGTAGATAATGAACATGCATTATTGTTTTCTCCTAATACGACAATTTTCTATACACTTAAAAGAATAAATTATATATTACAAAAAAAAAGGTTCATGTGCATTGCCTGTGCTACTAGCCTACTGATATATAAATACTATAGAGCTGCAAATACCACAAAACCGGGAAAATTTTACCACATTATGAAGCATGTATTTCTGCAATTAACAAGAATCTATTTAATGGAAAGGTAACTATAGAATACGTATTACCATAATGGCAGCAATTTAAACAAAAATAATTGAAATATTAGACATGATGATTAGTAGATGCCAGCAAACAAAATTTATTATTCGATTATACCATTTGAAGATTCAAATCTAACGAGTCCATGTCCAAATCATTTTTTCTTAACTTTGTATCCTTAAATTTACCGATAATGGCTAGTCCCTCTATCCCTTCCTAATTACTGAATCCAGTTAGAAGTCGCTTTATCTTGTGGTAAACCATGTCTCTGTATAGTATTGAACCGATGTAGGCATGAAGCAGAAGTACTGGATATAAATTTCAAGCATGTCAAAAGGTGGGGTTTATTGGGGGTCTGAAACAGACATAAAGCTACTTTGAGATGATAAATAGATATCAGCATAATGCATATTAACCAAATAGGCATAAAGTATTAAACATTTTAATAGACTTTAGATTAAGAATGCTAAAGCATGCATAAAAAATAGTATACAAGAATAAGCTAATAGGCTGAACGAATGTGCATATAGAGGAGATGCAAAAACAATATTCTAGCCATCGAATGTGCATATATACAAGAATAAGCCCAAATAAACTAAAAAGATCATAACAACTTAACCAATCAAACTATTCCAAACTAACATTCGCAACTGGATAAATGAGTCAGTAAATGAACCATTCAACTCTATAAATTTCAAGAATGCAACATTAACTGATGACATACCAAGAGGACAAGTAGAAGGAGACGTCACCGACGCGGCATTTGCACTCAGCGAAGACAGCGTGCTGAAAGAACTACCGAAATAAACTGCAAATAAAAATTAACAAAAAAACTATAAGGCAGCATACTGAAAGAACTACCGAAATATATCCCGCGATTGATCTCGCGAAGTATATCCATGTTATCCCACTGCCACAGAGAAGACATACCAATTCTTAGTAAAAGATTTACCCACCGAAGAAAAAGACTTGTAAATCTCAACATCAAAATGCACACACCTCTGTTCCAACAGGAAATGCAGCTTGCCATAAATCTTCCTGCAAAATAAAATCGTACATAACATACCGAAAATAAGTACGTAACTAAATATCTAACATAAATAAAAACGCCTTCATTAAACTATGTTTTTATTAACTTCATTGATCAAGGATAAATTCCAAAATTTATTTCAGATAGGTTTTTTTAGTTAACAAAGTCGAAGATCTGGGCAATTCAATCAAACCACGAACAATGGAATTGAAATATTTCAGTGGTTGTTGCAATTTTCATCGTGGTCAATAAACTTTGAGGTGTTTTCGCAATTAACATAATCAATCGAGAGGTATAATCATCCATGAAAACACACTATTTCGATTGTAACAAGATCCTAACATCCAAGTTCGTAGATGGTATCATTCAAAAAACATTAACATACTCAAAATTTAATACTAACATTAATAATGAGCACAGAAGTATATAACAACAAAATCAGTGAAAATTGATTTTTTTTTTTTTGCAACATAGCATTCTCTAAAGCAGCTACTAGCTACAAAATTAGCAAAAATTTGACGTAATCTTTGCAATTTACTCGTTTTAGAAATTCGATGTAATCTTTGCAATTTACTCATTCTCTAAAACGGCTTCTAAAAGGGTCGTTTGATGTAATATTTATAAAAGAGGGAAAAATTAGAAAAAAAATCATAAGCCTCGTACAGGCCCGGCCCACTGTTGATGCAGGTGATGCATTTGCATCAGGCCCCCAAAATTTTAAAAAAAAACGGAGCATAAAGGGGGCCCCCGCTTTCAGAAAAACATATAGGAACTGGTTTGTACTATGCTCTTAAAATGAGATTATACTGAGATAGGCAATGGTAATTGTTTGATCCCTTAAGCTACCAAAAAAGGGGGGGCCCCATTTTCAGGGAAAAAAAATATTTGGAAATGTGTATATGTGGGGTATATGTGAAAAAAATTCTAATACATGAATCGTTTTTTTTTAGCATATGTGGGGCCCCTTTTTGAGAGTTTGCTTCAGGCCTCTAAAATCCTAGGGCCGGCCCTGGCCTCGTACATACAAAATTTACAAATACTACAAACCCTAATTAGTCTACATTCTCAAATCCCAAAATACTTCACAATCACAGATTATTAAGCAAACAATCCCAAACAATTTCATTGAAAAATAAAAAAATTATCAAAAGTTGGAAATAATCATACCTAGGGTTTGAGAGCTAGAGAGAGGGGGAGAAAGATGGCGGGCAAGGGAGATGAGGATGCCGGAGAGAACGACGGCGGGGAGCACGTCGGAGGAGACGAGGGCGGGGATCACTGGATGTGGGCTTTGCGGCGATGGGGCTAGGGCTGCGCGCGAGAAAGAGAGAGACAGGAGAGAGAGAGAGAGAGAGAGAGAGAGAGAGATGAAAGATAATGAAATTTAATTGAAGGGGAAAGTTAATTGAAGCCTACACCCGTTGTTTCTTATAAATACGCCGGGGTCCATATGTACACCCCGACGTTTTATATGAAACGCCGGGGTAAATAAAACTTTTTATTTGCTTTTAATAATTTTTCTGCCTACTCCGGCATTTTGGAAAAGCGACGGGATAAAAATGCCGGTGTAGGCTTATTTTGTTGTAGTGTGAGGGATATTGCATAAGGTTGCATTGTACCTATTTAAAGATAGGAAGGCTTAACTGTTTCCTAGACTTTCTCCACTACTCTTTATTTGCTCCACTAAACTAACAACTTGACTAAATCAAAGCTAACAAACTTGACTAATTCAAAGTGCTTCAGCAAATTCGAATTAAGTCCAACAATATATATATATAAAGTAATGCTCCATTGAAAACGTTATTGTAGAGATGAAAACGTGAAAACCACTTAGGTCGTTGTAGAAAACAACGGCCTAGGTTATAATGTTATAACCTAGGCCATTGTTTCCAACAACGGCCTAGGTGGTTTTCACGTGTTTTCACAATATTTGCGTTTTCAATGGAGCATTTTTCATATATATATATATATATATATATATATATATATATATATATATATATATATATATATATATATATATAATAAAACACAAAGAAAGCTATCAAGTGGCTCTCCTTCAATCTCCCAAAAATCAAAGGTCCAGATCTAACCTTACAAAACATATTTTCCCTCCAAAAGTTCCCCCCAAAACTCAAATTCAAATTCCCCACCCAAAACAACTCCTATATTTTTTTTATTTCTCTCTCTCCCTCTCTCCCTCTCTCTCCATCCCTCTTCTATTCAAAAAATTAAGAAAATAAAATTTTTTAAAATTTTTTAAAAAATTTAAAAAACTAAAAAAATTTAAAATTTAAAAACATTAAAAATAATTTTAAAAAATCAAAGATATCATATAATATGTTTTTTGCTTTATGTTTCCTACTTCAATTAATTTGCTGGACCTCCTTTATATGATCAATTAAGGTGCACCGTTCCGAAGACGTGCCATAGGCACGTGTCAACGGGCAAACCTAGTATTATACATATTGTAAAAACTCGTGAAAACCACCTAGGCCGTTGTTGGGAACAACGACCTAGGTTATAATGTCATGTTTTCAACCCTATAATAGGGTTTTCAATAGAGCATTGCTCTCTCTCTCTCTCTCTCTCTCTCTCTCTCTGTGTGTGTGTGTGTACCTAAGAGGTTTGGCTCTAACCTTACTACATTAAAAGTGTCTCTCTCTCTCTCTCTCTCTCTGTATATATATATATATATATATATATATATATATATATATATATATATATATATATATATATATATATATCTAGTATGATGCACGTGCGATGCACGTGGAGGAGGAAGGAAAAGGACAAAAAAAACCTACCAACACGTGCGCTGCACGTGTTTGCACACATACAAAAAAAATAAAAAATTGTTTATTTGTTTGGAACCCCAGCTCTCCCATTATAATAGTTATATATATATATATATATATATATATATATATATATATATATATATATATATATATATATATACATGATGCGGTTTGTTTCTGGGAGACGTGTGGATGCACCAGGTGTGAGTTCCTACTCGATTTGTATTTGAAGGAGGAAGCTACTGATCAGACGACCCTCGGCTGGCCGAGCGATACCGGTGACAGGCTGGGGTGAGGCGAGGCTGGATGCTCGGCTCGATCAGGGAGCTCAGATCCGAGGTCTTGTGTACCTGCAGACGGTCTATCAACACCGGGGTTTGTCCCGATGGTAGACCCTCCGACGATCTAGTCAGTCACTTAAGATAGAGCAACAGTAACTAGGGTTTTGTGGAAGAAAGATTGATTACCTGTAAACAGGGGGAGGGTCTGGTATTTATAGAGGAAGCCAATCGGGTCCAGACCCGATTGGGGCTGGGCCGAACCCGGTTACCCGAATGGCTGAAGCGGTGGAAAAGCCGGGCGGTATAGGGCTGACGTGGCAGACGCCGGAGCGATTTACGGGCTGACGTGACAGAACTCCGGGCGGTTTTCCGGTGCTGACGTGGCAGATCAGAAGGATCAGATGGTGCGCGCATCTCTGAGGGGATCCAGTGGTCCAGGATGGGCCATGCTATTTCTGACCCATATCACAAGCCCCACGCTCCTGTAGGGCTGGGTGATCCAGTCGTGTAGGAGCGACTCTTTCCCTCTGGGGGGAGAGCAGATGTCGGGGTGAGAAGGTAGGATATGTGCTTTCCCTTTAAAGAGGCCAGGGGTCAGGAGTAATGGATCCTTCGTTCGGAGTTTCGCACAGAAGGGGGTGTAAAAGGGTAAGAGAGCCAGGAACGCCTGAGTCAAGTTTTGGGGATCGGCTGACGAGCCCAAGGGTCGGCGGACGAGCCCAAGGGTCGGTAGATGAGCCCAAAGGTCGGAGGACGAGCCAAACGTCGGCAGACGAGACGAAGGGTCGACAGGCGAGCCAAAGGGTTGGTAGACGACCATCTTGCTAGTTGGAAGAGCGAGGGGACGTCGAGGCCTTCTTTTGGGGCTCGTTTACCTAGCGTTAGAGGTCGGTGGTCGAGACTCTTTGGGTTGGCGGGGCGGCCTCCTTGGGTCCTGGGGGCGATCCCCTCGCTAGTTGGAAGAGCGAGGGGAGCATCTGGTATTCGGGATCCTATCCGAGCGTCGAGTTCCGAGCCCCACCAAGAAAGGCGAAGGTGGTGTGGCTCGCGCTTCTATCCGAGCTCCGAGCCCCATTGCGATGGATAAGGTTGGTATGGCTCGATCTCTTATCCGAGCTCCGAGCCACTTTCGAGCAGGATGAAGGGGGTGTGGCTCGTGATTCCATCCGAGCTCCGAGCGACCTCCGAGAAAGATGGAGGTGGTGTGGCTCGAGACTCCATCCGAGCTCCAAGCCATATCCGAGAAGGATGAAGGCGGCATGGTTCGATCTTCCATCCGAGCGTCGAGTCCCTACTGAGAATGGAGAAGGTGGCCTGACTCGAGTTTTGATCCGAGCTCCGAGCCCCACCTGAGAAAGGAGAAGGTGGTGTGGCTCGAGCTTTGATCCGAGCTCCGAGCCCCACCTGAGAAAGGAGAAGGTGGCCTGGCTCGAGTTTCCATCCGAGCGTCGAACTCCCACTGAGAAAGGAGAAGTGGCCTGGCTCGAGTTTCCATCCGAGCATCGAGCTCCCCACTGAGAAAGGAGAAGTGGCCTGGCTCGAGCTTCCATCCGAGCGTCGACCCCTATGTAATGAAGAGAAGGGGAATTGGCTCGCGCTGCGATCCGAGCTCCGAGCGTCACTGAGAAGGGAGAAGGTGGCCTGGCTCGAGTTTCGATCCGAGCTCCGAGCCCCACCTGAGAAAGGAAAAGGTGGCCTGGCTCGAGTTTAGATCCGAGCATCGAGCCCCCACTGAAAAGGGAGAAGTGACCTGGCTCGAGCTTCTATCCGAGCGTCGACCCCTCTGTAATGAAGAGAAGGGAATTTGGCTCGCGCTGCGATCTGAGCTCCGAGCGTCCGCTGAGAAAGGAGGTGGCCTGGCTCGAGTTTCCATCCGAGCGTCGAGTCCCCACTGAGAAAGGAGAAGGTGGCCTGGCTCGAGTTTCCATCCGAGCGCCGAACCCCATCTGAGAAAGGAGAAGGTGGCCTGGCTCGAGTTTCCATCCGAGCGCCGAGCCCCATATGAGAAAGGAGAAGTGGCCTGGCTCGAGGTTCTTTCCGAGCGTCGAGCTCCCTACTGAGAAAGGAGAAGGGGATTTGGCTCGCGCTGCGATCCGAGCTCCGAGCGCCCACTGAGAGAGGAGAAGGTGGCCTGGCTCGACTTTCCATCCGAGCGTCGAGCTCCCACTGAGAAAGGAGAAGGTGGCCTGGCTCGAGTTTCGATCCGAGCTCCGAGCCCCACCTGAGAAAGGAGAAGGTGGCCTGGCTCGAGTTTAGATCCGAGCGTCGAGCCCCCACTAAAAAGGGAGAAGTGACCTAGCTCGAGCTTCTATCCGAGCGTCGACCCCTCTGTAATGAAGAGAAGGGGATTTGGCTCGTGCTGCGATCCGAGCTCCGAGCGTCCACTGAGAAAGGAGGTGGCCTGGCTCGAGCTTCCATCCGAGCGTCGAGCCCCCACTGAGAAAGGAGAAGTGGCCTGGCTCAAGCTTCCATCCGAGCGTCGACCCTTCTGTAATGAAGCGAAGGTGATGTGGCTCGCGCTGCGATCCGAGCTCCGAGCATCCACTGCGAAAGGAGAAGGTGGCCTGGCTTGAGTTTCCATCCGAGCGTCAAGTCCCCACTGAGAAAGGAGAAGGTGGTCTGGCTCAAGTTTCCATCCGAGCGCCGAACCCCATCTGAGAAAGGAGAAGTGGCCTGGCTCGAGTTTCCATCCGAGCGCCGAGCCCCATCTGAGAAAGGAGAAGTGGCCTGGCTCGAGGTTCTTTCCGAGCGTCAACCCCTCTGTAATGAAGAGAAGGGGATTTGGCTCGCGCTGCGATCCGAGCTCCGAGCGCCCACTGAGAGAGGAGAAGGTGGCCTGGCTCGACTTTCCATCCGAGCGTCGAGATCCCACTGAGAAAGGAGAAGTGGCCTGGCTAGAGTTTGAGCGTCGACCCCTCTGTAATGAAGAGAAGGGAATTTGGCTCGCGCTGCGATCCGAGCTTCGAGCGTCTACTGAGAAAGGAGAAGGTGGCCTGGCTCGAGTTTCCATCCGAGACCCGAGCGCCCACTGGGAGAGGAGAAGGTGGCCTGGCTCGACTTTCCATCCGAGCATCGAGCCCCCACTAAAAAAGGAGAAGTGGCCTGGCTCGAGCTTCTATCCGAGCGTCGACCCCTCTGTAATGAAGAGAAGGTGATTTGGCTCACGCTGCGATCCGAGCTCCGAGCGTCCACTGCGAAAGGAGAAGGTGGCCTGGCTCGAGCTTCCATCCGAGCGTCGACCCCTCTGTTATGAAGATGGGGGGAATTGGCTCACGCTTCTATCCGAGCCCTCTGACTTGGTGAAATTTTTTCTGTCCAGCAAATAGGAAGGGGTAGCGGGGTAATTTCACACTTTTTTGCTGACGTCATGGCGCAAGGATCAACGCTTGTTTAGATCTTGGTGGCCGTTAGATCTTGTCAGATAAGATCTAACGGCTAGATCCTCATTTGCGAAAATCGAGGAGTCGTTTTCCACTTTAAAAACCCCCACCCCCCTCTCATTTTCTTATTTACGTCTTCATTACTCACTTTTTAATTTTCAACAAAGAGCAGGAGTTTTAATCGCTGTCGGCAGATTTTCTCGTGAAAGTAACTTTCCACGCATCAGGTTAGTAATTTTCTTTTAGCCCTGTCGCGAACTCAGTCTAGGTCCGAGGCTAGCTCGTCCGGTCGGTCTGGGCAGGAGTCGGAGTTGGAAACGTCCTCGTCCCTGGGCAAGTACCAGGTGAAAGAGGAGGTTCTTTCCGACCCTGGCTCAGACGGGGGTGATGATGTAGTCTTTGTGGTGCAACCGTTGAGGTCGAGGAGGCCGGGAAAGGAGCCCATGGAAGAGGGTGGCGAGGAGGACGTGGGGGACGGCGAGGATGAGGACGAGGAGGAAACGGACAAGGAGACGGGTGATGGTGATGAGGAGATGGGTGATGACGATGAGGAGGGGGATGAAGACGAGCAGGGTGAGGCGGAAGGCGAGGGAGAAGAGGAAGTTGGTGAGCAGGAGACCAGTCAGAGCATGCCCGAGGGGACAGCGGGGGCCAGAGAGGATCTTCCTCCTTTACCACCTTTGTCGACGCCTTCCCCCGAATGCAAGCCTCGGCCACGTCGGAAGAAGAAAGTCATGATTATTCCCCAAAGTCCCTCTTCACAAGACGAGGACGCGCCGAGGGAGGGTCTCGATGTTCCCCCCGTCACCTTCCGGAATCCCGTGTCGATACGCATGTATCCTGACGATATCAAGGATATCTAACCGATCCCTCCTGTGCCGGGTGAGAACACTAGGACGAAGATTCGTGCGGATAACACCCCGAGAAACCTGAGACCGGAGTACCTTAACATCATTAGGGCTGCTTACTATATTCCTCGGGAGTATGAGCTCCTCCTTCCGAGCCCAGGTATCCGTCCTACCACTGTTCTGGCCCCGGGCTATTGCATTTTCCCAGAGGACGCCTTCCTCTCGGGACTGAGGCTGCCCCTGCACCCTTTTGTGAAGAGGGTCTTGAACTGGGCAGAACTGTGCCCCATGCAGTATGGCCCGAACTCTTGGAAGCATCTGATTTGTTTCATTCTGAAATGCCAAGAGAAGGGGGTGAAGCCGAGACTGTCGTACTTCAGAGCCATCTTTGGAATTGGTTCGCTCGGAGACATTGAGAGGGTGTTCTACTTCTCACCGAGGCCGTACAAGAAGGTGGTGCACGGCCACCCAGATTTGATTAAGAATTGGAGGGATAAGTACTTTGTCGTTAAGACAGAAGGGTCGTGGGGGATACCGACCCAATGGAACTTCGTGAAGCCGAAGCGAAAGCCTCCGAAGAAGAGCGAATTATCTGCCAAGGAGTGGGAGGCGGTTGAGACGATAGTTGGGGGTCACAGCATTTCATGGCCTCGTGTGACAGAGATTCACCTAGCAAGGGCCGGAATGAGTCCCGCCGACCCTAGTATGTTTCTTTCCATATTTTTTCATCTTCCTGCCTTCGTGTTAACGTTTAGCCTTTCTTTTCTTATCTTGTTGTAGGGATGTCGGCACAACAAGCGCAGGCCAAAAAGATTTTGCTCGCCGCGGCCGAGAAGACGAAGTTGGAGAAGAAGAAGAAAGATGAGCAGGATCGCTTGGCGGCCGAGAGGAAGAAGTTGGCTGCCCAGGCTCCGCAACCCGGAGGGACCTCGCAGGCGCCCCCTCCAGTGCCCGAGGGACAATCGCCTGCCAAGAAGCAGAAGAAGCAGCACCAGCACCACTCCTGATCGATGAGATCGGCTCGAGACGCGGCGGGCGGCTCGGGGAAGACAGTGGAAGCGCCGTCGCAACAGCTTCCCCCGGTTCGGCCGAGCGCCGCAGAGCTGGTGGGGAGGATGGCGACGATGCCTTTCGTCCCCGACTGGTCGATTTTGAAGGGGGACACTATCCTCGACGGACCCGTTTCGATAGAGTTCGTCTCGAAGGCCATCACCGATCGTGATTGGATGGCCCTGGCGGCGCAGATGGCCGACCAGGCGTATATGCGATGGGCCCAAGCCAACCTCTCGGTAAGTCGGTCGAGGTCTGTTTGTTGACTTGGCTTGTAATTATCACTAATATTGATCTCTTTGAAACAGGCGTTGCTCCACGGCCAGCACGTCCATAAGTGCCTGGAGAAGGAAATTCTCTACGAGCAGAAGCAGGTGGAGAAGTTCCTTCGGGAGCTAAATAAGGCGACGGACGATCTGAAGGAGGCTCGGGAGCAAGTGACCGTTCACGAGGCTCAGTTAGAGTCTCTTGTAAAGATTCATAAGCAGGACCGGGAGAACCTGTTGAAGAAGGTCGCGGCCGAGGCGGCTGAGAAGGACAAGGCGAAGAAGGCCGTGGCGGATTTGGAAGGTGTCCTAGGGGAGACCTTGGTGGCGGCGCAGGACGAGGCGTATGAGCAGGCCAAGTCCCACTTTAAGTACATCTACCCGAGTGCAGCGTCGACCACCTCATCTTCGGATGGAAACCGGACCTGCCTTCGACCCCTGGTGGTGATGGTGGCGAAGAAGGCCAAGGCGATGAAGAGGTGCAACTCGACCCCCAAGACTAGATGTTTTTGTATTTACTTTTTTTTGATATAAAATGCCTTCGGCGGACTGGCCCCCGCAACTTGTACCAAAATTTTGAGATGAAATGAAATAGACTTTTTGTTCCGACCCTTCGACACTTGCATTTTTGAGATGTTTGTTTTTCTTTTGGTAGACTTTGGCTCGTCAACAAAAGTTGGCTCGGGACCAAGAGGCCGCCAAGAACTATTTTCTGAACAAGTCAAGAGAGCTCGGCCTAGAGGTGGCTCGTTTGAGAAAAATCGTTGCCGACTAGGACTGGTGGGTCATCGAGACAGACTGGTCGGCCTCGAAAACCTCTAGTGGGCGCTCGGCCTCGGAGTCTTTCCTTCGCGAGGCCGTCATGGAGAAAGAATTGGAGGTTCGTCAGTTGAAGCTCATTTTGGGTGCGGGCCTAGTTGAAGAGGCGAGCAACTCCACCCCGGGGCGGTCGCTGCCATTCTCGCTGGTTGAGGCCCAGCCGAATGATGCTGGGAGCTTGGTGGCGGGGGCGTCTTCAATGATCGGCCCAACCGAACGTAATAAGAGCCTTGAATTTGAGTTCCCTGACGAGTGCGAGTGAGTTGAGTTTTTTCATTGTATTTGTATTGACGTTCATCGAGTTGTAAGCAATGAGCAATCAATGAGTAATCAATAAGAACATTTGTTTCTCGGATCCTTGTTTGCCTCGGGTGCCGAGGGTGCCCAGTTGTGAAATCTACGAAGGGTCGCAACTGACGCGACTGCGCCATTAATTGCGACGTTTCGCATTCCAATGAACATTTATGGTGACGTTTCGCCTTCTGCCGTTTCGCATTCCCAAGCGTAATAAATGAGGGTCTCAGTGGGCTATATAATCACCACTCCCCTTGTCAGTTGTTATGCAGTGAGTCATCTGACTCGGGTGCCTGCCGAAGGCGGGCGCCCATAGAATACAATATTTTCGAGCACCCCGGATCGGAGGCACACCGATCACCCTTGAACTATTCGGGGTTCAGGCCGTCATGGCCGTGGGACCCCGGGTTGTTCGTTGGTGAGCGGTGGGCCGACCGATCGTTTGGGGGGTCGGGAGAGCCGAAGCTTGGTGGCTCTTCTGTCATCCGGGAACAATTCAGGGTTTTGGGTTTGTAAAAGCCGTAAACCCCGAGTTGTTCTTGGGCGAGAGGAGGGTCAGCTGACAAGCTCGAATGCCGGGGGCGCTTGTTCCGGAACGGGGAGAGCAGCGGGTCGGTGGCTCCCCTGCCATCCTCGAACAGTTCGGGGTTTTGGTTTGTAAAAGTCGTAAACCCCGAGTTATTCGCGGGTGAGAGGGTGGTCAATAATTCGACTCGAGGCTCGGGGCGTCTGCCGAAGGCGGACGCCCTAAACCTTAATAAGAAATTTTCTCAACACATGGTGAGGGACCCAGTTGCGGGGGCATTTGAGGATCGCCCTCGAGCGTTGAGGTTGCGGTGCCCGTGGAGAGGGCACCCGCCTTGCTCGGGGTCGACGCCGAGCTCCTGCATACGTTCACGGGGAGAGACGGTGCGGGCGTGGCTGGCAGATGTCGCCTCGTGCGTCGGTTGATGGCCTCTTAGGAGGCCAAACCGAGCGAGGGACGGATGCCGAGCCCCCATACCGGTGAGAAAGGCAATTGCAGGCGTAGCGGAGGGTCGCCGCCGAGCGTCAAGGTCGCGGTGCCTTGGAGAAGGCACCCGCCTTGCTCGGGGGTCGACGCTGAGCTCCTGCACATGTTCTCGAGGAGAGACCGTGCGGGCGTGGCTGGCAGATGTCACCTTGTGCATCGGTTGATGGCCTCTTAGGAGGCCAAACCGAGCGAGGGACGGACGCCGAGCCCCCATACCGGTAAGAAAGGCAATTGCAGGCGTAGCGGAGGGTCACCGCCGAGCGTCAAGGCCGCGGTGCCTTGGAGAAGGCACCCGCCTTGCCCGGGGTCGACGCCGAGCTCCTGCACATGTTCTCGGGGAGAGACGGTGCGGGCGTGGCTGGCGGATGTCGCCTCGTGCGTCGGTTGATGGCCTCTTAGGAGGCCAAACCGAGCGAGGGACGGATGCCGAGCCCCATACCGGTGAGAAAGGCAATTGCAAGCGTAGCGGAGGGTTGCCACCGAGCGTCAAGGCCGCGGTGCCTTGGAGAAGGCACCCGCCTTGCTCGGGGGTCGACGCCGAGCTCCTGCACATGTTCTCGGAGAGAGACGGTGCGGGCGTGGCTGGCGGATGTCGCCTCGTGCGTCGGTTGATGGCCTCTTAGGAGGCCAAACCGAGCGAGGGACGGATGCCGAGCCCCCATACCGGTGAGAAAGACAATTGCAGGCATAGCGGAGGGTCACCGCTGAGCGTTAAGGCCGCGGTGCCTTGGAGAAGGCACCAGCCTTGCCCGGGGTCGACGCCGAGCTCCTGCACATGTTCTCGGGATAGGCCTTTTATGATGCGAGCGTTGAACCCTAGGTTTGTAAGATAAGCCTGTGGGGCTCGCGCTTTTATCCGGGCGCCGAGTTTTAGGCTTTGTAAGATAAGCCTGTTGGCGCTCGTGATGTCATCCGGACGTCGAGTACTAGGCTTATAAGATAACCCTGTTGGCGCTCGCGGTTTTATCCGGGCGCCGAGTTTTAGGCTTGTAAGATAAGCCTGTTGGCGCTCGTGATGTTATCCGGGCGCCGAGTACTAGGCTTGTAAGATAAGCCTGTTGGCGCTCACGGTTTTATCCGGGCGCCGGACCCTAAGGTTGTGAGATAAGCTTGTTGGGCTCGCGCTGTTATCCGGGCGCCGAATACTAGGCTTGTAAGATAAGCCTGTTGGCGCTCATGGTTTTATCCGGGCGCCGAGTGTTAGGCTTCCAAGATAGGCCTGTTTGGCTCGCGGTTTTATCCGAGCGTCGAGTACTTAGGCCTGTAGGATAAGCTTGTTGGCGCTCGCGGTTTTATCCGGGCGTCGAATCCCAAGGTGTCCTTTATCTGTTCACAAGATTTGGGTTATGAGCTTGTTTTAAGAAAGCTGACATGTTTACAATATATGAGATTTATATGGAAGTCTAGGCACGACGTGCCGTTTACAGGACTTTACAAAACACTAGGCACGACGTGTCGATTACAATCATTACATTTTATATAGAAGTCACTCTCCTAAGAACTTAATCAAGTGCTCCGCATTCCAGGGCCTCTTGATGGGCTTGCCGTCGGCGTCAATCAGGCGATAGGTGCCCGGTCGCACGACTTCTGACACCTTGTAAGGGCCCTCCCAGTTCGGTGCCAACTTTCTTTTCTGGCCGGGGTTGGATACCGCCAGCTTCCGGAGGACAAGATCTCCGAGTTTAATGTCGGTTGGGCGCACCTTCTTGTTGTAGAACCTCTCAATCCTTTGTTGGTAGATGTTCCTTCTAATGGCCGACTTCTTCCTGACCTCGTCAATGAGGTCCAGGTCGGCTCGTAGCTGTAATGAGTTACTTGCCTCATCGAAGGCCATGATTCGGGGAGAGGGGATCCCTATCTCCAGGGGAATGACAGCCTCGGTACCGTACGTCAGATTGAAGGGCGACTCCCCTGTTGGTATCCTCTTCGTCGTTCGGTGTGCCCAGAGAACACTTGGCAGCTTGATGACCCATAATCCCTTGGAGGAATTATCGAGTCGCTTCTTGAGTCCATCGAGGATCTAACGGTTTGCATTTTCTGCCTGCCCGTTGGACTGGGGATGACATACCGAGGAGAAGCGCTGCTGGATACCGAGATCTTCGCAGAACTTGCGGAAATTCTTGCCCGCGAATTGGGTCCCATTATCTGTGACGAGCACTTGAGGGATCCCGAACAAACAGATGATGTGCTTCCAGAAGAATTGCTGCGTCTGTTGCTCGGTGATTGTTGCTAACGGCTCCGCCTCGATCCATTTGGTAAAGTAGTCGAAGGCTACTATAAGAAATTTTCGCTGTCCTGTTGCCTTTGGAAAGGGGCCTACCAGATCCATACCCCACATGGCAAAGGGGGTCGGACTGGCCATTGAGCGGAGGTTTGCTTGCGGGGCCCTTTTGACGGGCGAGAACCTTTGACAGGGGCCACATTTCTTGACAAGGGTTAGAGCGTCCTGCAACATGGTGGGCCAGTAGTACCTGTAGTTCAAAGCCTTCCGCGCGAGCGAGCGACTTCCCATGTGGCATCCGCCGATCCCCTCGTGTAGCTCCTTGAGAGCATATTTGGCTTCATCTGGAGTGAGGCAGCGCAGATAGGGTCGGCCGTCCGAGGTCGTATAGGACCTTTTGAAGAGTGTTGAGTCGATCATGGTGAATCTTTCCGCTCGGGCCCTGACCCGTCTTGCCTTAGCTCGGTCTTCCGGGAGCTCTCCCTTGACGAGAAATCGCCTAATAAGAGTGGTCCAGTCGTTGGGGGGAGCTCCGTCTTCAATGCACAAGACCTCCGGGATGTCGATGCTCGGTTTTAACATGACTTCGATCAGGACTGTGCGGTCGAGACCTTCGAAGGATAAGGAAGCCAATTTTGATAGGGCGTCAGCCTGGACATTCTGTTCTCGGGGGATCCTTACAACGGCCGACTCGTCGAAGGACGTTAGTAGGCGTTGAACGACCGTTTGGTACCGAACCATTCGATCGTCACGGGCCTCGTATTCTCCGGTGATCTGGTTGACCATGAGCTGTGAGTCGCTAAAAACCCTGATCTGTCTGGCGCCGGCCCGATGGGCCAGGGTGAGCCCGGCGATCATGGTCTCGTATTCGGCCTCGTTGTTGGAGGCCGGAAAGTTGAGGCGGAGGCAGTATTGGAGAAGAAAACCATCCGGGCCTTGCAGAATAATGCCAGCTCCGCTACCCGCCTCGCAGGAGGAGCCATCGACGTAAACTTTCCACGTCTGACCGGCTTCCTTGCTCGCGGGATGCTCGGAGATGGTGCATTCCGTAATGAATTCTGCAAGTGCCTGCCCCTTGATGGCTGTTCTGGGCTGATAGCCGATGTCGTACTGGCTGAGTTCGATCGACAATTTGACGAGTCGACCCGAGCTCTCCGGCTTGTAGAGTACGGCCTTTAGGGGTTGGTCGGTCAGTACCTGGACCGAATGAGATTGAAAATATGGGCTGAGTTTTTGCGAGGCCATGACCAGGGCGTACGCTACCTTCTCCATCCGAGAGTATCTGGTCTCGGCGTCGAGCAGGACCTTGCTGACGTAGTACAGAGGCTTCTGTGATCCCTCTTCCTCCCGAACGAGAACGACGCTGAGCACCTTCTCCGAGGCTGAAAGGTAGAGCCACAGTGGCTCTCCTGGTTCGGGCTTGCTGAGGAGCGGAGGGTTTGCGAGGTACTCCTTCAATTGGGCGAAGGCCTCTTGCTGTTGGGTACCCCACTCGAACCCTCCGGTGCCGCGCAGGGCTTTGAAGAACGGAAGAGACTTCTCTCCAGACTTGGAGAGGAAACGGCCGATGGCCGCCAGTCTCCCCGTCAGCCACTGGACCTCTTTGATGTTCCTGGGAGGAGCCATGTCTAAAATGGCCTGGATTTTCTCGGGGTTCGCCTCGATGCCTCGCTGGCTGACAATAAAGCCAAGGAATTTTCCCGCGGAGACGCCGAAGGCGCATTTGGTCGGATTGAGTCTCATATTATGGGTCCGAATTACCCCAAAGGCCTCCTCCAGATCGGCGACGTGATCCTCCCCCCGCTGGCTTTTGACGAGCATGTCGTCCACATACACCTCCATATTGCGCCCGATTTACTCCTTGAAGACCCGGTTGACGAGTCTCTTATAGGTGGCGTCTGCGTTCTTCAGCCCGAAGGGTATGACCCTGTAACAGTACAACCCCTGGTCTGTAACGAAGGACGTCTTGGCGATGTCGGGAGGGAACATGCGGATCTGGTTGTAGCCTGAAAATGCATCTATGAAGGATAGGAGCTCGTGACCCGAGGTTGCATCGATAAGAGCATCGATTCTGGGGAGGGGGAATGGATCCTTCGGGCACGCCTTGTTGAGGTCCGTGAAATCTATGCAGATCCTCCAGCTTCCGCTTGCCTTCTTGACCATGACGACGTTCGCCAGCCACTCGGGATAGCTGACTTCTTGGATGAAGCGTGCGGCCAGGAGCTTGTCGACTTCCGCATTCACCGCCTGCTGTCGCTCCGGAGCGAACTTACGTCGCTTTTGGACTACCGGCTTTGACCCGGGGATCACGCTGAGTTTGTGCATGATGAGATCCTCGGAGATGCCGGGCATGTCAGAAGGCTTCCAGGCGAAGAGGTCGACATTGCGGCGAATGTAGGTAATGAGGTCGGACTTAAGGTGAGGGGTGAGGGAGCGACTTACTCGAAATTGCTTCGTCGGATCCCCTGTCTCGAACGAGATGTCTTCCAGCTCGTCTGCCGACTCCGGCTCTGGCTGGGTCCTCTGGGGCCGCATCTCGACGGCGTCGAGGGGAAACACGCCGCTCCCGATTGCTGTCATGTAACATGAGCGAGCAGATTCTTGGTTCCCCCGGACTACTCCCACTCCGGTTTTGGTGGGGAACTTCATTTTCTGGTGATAGGTCGAGGGAACAGCCTGGAGGGAGCAGAGGCCCGGGCGACCGAGTATAGCATTGTAGGCCACCTTGACGTTCACTACCATAAAATCCATGGACTCGGTTCTCCGGTTAGGGGTCGTTCCTGCCGTGACATCCAGTGTGACGATCCCTTCAATTGTTACAGGGACGCCCGAGAACCCGTGCAAGGTGTACCCCACCGGCTTGAGCTTGCTACGGGGCAGCTTTAGGTTCTCGAAAGCTTCGAGGAACAGAATGTTGACCGAACTCCCGTTATCTACAAGGATCCGCCGAGCATCGAAATTTACCATGCTGAGATTGATCACAAGGGCGTCGCAATGTGGGAGCCGCACCCCCTCCAGGTCATCCCCCGAGAAGGAGACGGGGAGTTGTTGAATTTGAGGGGGGGAGAGGTCCTTGGACGGCGTTAACATCCCGGTTGAACGCCTTGCGGGAAGTGTTGGACTCCCTCCCATGGGCCCCCCGTGGACGCAGTGTAATATGGCTTGGCCATCAGGCTCCTCGAGCTCACGCTCTCGCTCGAGGAGCTGCAGGGGAGCTCGAGGAGGAGGTGGGGTTCTCCTGTTCCTCGTTTCCCTCTGCCCCCGAGCATCATCTCGTTTGTACTCCCGAAGGTACCCTCGCTGAATGAGGGCCTCGATCTCGTCTTTCAGGGCACGGCAGTGATCCGTGTCGTGCCCGTTGTCCCGGTGGAAGCGGAAGTAGAACCGCTGATCCCTTTTCTTGCTAGTGTTGCTGGACGGTCGAGGGGGATACTGAACGAGGTCTCTGTCCTCGATTGCCAGGAGTATGGAGGACACATTTTGGGTCAGTGGGGTATACCTCTCGAAGCGAGGGACCGGTGGAACCTTCTTCATGCCACCCGCGTCCCTCGGAGCCTTTTTCGATGGCTCGATTTCTTCGGCCTTCCGTTTCCCCTTCCCGGGGGCCTCCCTGGAATCTACGGGGTTCAGGGCCTCTTCTGCCCTGATGTACTTTTCGACCCGATTGAGGAGGTCAGGAAAATCTAAGGGGGGTTTCTTCGCCAGAGAGGCCTTCAGCTGTCCATGACGGACGTTGTGCCGAAATGCCGCGGAGGCGACGCCAGGATCGAGGGAGGATACAGACCTTGCCTCTGTGGTGAACCTTCGGACGAACACCCTGAGCGATTCCCCCTCCATCTGCCGGAGTCCGAGTAAGGAGGCACTCGTCCTCTCGGCCTTCCGGCTGGTGACTAAGTGGGCAAGGAAATTGCCCTCTAGTTGGTCGAAGGAGTAAATGGAGCCAGGGGCCAGTTTAGAGAACCATTCACGTGCCGGACCCCGGAGTGCGGCAGGGAAGGCTCGACACGGCAGGGGATCCGAAGCGCTGTGAATCATCATCAGGGTTTTGAAACCCTCCATGTGATCAGCAGGATCACCCTCACCGTCATAGGTCTCGAACTGAGGTGGTCGGAAATTCCGAGGTATTTCCGCTTGGAGGATGAGGGCAGAGAAAGGGGGCCGGACAGGTCTGTACCCCTGAGCGGCTCCGAGGCCTCCATCGCCTATGTGATCGATTCGGTCCTCCATTTCTTGGAGGCGCCTCAGGAGTGCGCCATCGTCCTCCGTCGGGATTGTTGACAGGCGGGACACGCTTGCCTCGGCGTCCGACCTGGTTTGGGAATGGCGGGCTTCATCCCTGGGGGCCCGTCGGAGAGCCCCAAGAATTTCCCTTCGGAAATCCTGGAACTCCTTGTGAGTGACTGGGGCTCCCTCGACCATGTTCGGTCGGTCTGAAGGTTGCCTTCCGACACGGCTGAGCGCTGGCCTCCGTCCCTCGGGCGGCGGTCTTGGATGGTTCGGGGCCGAGTTGGAAGCGGCCCTTCCCCTGCTGTGGCTAACCTGCCGGTTGATGATTATCCCCCGTAGGTCGGGCTGGACCTGACGGGTGACGCTCCTCTGGGATCCCTGATGGGGAGCCCCGTGCTTTGATGTGCGTGGCTCGGCGTTGGCAATTGGCGGGGGTAAGTCCCGTCGGTTGACGGAGGCAGCAGCCCCCTTGCCTTTGGAGGCCATGAGAGTTCGGATGTCAAGGTACCTTGATGGTCGGGCTCTGGTCGACTTCTGAAGCAGCTTTCCCACAGACGGCGCCAACCTGATGCGGTTTGTTTCTGGGAGACGTGTGGATGCATCAGATGTGAGTTCCTACTCGATTTGTATTTGAAGGAGGAAGCTACTGATCAGACGACCCTCGGGTGGCCGAGTGGTATCGGTGACAGGCTGGGGTGAGGCGAGGCTGGATGCTCGGCTCGGATCAGGGGGCTCGAATCCGAGGTCTTGTGTACCTGCAGACGGTCTATCAACACCGGGGTTTGTCCCGGTGGCAGACCCTCCGACGATCTAGTCAGTCACTTAAGATAGAGCAACAGTAACTAGGGTTTTGTGGAAGAAAGATTGATTACCTATAAACAGGGGGGAGGGTCTGGTATTTATAGAGGAAGCCAATCGGGTCCAAACCCGTTTGGGGCTGGGCCAGACCCGGTTACCCGAATGGCTGAAGTGGTGGAAAAACCGGGCGGTATAGAGTTGACGTGGCAGACGCCGGAGCGGTTTCCGGGCTGACGTGGCAGAACTCCGGGCGGTTTTCCGGTGCTGACGTGACAGATCAGAAGGATCAGATGGTGCGCGCATCTCTGAGGGAATCCAGTGGTCCAGGATGGGTCATGCTATTTCTGACCCATATCAATACACACACACTTTTAATGTAGTAAGGTTAGAGGTTTGAGCCAAACCTCTTAGGTACAGAACACTGACCTTCTTTGATCAAATTGAAACAATGGTCTATTAACAATCTCATTCTGATTTGATTCACGAAAACATTAAATTTGGATGCATACAATAGTATAAAAGAAGAGAAAATTTTGAACATGACTTGAAGTTAGGAGTATTCTATCATTCAGTATCATTAAGTATAGTGTGTGCGTGTGTGTATATATACAGGTGAGGAATAGTTTGAACTTTGCTCATCTATCTGGAATCTCGCATGTCATAGAGTTCTGTCGCAGTTTCAACGTACCCTATTCTTACAGTTACCTTTCATAAAGAAGAAAAAGGCCTAGATCGATCAACCATGCAGGAACCTTCTAATAATTCCATTTACGGGAAGGTTCAATACTAGAGAGCTGGTATCAGGTTCTAAAGGGTCGGGTTCTCCACTATCCGGATCCAGTACCACACGGATCCAAAAATTGGACCAGGACCCGGACTTGCAAGAACCGGATCCAGGTCCTAGTTAAAAGAATTTATCCGTCGGGTCCGGTAGCAAAAAATAAATATTTGCACTTAAGTATTTTTTGCACCCGATATCCTATAGTTCCAGTAATTTTTACACTGAAGTGCATGAATAATTATTATATTTACACATCTATCTTCAACAATTACTTTTATATGTATATTTTTATAACTCTATTATTCAAATTCTATATTTTTGGAGGTATTTTTTAACGGGTCCGGATCTGGGTCCGGGTCGGTTTTATTTTAAGCGGATCCGGACCCGGATCCGGATCCTGAGCCTGACCCGAAAGTGCATCTGGTCTTATTTTAAGATCCGGACCCGGACTCCTCTAGATCGGGTCAGTTCCGGTCCAATATCGTGTTCTGAGTCTCGGGTAAATGTGGCGGTGCTATTCAATATATACAATCACGGTCCATAAGATTACAAACGAAGCCAGCTCATCATATTTTAACGCAACAGCGAATTGAATGACTTGATCAATCATGTGCACTGGACTCCCACAAATACACACGTCAAACACCATAATAACAACCAACCATACACACGTAAATACAATAGCCCTTCATGAACCTAGCAATCGATCATAACTCAACCTTCATCAAGTGTGTTGTACGCGTTAAGAACAACTGTCGAAGGACCCGCTTTTAAAAGTAGTACGTGCTAGTCAATGAACTCACTGAGTGTGTTGTTTCTTCCAATTGGTGGGTGTATCAAACACTACACTGCTAGTAGTGGTTCCTTTCTCTTTCATTGTTGAAATGAAATCATATATATGTATGCATTTCCCAATGTCTGTCTGTCGGTCTGTCTGTCTGTCTGTCTCTGAGCTGAGACTGAGACTCTGCTCTACTATTCGATAAATCTCCTCCTGTTCAACTCTTGTATGTCAGATACATGATGGATATTCCCATAAAAGGGTGATTAATAATTAAGGGGTGGTGGTATCAGTACGTACGTTCAACCAAAAACTGAAGTTTTGTTCAGATTGGGCTTTCTCTCTCCGGATATGACGGCCTCTACTATTATTGACATTTCAGAACTCCTCCCCTCCCCTCAGAACTGCATAGTACTACTGTTTACTTACGTACTGTATCTCAGAATTAATTGAGCCCAATTCAATTTCATCTGCAAAGTGTAGAGAATATTTACTTTAACACCCTTGTCTGAATTTACGTTAGTGGTAAGCCCTTTGATTTTCCGTTCTTCACTTCTGTCTTCTGCGTAGTAATTTGTCCCCACTGTAGAAAGACCCTACCAGCGGACGGGACGACCATAACTCCCAAGTTATTGTGAGGATAATTTTGGGTTTAGAATTTATATTAATTCTAACATGTAGGGTTCTTATATGTTGAGAGAGCTTTGCACTCGCGAAAAACATTACATCTAAAAAATGAACAGTACATGTCTGAATTGAACACATCTTAAGAACAAAACGAATTTGGTATACCTGGAAGGGAAATATGACACCTCAACGTATCTTGCAGATAATATTTTCTGTTTGGATATACTGTCTACTTTTCACCTTTTTTTTAAAAAAAATTTTTTTTTTATTGCGAATGTTGTTTCTTATAATACGGTGGAGTACTCTACTAAGATATGTGACACCAACTCCTTTTTATTTCTTTCTTTTTTCTTTTCCGTTTCTGCAGGGGTTAAACCTAAACCTCCGACGTCTTGTTCATTAACAAAAAACACCTACAACTAAATTATAGTGGCAATTGCCGATGCACAATAATTATTGTGGTTAGACATAGAGGTTGTTAGAACTTGAATTTCGAAAACCAGAAAAATCGTAATAGTCTTTGTGAAGAAATACAATTGCAAGGATAAAAAAACAAATCAGACAATTCAATACAGAGTCGAGATTAAGATCTTTGTCCTTAAACCAAAGTTCGCCCATAGTGAGATGGTAGTTGACGAAATGTCTCTCAAGATACAACTGTATTTACCTTTCTGTAAATAGCAACACCTAGCTTCAGAGATACCAGCGAACTAGTAGCTGAGTTGCACTCTCAGATTCAGACTCAGAGGAAGAAGAAAAAGGAGTTTGTAAAATTTTGAACTGTGTGTCTTGACGGACAAAAATGACTGCACTTATAGGAGATGATGAGTAATTGATGGATCCATTACTCTGTAACAGCAGAGTAATGGCTTAAAAAACGTAACTGATGGATCCATTATTCTGCTGTTATAGAGTAATGGCACCAGTTATAGAATTTCAAACGCCTCAACAGTAAACTGGGTCGAGAAAAAAATTGGAGCTGGACAAAAAATAATTTAGGCCAGACTAAACCAAGGCCGGAGCCGGGCCGAACGCACGCGCGCGTGTGTTTGTAACTTTGGCTAGGTCCTCTCTCCACTACATGTTAGTGGTAACTCCAAGGCTACACCATTTAGTTCATTTCTTTAGCTTATATACATGAAAAAAATTTCTCAACTTTCGATGCGGGACTATTCATTTTTTCCAAATTCCCAAGTTAATATATTTCGAGTACCCAACTTTGGACCAACATTTTTCATTCATACGAAATCCATTTTTAGCAAATGAGTATATTACGGAATAGTACTCGGCGAGAGGAACGCAATCCAATTACTTTCTAGTGCCGCAGATGGCCGGAGCCCACCGGAATCAGACTCGGAAAATATGCCAAAAATATTTCCAACAGTTATGTGGTGGGTGGTGGCTCGTGAGCAGATTTGATTGAATCGATTCCTGGTAGTATGGCTATGAGCGAGTTGCACATGTTCTTGTTTCTTTGTTTGTTTTATTTATCGGTTTGATTATACTTCATTATTAGCTCCAATAGGAAATCCAGTGACTGGTTGGTCACTTCGACTCAAAAGAGACATGAGCCACCCCCACCCCCAATTGTAATGAAATGCTTGAGACCAGTTGGTTGCTTTGACTCAAAGAAAGACACAAGACCCACATTGTCGAGCGCCTAATCAAATCATCTTTGATCTATCTTCATTTCTAGTAATCTAGCTTAAACACCAGTTGTCGTCAAGGACTCTTACTAAGGGATCGAGAATCAAACGATGAGCTGTGTGGCAGGAGGAATTTTCTTTTTTTTTATCAAGTAATTTTTTTGCTAATCAAATATCACGTAAATTAAGTGAGATAAGAATAATAATGCCTCTAAAACTTCAGCTGCTTCTTCAAGCCCATTTTGCTTTCTTTCAGCCTCTACATATTTTGTCCTTTTAATAATTGAATATCATTTTTTAGCTAGGCTCTTGTTGGGCTCCATTTACGATCCAAGCCCACCAAGTAGAAATGGAAAATCAATCATGCACATGTGTAAAGTTTACTTTGTACACAGAGAATATAAACAAGCTAAACAATTGTGTACTATGTTGTTTTTATATGCTCTCGTTTGAGTACATTTGGTTTCTGTTTTGGTGTATCTAAGTTTTTCGACCTATCTGTTTGTATGTTTCCGTTATATATCTCGATGGTTGTTTGGTCATCTTTACATTTCAAAAAAAAAAAAAAAACACCAAGCTAAACAATCATGCAAAGATGTAAAGATTATCAAAAAATAACAAGCTTATGATTTCAATGTTTAGAAAAATGTTTTCAAAATTTTAGGAGAATAATAGTTATATCATATAAGTTGCTGACTTTATTGCATGTTAAAATATATCATTTACGATTGCCATCTTTGTGTAAATTTTTAATACAATCATTTTATTTATGCATATATACAGAACTTCTAGTTACATTTAATAGTAATCTACACGTGCAACCGTTCTAATTTTTATTATTATAGAGTAAATAATAAGACGTAATCTGAACTCAAACCTGAAACCTCCATTTACTCATACATACTATTTTAAATTATCCCTAATGGTACAAACTTTTATTTTATATGAGTGACACAATTATAAATGATTATGTCGTAAATAAATTTAAAATTTGAGGGTATTTTGATAACTAGCAACAGTTGAGTAATGAATGGTTAATATAAATCGCACTTAAAAATAAATGGTTGAGATTAAATAATTGAATGTCTACAAAATTATAGGTTGTCTACAAATTAATGATAATTCCAACTCTCCTATTTGAATATTAGAGATTAGAGATTAGAGATATTATAGATTAGTTTTTAAATTTACCTAAATTACGCCTGTGAGTGGTGCTGCCAACTCTAATATACTGCTTGCAAAATTCTCCACCCTCACACAATTTCGTAGTCATTGTTAGAATGTGATTATGAAAATTTTCAATCTTTACCACAATTTTAATGCGGATTTAAACAAAAGAAAAATACTGCTGCGTATTGACCACGTCTCGACCCACAATTTATTGGGTATTACAATTTTCCTCAACTCTTCTACAACTTCGAAGTTTTAGCTTAGTAGCAGAGACTTTCGAGACGAGGCAATGTACATAAGAGGAAATACTCATACTAATTTCTTTAGTAACACTAGATCTTTAAATTCTCAGACTAGTCCATGCATTAGTTAAGTTTAATTGAAAAGCTAACGCTAGCTCACTGATAAACTCTCTGAATTTAAAATTATCATACATTCTTCTATAAAAAAATATCAAATTAAAAGAATGAAGCCATACAGTTTCACTTACCATATAGCTAGCTCACTGCTCACCCAAGCTCTTTATCACCTTCATCATCCTTATTTAACGATCGATCGAATACAAACAAAATTTCGACCATTTATTGCCAAATAATCTTCGTACGTAATTATGCTTCCGTTTCCCTTTGTAATAATCTTTGCATTCATCTTAATCAGTTGCATATAACCAAATCTACACACTGAAAATTACACGTTGCAACATGCACAAACCCTAACAAATCTTTTACAACAAAAAATTGCGCATACTGCAGATGACAATAATATTAATGAATACCAACATCTATTAGGCCTAAATATATATATGAACACAAACTTTACATTAATGAATGCAGTAGCATGAAACAATCATCAAAAACACTTCATCAAGCTAAGGCTCATAACCTAATCGGAGCTCCAAGTCGACTTCCCCTCTCTCTCCTATCTCCCTCGATCTCAATACTTCCCTCTCACCCTCATCCACTCTGAACCCTAACTTCAAGTCCTCACCAAAAAGACTCAACTCCCTCGTCCCCCTCCTTGTATCCCTCTTGATAGACCCTGACGCTGATGGCAAGAACACACCATAATTCTTCAGAGACTCAGAGACCGGAGGATAAACAGATCGATGTTCACTATAATATTCGGATTCATCTTCACCAACCTGCGAAGAAGGGGATGGATTATGCCTCATCTTAGCCCGATCCTTGCGGTGGATGTTCATGTGGCCACCCAAAGCTTGGGCAGTAGAGAAGCCCCTCTTGCAAAAGATGCACTCATAGAACCTTCCGGCGCTTGTTGTCATATGCACGATGATAGGGTCTTTGATTGATTCTGCATCACCTTCCATCGAAATATATATATAATTAATATTGAAAAGTTTTAGATATAGGAAGAATGGAAGAATTAAGTAGTAGAAGATATATTAGGGATTATTAGGGTTTGTAGAAGGGTTGAGAAGGGGCCGGGCAAGGAGAAGACATAGCAATTGTCATGAGTAGAGAGTGGTAAAGACTATTAGAGTGATAGCCGATAGGAGAGACGCGGTTTG
Source organism: Hemerocallis citrina (assembly GCA_017893485.1). Classification (NCBI taxonomy): domain Eukaryota; kingdom Viridiplantae; phylum Streptophyta; class Magnoliopsida; order Asparagales; family Asphodelaceae; genus Hemerocallis; species Hemerocallis citrina. The sequence continues at coordinate 95,976 of JACEHZ010000483.1, read as the reverse complement.
TTGGAGCTTAGTTGATGGTGTTTTCTTTTTAGCCGGCAATGAGATTGTATCTCCATCATTCCCATGTTGTTGTTTAAAAAATTATGAATGGAAGAAAATATAAAATTACAAAACCTAGTGAGGGTTTTGTTTTGCTTCCTGTAGAATTCAAGTGTTGCGTAGGATGGGGGTTGTTAGACTTTCTAGGTTTGAAGTACATTTTAGGGGTCTTCATTTCTTTTGTTGATGACTCTTTTTTGACTTAATTTTCTTCAACAGAAATATTAGGTCATGACTTTTTTTCCATCTTTATTTTGCAGAAAATAAAAAATAATATATTGTGTTTGATCATTAATGAGAGATAACGACATAAAAGACTTGGATGATAACTTGCATATATGTGTACGTGGTTAACTGGTCATATATAAAATTGACAATTATAATTAGAAAATAGTTTTATGCACGAGGGCGGTCATATTAAACTTGTATATTTATATGATATAATGACATTTGGTATGATATGCTTAGCCTTCATAAATTTTTTTTTATCGTTAAACGGTGGGTTAATCTCCGCGTTTCATTAATAAGAAATTAACAAAATATACAACAAAAAATAAGACTTATGAAGCTCACATCCCAACAGACTGGGTTTCAGATTTCATACACTCCAACCAACAAACAAAAAGAACGAAATATAATCCTATTGATTGTCCGACAGAACCACAACAAATTTCTCGTGCCAATTTGAGCTCACTCTCTCACTCAGACCCTCGCTTGTACACCGTTTTTTCTCTTCAACTATTGCACGATTGCCTCCGTCGCCCGCAGCAGTGAGCCGAACGTCAACACTAAGCACTCTAAGAGAGAAACCACAGGCACTCCGCCAACCTGATAACACCCTGTCCAGATTGAGTTCTCGTTCTCTTGCCCTCGCTTAACCCTAGTTGACTCTCACCGCCAAATCGCGACGAAAGTAGGCGTCGCACCTAACCCCTCCAAGCTCCCCTGGCGTGAGAGAAACCAACGACACTCCTCACTTTGACCAAACCTGATCAAAGAAGAACCCAAACCCTGAAATTGTCTGACCACCGTCGCCTACACCAGTTAGAAAATATTTTGCTGCTAATTGTAAATCAGTAATTTGGATATCAGGGACACTTTGGATGTTAGGGACTCCTCAACTTCCATTCGAATTTCAAAACTTAATTTGAAATTCAAAATTCCCCTTACGACAACATTCCAAATCAAATCAAAACTCCTCTTCCCCCTGACTCTCTCCTCTTTCTCGCCCACATCCCTCCACGGCAGCTCCCAACCCGATGGATCCCCCAACCTCCTCGCGCACGGCCATCGGCCCCGCCAACGCTGCTGCCAAATTGGGAACCATTGCCGTTCGCACCCGCCAAGACTCCGACGCGATGCTCGCACCCGATAGATCCCCAACTTCCTCGCGCACAGTCGTCGACCCCGCCAAGACTGCGGCCAAATTGGGACCCATCGCCGCTCGCACAAGACGCTGACGCCGGTGCAACTCCGAGTGGTGGCCGCGACCATCCACCCCTTCCTCTCCGCCACGCGGATGTGGCTCAGACCGGCGAACAAAAGAAAAGTTGGGATTGAGGAGAAAAAATAAGAAGAAAAAAGAGACGACGAGACTGTGTGGGCGAGGAGGCTTAGTCTTCACATTATATTGTACATTTACACTTTAGTTCAAACGATGCAATTGAAAGTTTAAAACTAATCTACGAAAACTTGTTGGAATATGTATTAAATATTCTCTCTGTGAAGGTCAAGGTTCAATGAGGAGTTGCACAGTCGGCCTACGACTATAGGTGAATCAACATGAGCCAACCAATCGATATGAAACTAGTGGAGCCATATTTTGACTTGAATTCTATATCAATCTAATAAAGCTTGAAAACAAGTCGAGTGGAGATAACAGTGTTGTGTGTGTTTAATTTCAAGCCACTAACCAGGAGCATAAATGCTCTTGTTAATTAGTCTTTCACTAAATATTATGGAGGAGGATAATATTTCTTCGTGTACCAAGTATAACTACCTGACATGTATGTACAAATTAATTAAACTAAGTAGCTGATGCGGTTTGTTTTTGGAGAACGTGTGGATGCACCAGGCGTGAGTTCTTACTCGATTTGTATTGAAGGAGGAGACACCTATGCAGACGATCCTTGGCTGGACGAACGGTACCGGGGTAGGCGGTATTGAGGTGGAGGCTGATGCTTGGCTCGGATCTTTGGAGCTCGGATCCGAGGGTCTTGTGTACCTGCAGACAGTCTCGGAACACCGGGGTTGGTCCCGGTGGCAGACCCCCCGACGATCTAGTCAGTCACTAAGGGAGAGTAACAGTAACTAGGGTTTGAATGGGGGAAAGTTAATTACCTGGAGAAGGAGTAGGGGTTTGGTATTTATAGAAGATGTCAACCGGGTCTGGACCCGTTTGGGGCCGGGTCTGGACCCGGTTGCCCATGTGGCTGAAGCGGTGGAAATCCGGGCGGTTTAGGGCTGACGTGGCAGATACCCGGGCAGTTTCCGGGCTGACGTGGCAGCGGTCCGGGTGGTTTTCCGACGCTGACGTGGCGGATCTGAAGAATCAGGAGGTGCGCGCATCCTGAGGGGATCCTGTGGCCCAGGATGGGCTACGTCATTCCTAACCCATATCACAAGCCCCACACTCCTGTAGGGTTGGGTGAACCAGCCATGTAGGAGTGATTCTTCGCCTCCGTAGGAAGAGCAGGGTGGAAGTTGGGGTGAGAAGGTAGGATCTGCTATCTTCCGAAGAGGCCAGGGGGTAGGAGGAATGGATCCCTCATTGGAGTTTGCGGGAGGCTGTGTAGAGGAGTAGGAGAGCCAGAGCGACGCTCGCCGAGGCTTGGGGGTCGGCAGACAAGCCCATGTGGTCGGCAGACGAGCCTTAAGGGTTGGCAGACGACCGACTCGCTAGTTGGAAGAGCGAGGGGACGTTGAGGCCTCCCGTTGGGGCTTGATTTGTCGAGCATTAGGGGTCGGTGGACGAGCTCCAAGGGTCGGTGGACGATCCCCTCGCTAGTTGGAAGAGCGAGGGGATGTTGAGGTCGTTTTTGTGGGAAATCGGCTTACCGAGCACTTGGGGGTCGGCAGACGAGCTCCTAGGGTCGGTGGACGATCCCCTCGCTAGTTGGAAGAGCGAGGGGATGCTGAGGTCATTTTTGTGGGAGGTCGGCTTACCGAGCGCTTGGGGGTCGGTGGACGAGCTCCAAGGGTCGGTGGACGATCCCCTCGCTAGTTGGAAGAGCAAGGGGATGTTGAAGTCGTTTTTGTGGGAGGTCGGCTTACCGAGTGCTTGGGGGTCGGCAGACGAGTCCTTCGTGACCAGAGGTGGGCTCATGGGGCTCGCGGTGCTATCCGAGCTCCAAGCCCCTCTGAGTCAAAGGAAGGTAGTTTGGGGCTCGCGGTGCTATCCGAGCTCCAAGCCCCTCTGAACCAAAGGAGGGTGATTGGGGCTCGCGGTGCTATCCGAGCTCCGAGTCCCTCTGAATCAAAGGAGGGTAATTGGGGCTCACGGTGCGATCCAAGCTCCGAGCCCCTCTGAATCAAAGGAGGGTAGTTGGGGCTCAAGATGCTATCCGAGCTCTGAGCCCCTCTACATCAAAGGAGGGCAGTTGGGGCTCGCGGTGCTATCCGAGCTCCGAGCCCCTCTGAATCAAAGGAGGGTAGTTGGGGCTCGAGATGCTATCCGAGCTCCAAGCCCCTCTACATCAAAGGAGGGCAGTTGGGGCTCGCGCTTCTATCCGAGCGTCGACCCTTCTGTGAAATAGAAGGAGAATTATTGGCTCGCGCTTCTATCCGAGCATAGAACCTACTGTGAAATAGAAGGAGAATTATTGGCTCGCGCTTCTATCCGAGCGTTGACCCCTCTGTGAAATAGAAGGAGAATTATTGGCTCGTGCTTCTATCCGAGCGTCGACCCCTCTGTGAAATAGAAGGGAAATTATTTGCTCGCGCTTCTATCCGAGCGTCGACCCTTCTGTGAAATAGAAGGAGAATTATTGGCTCGTGCTTCTATCCGAGCATCGACCCTACTGTGAAATAGAAGGGGAATTATTGGCTCGAGCGTCGACCCCTCTGTCGTCGAAAAAAGCCTTTTTTGGAGAGAAAAGGCGGAGGGGTAGTGGGGGTAATTTTACGCCTATTGCTGAAGTCATGGGCGCAAAGATCAAAGCGTATCCAGATCTTGGTAATTAAGATCCAACGGCCAGATCTTTATTGCGAAAATCGAGGAGTCGCTTTTCCTCTTTAAAACCCCATCCCCCTCCCTCATTTCTTCATCTTCACTTTCTTACTCACTTTCCAATTTTTAGCAAGAGTGGGAATCTTACTTGTCGTCGGCGAGATTTTCCGGTGACCGTAACTTCCTACGCTCCAGGTTAGTACTTTCTTTTTTAGTAATGTCGTGAACTCAGTTCGGGTCCGAGGCTAGCTCGTCAGGCCGTACTGCGGAGGAATCCGAGCAGGAAACGTCCTCGTCCTTGAGTAAGTATAAGGTGAAGGAAGAAGTTCTGAGCGATCCTGAGTCGGACGATGGTGATGACGTTGTCTACATTATCTCCCCATTGAGGTCCAGAAGGCCGGGAAAGGAGCCCATGGATGAGGGCGACGAGGAGATAGAGGACGAAGGGGACGAAGAGGACGAGGAGGAACAGGATCAGGAGGAGGACGATGGGGAAGAGGAGGTGGAAGGCACCGAAGGCGAGGAGGAAGACAAAGATGATCAGGGCGCCGAGGGTGACGAGGAAGACGTGGAGGATGAGGCCGACTAACGGGAGGCTGCCTGAGGAGACGCTAGCCAGGGCATGGCTGGAAGGCCGACCGGGGTCGGAGGAGATCTTCCACCCCTTCCCCCTTTGTCGACGCTGTCACCCGAGCGGAAGGCTCGTCCTCGTCGGAAGAAGAAAGTTCTGACCATACCACACAGTCCTTCCTCGCCAGATGAGTACGCACCGAGATCGGGTTTCGAGTTTTCCCCGGTCTCCTTCAAGAACCCAGGGTCGATTTGGATGTATCCCGATGACATTAAGGACATCGAACCGATCCCTCCAGTGCCGGGCGAAGACACTCGGGTGAAGATCCGCGCTGATGGCATCCCGAGCATTTTGAAGGCGGAATACCTTAACATTATCAGGGTCGCCTACTATATTCCGCGGGAGTTTGAGATCTTCCTTCCGAGCCCCGGTATTCGGCCCACCACGGCTCTGGCGCCGGGGTACTGTATGTTTCCCGAGGACGCCTTCCCCTCAAGGCTGAGGCTGCCTCTACATCCTTTTATGAAGAGGTTCTGAACTAGCGGAGCTGTCTCCTATGCAGTACGGTCCGAACTCCTGGAAACACTTAGTCTGTTTCATACTGAAGTGTCAAGAGAAGGGAGTGAAGCCGAGGCTAACGTATTTCCGAGCTATTCTTGGGATTGGTTCGCTCGGAGATCAGGAAGGCATTTTTTACTTTTCGCCGAGGCTGCATAAGAAGGTTATGCATGGTCATCCGGACTCTATAAAGGGGTGGAAAGAGAAGTATTTTATAGTTCGGACTGAGGGGTCTTGGGGAATTCCGACCAGGTGGAACTTCGTCAAGCCGAAGCACAAGCCTCCGAGGAAGGGTGACTTGACCGTCAAGGAGTGGAAGAGGGTGGAGAAGATAGTCGAGGGGCACAGTATTGCGTGGCCTCGAGTGACCGAGATACACCTCGCCCGGGCCGGACTGAGTCCTGCCGACCCTAGTATGTCTCTTTCCGAATATGTTCATTTTCCTGCCTTCGTGTTAATGTTAGCTTTTCTTCCGTGTTTTTGTAGGGATGACTACTCAACAGGCGAACGCGAAGAAGCTTTTGCTCGCTGTCTCCGACAAGACGAGGGTAGAGAAGAGGAAGAAGGCCGAGCAGGAGAGGATAGCAGCCGAGAAGCAGGAGAGGATAGCGGCCGAAAAGCAGAAGCTGGCAGCGCAGATCGGGGCGTCCTCCCAGGTGCCGGCCCCGGTAGCCGAGGAACCTTCCCCGGCGAAGAGGGCTAAGAGGCACCATTCCCAGTCCTCCCATTCGTCGAGGGTGGCTCGGGACGCTGCGGGTGGTTCGGGCATAACCGTGGATGCCCCGGAAAAAGGGCTCCCCCCTCTTCGGCCGTCCGCCGCGGAAATGGTGAGCAATCAGGGTACGCTGCCATTTGCCCTGATTGGTCGATTGTGCAAGGGGATTCTCTGCTTGATGGGCCCGTGGCGGTCGAGTTCGTCTCGAAGGTCACCACCGAGCGCGATCGGATGGCCCTGGCGGCGCAGACGGTGGACCAGGCCTACATGCGGTGGTCGCAGGCAACCATCTCGGTAAGTTGGCTTGGCTCTAACTCACTCATTGACTTGGAGTTTTTTCTGATCTTTCTCTCTTCGGACAGGCGATGCTCCATGGTGAGCACTTCCACAAGTGCTTGGAGAAGGAGATTTTCATCGAGAGGCGGAATGCAGAGAAGTACCTCTGCGACCTGAACAAGGACACAGATGATCTGAAGGAAGCTTGGGCCATGGTGGCCGTCCACGAGGCCGAGATAGAGTCGCTCTGCAGAATCCACAAGCAGGACCGGGAGGACCTTGAGGCAAAGATCGCGGCCGAGGCGAAGAAGGGGAAGAAGGCACTACAGGAGATGGAGTCATCCTTGGGGGAGACCATCATGGTGGCGCAGGACGAGGCGTACGAACAGGCCAAGTCCCACTTTAAGCAGATATACCCCGAGCAGAACGTGGACCATCTCTACTACGGATGGGCGCCGAACCTTCCTCCTACTTCGAGTGGCGACGATGCGGGGGGCAATCAGGTCGATGAAGAGGTGCAAAACCCCCCTCAAGAATAGATCTTTTTCTTTTTGCTTGTTTTGATGTAAATGCCTTGGGCGGACTGGCCACCGCGGCTTTTGTATCAAACTTTTTGAAAGAAATGAAATTTATTTTTTGGGCCGATCCTTCCAGACTTGTGTTTTTTGTGATGTTTGTTCTCGTCTTTTGATAGACGCACGGGACCTGTGTCGCCCTCCCCGTTGTTGCCGAGGTACCTCTAGATCGAGCGGGGAAGCAGGCCATGGAGGCAGCTTTGCTTCGTCAACAGAAGCAAGCTCGGGACCGGGCCGCCGCCGTTGACTATTTTCTGAATTGGTCCAGGGAGCTCGGCTTGGAGTTGGCACGCCTGAAGAAGGCCGTAGCCGATCGGGACTGGTGGGTTATCGAGACAGGCTGGTCCCTCTCGGATGCTTCGAGCGGGGGGTCGGCTTCGGAGTCTTTCCTTCGTAAGGCCGTAGTCGAGAAGGAACTGGAGATCCACAGACTGAAGCTGTTATTAGGCACTGGTCTGATAGAAGGGGCCAGCAATGCGACCCCGGGGCGTTCTCCGATATTTCTACCGGATGGGGTGCATCCCGAAGATGCAGGAAGCTCAGTGGCGGGAGTGTCTTCCCGGGCCGGTCCGGCCGAGCGTGATAGGAGCCCTGAATTCGAGTTTCCAGCCGAGTGTGAGTGAGTTGTGAGCTTTTTTCTTGTATTTCTACCGACGTTCGTTGAGTTGTAAGCAATGAAAAATGAATAAGAACATTTGATTTTCCACGCTCTGATCATCTTGGTTGTTAGGGACGGTTGCCGGGCTAGTTGCGTAGGGGTCGGCTCCGAGATGACTTGTTGCAACGGGAGCGACAGTCGCGGCATAGCTTTTCGATAAGCAATAACTGGTGACGTTTCGCATTCCCATGAGCATTTATGGCGACGTTTTGCCTTCCGTCATTTCGCATTCCCAGATGCAATAAATGAGGGCCTCAGGGAGCTATATAATCCCCCACTCCCCTTGTTGGTTGTCAGGCAGTGAGCCGTCTGACTTGGGTGCCTGCCAAAGGCGGGCGCCCAGAGAATATAATATTTCCGAGTACTCCGGATCGGAGGCACACCGATCACCCTCAGACTATTCGGAGTTCAGGCTGTTAGAGCCGTGAGACCCCGGGTTGTTCGTTGGTGAGCGGTGGGCCGACCGATCGGTTTGGGGGTTCGAAGGGAGCCGAAGCGTGGTGGCTCTTCTGCCGTCCTCGAACAATTCGGGATTTTGGGCTCATAAGAGCCGTAAACCCCGAGTTATTCGGGGGCGAGAGAAGGATCAGCTGAACAGCTCGAAGGCTCGGAGCGTTCATTCCGGGACAGAGAGAGCAGCGGGTCGATGGCCCCCCTGCCATCCTCGAACAGTTCGGGGTTTAGGCTGGTAAAAGCCGTAAACCCCAAGTTGTTCGCGGGTGAGAGGGTGGTCAATAACTCGACTCGAGGCTCGGGGCGCCTGCCGAAGGCGGACGCTCTAAACCTTAATAAAATTTTGTCAACACACGGTTGAGGCTCGTAACCGAGCGTGGTGGCCGAGCGGTTTTGAAGAAAGCCGCCGCCTTGCTTCGGTTCGTCGAGTACTTCGTTTGTGAGAGAACCAGTTGCAAGAGTGACGAGGTCGCCGCCGAGCGTCAAGGTCACGGTGCCTTGAAGAAGGCACCCACCTTACTCGGGGTCGACGCCGAGCTCCTGCACATGTTCTCAGGGAGAGACGGTACGGGCGTGGCTGGCAGATGTTGCCACGTACATAGGTTGATGAGCTTCAAGAAGCCCAAACCGAGCGAGGGACGGAAGCCGAGCCCCCATACCGGTGAGAAAGACAACTGCGGGCGTAGTAGGGGGTCGCCGCCGAGTGTTAAGGTCGCGGTGCCTTGGAGAAGGCACCCGCCTTGCTCGGGGTCGACGTCGAGCTCCTGCACATGTTCTCAGGGAGAGACGGTGCGGGCATGGCTGGCGGATGTCGCCTCGTACATAGGTTGATGAGCTTCAAGAAGCCCAAACCGAGCGAGGGACGGATGCCGAGCCCCCATACCGGTGAGAAAGACAACTGTAGGCGTAGCAGAGGGTTGCCACCGAGCGTCAAGGTCGCGGTGCCTTGGAGAAGGCACCCGCCTTGCTCGGGGTCGACGCCGAGCTCCTGCACATGTTCTCAGGGAGAGACGGTGTGGGCGTGGCTGGCGGATGTCGCCTCGTACATAGGTTGATGAGCTTCAAGAAGCCCAAACCGAGCGAGGGACGGATGCCGAGCCCCCATACCGGTGAGAAAGACAATTGCGGGCGTAGCAGAGGGTCACCGCCGAGAGTCAAGGTCGCGGTGCCTTGGAGAAGGCACCCGCCTTGCTCGGGGTCGATGCCGAGCTCCTGCACATGTTCTCAGGGAAAGACGGTGCTTGCGTGGAGGAAGCAGAGTTGTTTGATTGGATGCACGTTACCAAAAAAAACAATCAGGCCGAGCCACCCGAGCACTGAGCCCCAAGCTTGTACGAGAAGCTTTTTGGGCCCGCAATGTTATCCGAGCGCCAAACCCCAAGCTTGTAAGAGAAGCTTTTTGGGCTCGCGCTGTTATCCGTGTGCCGAATCCCAAGCTTGTAAGAGAAGCTTTTTGGCCTCGCGCTGTTATCCGAGCGCCGAGCCCCCAGCTTGTAAGAGAAGCTTTTTGGGCTCGCGCTATTATCCGAGTGCCGAATCCCAAGCTTGTAAGAGAAGCTTTTTGGGCTTTCGCTGTTATCCGAGCGCCGATCCCCCAGCTTGTAAGAGAAGCTTTTTGGGCTCGCGCTGTTATCTGAGTGCCGAATTCCAAGCTTGTAAGAGAAGCTTTTTGGGCTCGCCCTGTTATCCGAGCGCTGAGCCCCAAGCTTGTAAGAGAAGCTTTTTGGGCTCGCGCTGTTATCCGAGCACCGAGCTCGAGATATGTTTTTTATTTGTTACAAAATATGAAACTGTGGGCTTGTTTTAAGAAAGCTGGCATGTTTACAATATATTTGAAACTTACAAAAGACTAGGCACGACGTGCCGATTACAATCATGATAATTTACATGGAGGCTACTCTCCTCCTAAGAATTTGATTACATGTTCCGCGTTCCAGGGCCTCTTGATGGGCTTGCCTTCGGCACTGGTTAGGCGGTACGTGCCTGGGCACACGACTTCAGATACTTTGTACGGGCCCTCCCAATTTGGTGCCAACTTTCTCTTCTGGTCGGCATTGGATACCGCTAGCTTTCGGAGGACAAGATCTCCGAATTTGATGTCAGTTGGGCGCACCTTCTTATTGTAGAACTTCTTAATTCATTGCCGGTAGATGCTTCTTCTAAGGACGGACTTTTCCCTGACCTCGTCTATGAGGTCCAGGTCGGCCCGCAGCTGTTGGGAGTTGGCGGCCTCGTCGAAAGCCATGATTCGGGGTGAAGGGATCCCGATCTCTAAGGGAATGACGACCTCTGCACTGTATGTCAGATTGAAAGGGAATTCTCTCGTGGGGATTCTCTTTGTTGTTCGGTGGGCCCAGAGGACACTGGGTAGTTCTTCGACCCATAACCCCTTGGAAGAGTTATCGAGTCGTTTCTTCAGGTCATCGAGGATTTGGCGGTTCACGTTCTCGGCCTGACCGTTATACTGGGGATGGCACACTGAGGAGAAACGCTGCTGGATCCCGAAGTCTTCGCAGAACTTGCCAAAATGCTTGCCTGCGAATTGAGTCCCATTGTCCGTGATGAGTACCTGCGGAATTCCGAACCGACAGACGATATGTTTCCAAAAAAACTGCGGAGTCTGTCGTTCGGTGATCGTTGCTAATGGCTCGTGTAACGCCCCGAATTCCAAAATACACTGAATTCGAGATTCCACAGGATCTTTACACTTTATTTAGTACAATTTTACAAGGAATTTAAAACTTTTCACTTTACATCAGAGTTTACATGAAAATTTACACTTTACATTGCACAGCGGAAGTAAATTTACAACATTTAAGTAAAGTACAACAACATTGAATAATCTTTAAGCATCTGTTCCTCTTTAATCTTTGTTATGTCATTTATCCTGCACACAAAACTGTGGGTACGTCAGTTTATTCAACCGACGAACATTATACACGGCCATCCTCTCTATGCCGGAAATAGTATAACTCATTTTCCATATTTAACAAACACAAAATTGTCACATATCAGACTAAAGGGACTACCCTATTGATGTCGTGTTGTGATTGTGCACTTAGTCCTTAATGCAGTTATTTATGTTACATGACACTAATGTACACTTGTTCGGATTCTATGCATCTCATACTACATAGGTCCGAGGGCAAGCCTCTTAATCGTTCTTCATCTTTGTAGGGTTCAATCCCTCGTCATGTCTTAATCTACTACTGTAACTACGATGAGTATCCTAGATGATCTATGAGTACAAGCTCGTGTACAGAAAACCTGGAGGGGAATCCCATGCCATGTGTTGACTCATCAAACATGCATTCTGTGGCAATTCAGCCTCCTTCATAGCACACGATCCTCTTGCAGTCACCAAACATCCCACAAGCGTGACTAAAATCCGATCATTACTGAGTAGTGCCCACGCCATGTCTTGACTCATCAAGCATGCATTCTGTGGCTCACACCCGCACCGTAAACTCTAGCTCTCATACTCGTATTTTTCTCTCACTTTCATCACATCTCCACTATGTACTAATCCGTAGTTTTTATCATGAACAAAATCAAAGCTCTAGAGTTAGCCTCTCCACTCAACCAGACTTATTCATTTATTCAAACAAGACCACCCTTGGTCATTCACTTCAAATTTCATTTTATTTCTTTCCAAATACCGGGGGAGACTTAGCTACTCTTTTGTTTCAATTCCGATTCACAATTTTCAAGATTGAGCGTTCCAGCTCATAAGTTCATTTTCATAATCATAACATATTTTTTTCTTTTTTAATGGCATGATCTCTAAATTTATTCATGAGTCCATAATCATACATGGTATTATATATTTCATCAAATATCAATTTCACATTTAAATCACATCACTAAATGAATATTCACATTTCCAAATTTTCACACTATTCTCCAATGAGAATAATTCACATTACATCACTGCATATAATTTCTATCTTTATTACACTTCTTTTCTAACATTTTATCTCAAGTCCTTTTGCAAAGAGCAATTTTCATAACATACAAGTGTAAATCCATAGTTCTAAATTATACATTTATTCTCAAAACATACTCCATTTCATCCCAAATTAATTTTCATAAGTCCCACATATTTTTAGGATAATAACCATATTTTTTTCATAATTTTTCAATCATCAAAAAATCCCAAAAAAATGTTTTTTCCACACATTAAACCCAGGCCGAGACTGGGATTCGAACCAGTGACCAGAGGGAACCAGCCGAAGGCACAAACCGCTAGGCCGAACGCGGTATGCGTTAATAAGAAGGCTGAGAGCATTAAATGCTCTCGGCTGTAGTTATTATTATTATTTTTTTAAATACCAAACAAAATATATGTTTCCCACGGGACTCGAACCACAGACCCCTGAGACCCGAAGCCTACTGTAGCGAATAGAAACATCCCAACCACTTGAGCTATGCGCTCAGGTTGTCAATAGTTCAAGCCGAAGTCTATTTAAATTAATACTCTCTGTTTAGTAACCATTTCGATGTTCAACAAACTCTCATTTTATTTTGTTTTTATAAAATTTGCTGTAAACTTCCAGATTGGCTATTCTCAACATAAATTATACTCCAGTATAATAAAAATAATTTTTTTCAGTAATTAACACATATTTTTCATATAATTAATTCGAATTATAAACTATCACCACCACATTTCTTTTTCGACATTTCTTATCAAGTTAAACACCCCTAATCTTTTTATTAGCAATCAATTCTCTGTTTTTAATCACTTCCCAAACATACAACCCATATCTTAATTCATCCATCACAATATTATCACAAAAAGGTCCATTTAAGCACATAAAGTAATATTGTCAATCTACTAACTTTTGCATATAGTTCTCGATGTTAATAATGAAGTTTCCTTCATCAATCCATGGCTATAATCAATTTACTCACAACTTAAATTTAACGATAGAACCACATATAATTACATATCCACATTTCAATCAATCAATAAGCCATTTTCTAATTAAATGTGTACTCTTATTAATCTTTTCCATGCATCATTCTTTCAATTCAAATCTAGCATGCTTCCTAATTAGAAATATAGAAAATTTACCCACCTTAATTGGAGAGACTACACTTAGCAACCTCCTAAACAAATGTCCTTGCAAAAGAACGATCCTCCTCCTCGATGCGCGCACACAAGCCTCCAACAAGCCAAACCCGAGCACTCCCCTTGATGAAAGTCGGCCTCCCCTTCTTTGATGTAAGCACAATTTTTCCACACAAACTCAATCTTTTAACTCACTTGTATACTACTAAATAATGTATTTTAGACTATAGGTTTGGAGGAAATAATAAGCACAAGAATAACTAGGCTAGGGGGGAGGGGTATTTATACTAAAAGTTTAGGAAAATGGAAGGCTAGGATTAACTTAGGAGTTAGAAGCAAATGGCGAAGATTTAAGGAGGAGTTACACTAACCACTAATGATCAAGTAACCACCACCACCATGACTCCACTCAAAATTTGATTTTCCCTCCTAAACTCCAAAACCGGCCTAGCATGAAAGGTGCACTTTGCACGTGTACGTGCAATGCACGTGCATGCAACTTGGTCTCCAAAAAATTTGTACATTATTTTTACATAAAAATAATCCTTGAAATGTATTCTACATTACAAGTTGTATTTAAAATAAAAATAGCTCATAGGCTTTAGTTTATGGGCCAAACTAATAATTATAAAAATAATAAATTGAATTAAATTTGGGCTTTAAGAAGAAAGGCTTTTTGTCTATTTGGAAAGGGCTTTATATAAAAATAATTAAAGAGGACATATATAAATATCTATACTCATCATAATGAAAATAATTACCAAAAATATTGTACGTGCACACTACGTGCAAAATAAAAATAATTTTCATTAAATGAAAATCGGGGCATTACAGCTCGGCCTCGATCCACTTGGTGAAATAGTCGATCGCCACAATGAGAAACTTTCGCTGGCCCGTTGCTTTCGGAAATGGGCCTACCAAATCCATCCCCCACATTGCAAAGGGGGTCGGACAGGCCATGGACCGGAGGTTCGCCTGAGGAGCCCTTTTCACTGGGGAGAACCGTTGGCAAGGGCCACACTTCTTCACTAGGGCGAGGGCGTCTTGCAGCATAGTGGGCCAGTAGTACCCGTGATTTAGCGCCTTCCGTGCTAGTGAACAGCTTTCCATGTGACATCCGCCAATCCCCTCGTGCAGCTCCTTGAGGGCGTACTTGGCTTCTTCTGGGCTTAGGCAGCGGAGGTAGGGTCTGCCATCTGTTGTATAGGATCTTTTGAAGAGGGTGGCATTGATGTCTGCGAACCTTTCAGATCGGACCCTGATTCGCCTTGTTTCAGCTCGGTCTTCGGGGAGCTCTCCCTTGACTAGAAAATTTTTGATAAGAGTGGTCCATTCGTCCGGAGGAGCTCCGTCTTCGACGCACAGAACCTCCGGGGTGTCTGTACTTGGCTTCAATAGGACTTCAATTAGGACCGTGCGGTCGAGGCCTTCAAAGGATGATGAAGCCAATTTCGACAGGGCATCGGCCTGGGCGTTCAGCTCCCGAGGGATTCTTATGACAGCCGATTCGTCGAAGGACGATAATAGGCATTGGATGATGGCCCGGTACCTGATCATCCGATCGTCGCGGGCCTCGTAGTCCCCGGTGATCTGGCTGACCACCAGTTGAGAGTCGCTAAAGGCCTGGATCTGTTTGGCACCGGCTTGATGAGCCAGGTTAAGTCCGGCGATCATCGCCTCGTATTCAGCCTCGTTGTTAGAGGCCGGGATGTTGAGGCGGAGACAATACTGGAGGAGGAAACCATCCGGACCTCGAAGAATGATGCCCGCACCACTCCCCGTTTTGCAAGAGGAGCCGTCAACGTAAACTTCCCACGTCTGGTCGGCTTCTTTGTTCGCGGGTTGCTCGGAGATGGTGCATTCTGTAATGAATTCGGCGAGGGTCTGTCCTTTGATGGATGTTCTTGGTTGATAGCCGATGTCGTACTGGGTGAGTTCGATCGACCATTTAACTAGTCGACCGGAGCTCTCGGGTTTGTAGAGCACGGCCTTCAAGGGTTGATCAGTGAGTACCTGGATCGAATGCGCCTGGAAGTAAGGACGAAGCTTCTGCGCAGCTATGACCAAGGCGTACGCCACTTTCTCCATTCTGGAATACCGGGTCTCGGCGTCGAGCAGGACCTTGCTCACATAGTAGAGGGGCTTTTGAACCCCTTCCTCTTCTCGGACGAGGACGGCGCTGAGCACGTTCTCCGAGGCAGATAGGTAGAGCCACAGTGGCTCCCCTGGTTCGGGCTTGCTGAGAAGAGGAGGGTTAGCGAGGTACTCCTTCAACTGTGCGAAGGCCTCTTGCTGTTGAGTACCCCACTCGAACCTTCCAGTGCCGCGCAGTGCCTTGAAGAACGGGAGGGACTTCTCTTCGGATTTGGAGAGGAAACGGACGATGGCCGCCAGTCGCTCCGTTAGCTTCTGGACTTCTTTGACATTCCTAGGAGGGGCCATGTCTATTATGGCCTGAATTTTTTTGGGGTTCACCTCGATGCTGCGCTGGCTGACGATGAACCCTAAGAACTTTCCCGAGGAGATGCCGAAGGCGCACTTCGCCGGATTGAGCCTCATGTTGTGGGTTCGAAGGACCCCAAAGGTTTCTTCCAGGTCGGCGACGTGGTGCTGTCCTTGTTGACTTTTGACGAGCATGTCGTCGACGTATACCTCCATGTTACGTCTGATTTGATCTTTAAAGACTCGGTTGACGAGCCTCTGGTAGGTGGCGCCGGCGTTCTTCAGCCCGAAGGGCATGACCCGGTAGCAATACAGTCCCTGGTCGGTGACGAAGGACGTCTTGGCGATGTCCGGAGAAAACATCTGGATTTGGTTATAGCCTGAGAAGGCATCCATGAAGGAGAGAAGCTCGTGACCCGAGGTAGCATCGATCAGGGCATCAATGCTGGGGAGAGGGAACGGATCTTTGGGGCATGCTTTGTTGAGGTCGGTAAAATCTATGCAGATCCTCCAACTCCCACTCGCCTTCTTCACCATGACGACGTTCGCCAGCCACTCTGGGTAGCTGACCTCTTGTACAAAATGCGCGGACAAGAGCTTGTCCACTTCTGCGTTTACTGCCTGTTGTCGCTCAGGAGCGAACTTGCACCGCTTTTGGACAACTGGCTTCGACCCGGGAATCACGCTGAGTTTGTGCATGATGAGATCTTCGGAGATACCGGGCATGTCAGAGGGCTTCCAGGCAAAGAGGTCGACATTGCGCCGAATGCAGGCGATTAAGGCGGACTTGAGGTCAGGGGCGAGGGAGCAGCTTACACGAAAGTGCTTCGACGCATCCCCTGTCTCGAACGAGACATCTTGCAGCTCGTCCACCGGCTCTGGCTCTGGCTGGGTCCTTTTGGGCGCCAGCTCGACGGCGTCGAGGGGAAACACCCCGCTTCCGATCACCGTCATATAGTACGAACGTGCTGCTTCCTGATTCCCGCGGACAACTCCGATGCCAGTATTGGTAGGGAATTTCATATTCTGATGGTAGGCCGAGGGAACCGCCTGGAGGGAGCAGAGCCCCGGGCGGCCGAGGATGGCGTTGTAAGCTGCCTTTACATTCACAACCATGAAGTCCATGGACTCGGTCCTTCTGTTGCGCTTTGTGCTTGCCGTGATGTCCAGGGTGACGATCCCCTCTATAGTTACGGGGATGTCGGAGAATCCGTGTAGGGTATACCCGGCTGGCTTTAGTTTCTTAAGGGAGAGCTTTAGGTTCTCGAATGCTTCGAGGAACAGAATATTGACTGAGCTCCCATTGTCTACGAGGATTCTCCAGACGTCGAAGTTCGCCATGCTGAGGTTGATGACGAGGGCATCACAGTGAGGGAGCCGGACCCCCTCCAGATCCTCTCCTGAGAAGGAGACAGGGAGTTGCTGGACCGGGGGGGAGAGAGGGCCCTGGACGGTATTGACATCCCGGATAAAGGCCTTGCGGGAAGTGTAGGATTCACCTCCCATAGGCCCTCCGTGGACGCAATGCAGGATCGCTTGACCCTCAGGCTCCTCGGGATCCGGATCCCGCTCGGGGCGCTGTCGGTGCCCTCGAGGAGGAGAGGAATCCCTCCTGTTCCTGTTTTCCCTCGGTTCCCGGGTGCCTTTTCGTCTGAACTCTCTGAGGTACCCTCGTTGGATGAGGGCCTCAATTTCGTCCTTCAGGGCACGGCAGTGATCTGTGTCGTGCCCGTTGTCCCGGTGAAAACGGTAATAGAACTGCCGATCCCTCTTCTTGCTGGTGTTGTTGGACGGTCGAGGGGGGTACTGGATGAGGTCGCTGTCTTCAATCGCTAAGAGGATTGTCAGCACGTTCTGTGTTAGTGGGGTGTACCTCTCGAAGCGGGGGATCGGCGGAACCTTCTTTGCGGAGCCCCCGTCTCTTGGAGCTTTTTTCCTCAATCTCGTCGGCCTTGCGCTTCCCCTTCCCGGGAGCTTCCTTCTGGTCCTCGGGATTGAGGGCCTCCTCGGCTCGGATATATTTTTCGACCCGGTTGAGGAGGTCGGGGAAGTCTATTGGCGGCTTCTTTGCCAGGGAGGCCTTCAGCTGTCCATGTTGGACGTTATGGCGGAAGGCTGCCGAGGCAACGCCGGGGTCGAGGGATGAGACTGACCTCGTCTCGGCGGTGAACCTTCGGACAAACACTCGGATGGGCTCCCCCTCCTTTTGCCAGAGTCCGAATAGTGATGCACTCGTTCTTTCGGCCTTTCGGCTGGTTACGAAGTGGGCGAGGAAACTGCCCTCTAGCTGGTCGAAAGAATAGATGGAGCCGGGGGTGAGCTTGAAGAACCATTCCCGAGCCGGATCCCAGAGTGTTGCGGGGAAGGCTCGGCACAGGAGGGGGTCCGATGCGCTGTGAATCATCATGAGGGTTTTGAAGCCCTCCATGTGATCAGCAGAATCGCCCTCGCCGTCATATGTCTCGAACTGAGGCGGACGGAAATTGCGAGGTATCTCTGCCTGCAGGATGAGGGCGGAGAACGGAGGACGAACCGGCCTGTACCCCTGAGCAGCCCTAGGGTCGCTGTTACCAACGTGGTCGAGGTGCTCCTCCATTTCTTGGAGGCGCTTCAAAATGTCGCCATCATACTCTGGGGGGATTGTTGAGTGGCGAGACACGGTAGCCTCGGCCTGCGACCGTGTGTAGGAACGGCGGGCGTTCTCGTTGACGGCGACACCTCGGAGGGCACCCAAGATTTCCCTTCGGAAGTCCTGGAATTCCTGGTGGGTAACCGGGGCTCCTTCGGCCCGGTTCAGTTGGGCAGACTGTTGCCGACCGACCCGACTGAGCGCAGGCTCCCGCCCTTGGGACAGGGGTCTGGGATGGTTCAGAGCCGAGTTGGAAGCGGCTCCTCCCCTGCCACGGCTGGCCTGGCGGTTCGAGATTACCCCCCGTAGGTCGCCTGGACCGGGCGGGAGGCGTTCGGCTGGGGCCCCGTGGCTGACCCTTTTGTTGTTTGGTCCCTGGGCATTGGCATCGATGCCTTGCGGAAGCACGTCGTGTCGGCGTGAGGAGGTAACAGTTTTTGCGGCTTTGGGCGCCATGTGAGCTCGGGTCGACGGGAATGCCGACGGGGGCGGAGCTCGGGTCGGCGTCTACTAGGGTACCGTTGGAAGCGAGGCTCGAATTGGTGTCTACGATAGGCAGTTTTCCACAGACGGCGCCATCCTGATGCGGTTTGTTTTTGGGGAACGTGTGGATGCACCAGGCGTGAGTTCTTACTCGATTTGTATTGAAGGAGGAGACACCTATGCAGACGACCCTTGGCTGGACGAACGGT
This sequence comes from Hemerocallis citrina, assembly GCA_017893485.1. Taxonomy (NCBI): domain Eukaryota; kingdom Viridiplantae; phylum Streptophyta; class Magnoliopsida; order Asparagales; family Asphodelaceae; genus Hemerocallis; species Hemerocallis citrina. The sequence continues at coordinate 77,126 of JACEHZ010000483.1, read as the reverse complement.
ACCTGGGTAGGCGGTATTGAGGTGGAGGCTGATGCTCGGCTCGGATCTTTGGTGCTCGGATCCGAGGGTCTTGTGTACCTGCAGACGGTCTCGGAACACCGAGGTTGGTCCCGGTGGCAGACCCTCCGACGATCTAGTCGACTACTAAGGGAGAGTAACAGTAACTAGGGTTTGAGTGGGGGAAAGTTGATTACCTGGAGAAGGAGTAGGGGTTTGGTATTTATAGAAGATGTCAACCGGGTCTGGACCCGTTTGGGGCCGGGTCTGGACCCGGTTGCCCGTGTGGCTGAAGCGGTGAAAACCCGGATGGTTTAGGGCTGACGTGGCAGATGCCCGGACAGTTTCCGGGCTGACGTGGCAGCGGTCCGGGCGGTTTTCCGACGCTGACGTGACGGATCTGGAGAATCAGAAGGTGCGCGCATCCTGAGAGGATCCTGTGGTCCAGGATGGGCTACGTCATTCCTAACCCATTTCAGTAGCTATCAAACAAATAAGTAAAACCGATATATTAATTAGCAGACAAATCAGATACAGCACTGTGCTATATATATATATCACCTAAACATAGACAAATCAATTTGGTTACTTAATCAATTAACTAACAGCTGTATCACAATTCCTTAATTCTCAGTTGATTAACAACACCTAATTGAACTAACATTTTATCATAAATGCCAAGGTTAAAGACAGATTACTAATGGCTAATTAACTACGCACTAAGCATATTTTTGGAGTTACATATTTTACACAATCACATTCACATCAACAATATTAATTACGCATGCATGCACTTATTCAAGAAAGTGACAGCTATATGCTTATTATCCATCCAACGTACTTAGTTAACTAATTAAGTCTAATGCAAATACAACATCCCTAGCTGCTTTTAGTACTAATTAGGAGGAGAAAAATAAAATGTAAGTGTACATCTGCTTTGTACTACCCTCTTTCTAACTGCTCTCCCCCCTTTTTTTAGAAATTTTTTTCGTACCGACCCACCTTTTGAAAATAATTACCAAACTGACCACTTTTGAAAACAATTACCAAACTGATTCGCTTTTGAACACGTCAGCATAAAACGCTATTGACAATAACGATATGTATTAATTTAATATCTTTATTGTCAATAGTGGCACCTATAAGATGCCACAATTAAAAGTAACAGTATAGATTTTGCATTCAATTAAGAGCTCTCTGACTTTAAAAAAAATTGTAAGTGTCTAAACAACTCATAATTGATATTTCTTTTCGCGATAATGACAACTTTAAGTTGATGCCGCTATTGTCAATGACGGCACCCGTATAATAATATTTCCACATAAATAACGGACCTCTCTTCTCCTTCTCCTTTCACACACACACTCTCTCTCTCTCTCTCTCTCTCTCTCTCTCTCTCTCTCTCTCTCTCTCTCTCTCTCTCCCGAACCCAAAACACTAAAACCTAGATCCCACACTTCTCTTGCATAGCGTTGTCATTGTCGACAATATCTCATGTCAAGATGTAAGGATGTATCGGTTCATATTCAGTAATATTTAGTTCTGTTGGAGTTGTGCTCATGTCTTTTTGTGGATTGAGCATTCTTGCATGTGATTTGGTAGCTGGTTTGAAAATTATAACGGGACATGGATTAGGAATAACAAGTGGCCGAGCATTAGGAAATTTAATTTGCTTAATATATAACTTTAATTCAGTCCAACTACAATTTGGATCAAGTTTCCTAACAACCATGAACCTTATGGCATTATCATTATCTATCGGCACCGCCATGAAATATTGCCCTTCTCCTTCTTCGACAGCATAACGGGCTTCGATTTTGAGTCTTCATTCACCACAATCCCAATTAGTAACTTCAAATATCTTATTTACTAGTTGTGAGTATATAAAGTTATAGGAAGCCTAAATAATGACCGGTTCAACATCACCATAACAATATCCTATCTTAGGATCTTGAATTATTTCACCCCTAAAATATAAACAAATAGATATATCGTAATCCATACTTATACATAAAGGGGCGAATATTCGAGTGATTAACTACTCACAAGCATAACCTATGAAAACTACACAATATATGGTTATAGGAATACTTTCAAATTAAACCGTAAGTTGGAGCGTGGAAAATACGTCGTGGATGATGTATCGGATGATCGGAGTTAGTGTTGGATACTTATCAGATTTGGGGAGTTGAATTTCGGAGTGGGAAGAGAGGGAAGCACTACAACACACAATGGGTTTGGTGGCTTTTTTTTAGATTCACCGGCGTTTTAAAATGCCGGTGAATAATTCACCAGCGTTTTTAAAATTGCCGGTGCTAATGCCGCCGAAGAAGGCGTCGCGAAAAAGGGGGGTCTACACCGACGTTTTTTACGAACACCGGTATTTCTGTAAGATACACTGGTGGTCGCAAAAACGCCGGTGTATGGCTTATTCAAGATTGCCATCTTCTTCCCCTATAATCATTCTACACCGGCGTTTTTACGAACGCCGGTGTAGGTATATAAATTTTTTTAAAAAAAAATTTTTAAAAAAAACATGCAGCACTCTTACAATCAAAACCAGAATATGGAGTTCAAATTATTGAATTATAAAAAGTGGAAAAGAATATTTTCACTGTCAAATTCAGGTAAAAATGTTACTAACTGAAATGAAACTTATACTTTTATAATACTCATGAGATAACTGTCAATTGAAACCACAACATAAGTTCAAACAGGATTATTTCATCACTAGTCACTCCTCTGCAAATCATAGTATACAACTTCAGTTACATAATCCATCTCATCATCACTTAAAACCATACGGCAAAGAACAATCTCATTTTCAAATCCAAGCAACAAGCATGAACATTACGTTAGAAACTGATACTCATGTAGACATCAATATGATATAATTGTATATAAAGTTTGGATAAAAAATTTCCATCACTAGTCGCTCCTAAAAAAATCATAGTGAGCAACTTTAGATACATGATCCATCTCATCTCCAAATTCAGACAAAAAAGCAACTCACCCATCTCCAAATTCATAATAATTTCAGTTTACTTTGAACCAAACTAAAAATCAAATGCATAATAACCCATCTCCAAAAGCAACTAACCCATTTCTAAATGCATAAGAAAGCAAACTCAAACTGAAGAATGAAAAAAATGAACCTGCATGGTCCCAATTTTTGTTTTAATCATGATAAGCTTCAAGTATTGAACAGTGAAAAAAATGAAGCACATACTATACAAATAACCCAAACTAAAGACCCATTTCTTCAATCTAAACCTGTTATAAATATAACCTTCTCTGAATCCTGATATGATTCCATAATCTTTGGGCCATAACTAGTAGAAAATTCAGCTTCTTGTTTGTTCAAAAATTAGTTCGCCAGGAGGACAAGCTTATTCACAAGCAGATATAGGGGGTAAATGCAGATCCAAGATGACAGAAGCTATTCCAGTCAGGTGTGTGAGATCTATTCCATAAGTCGAGTGGTTCCAATACTTGGCTAGTGCATGTCCAACGAGTGTCCAATGGTCTTGTATCAGTTATATGTTTGACTTGTGCATAGTTTCATCACGAAAATTTGTTGTTTACTTGTTCTGCATCTATTAAAGCATATCAACTTATAATCTTAATTCTCTATCTTCTGTTTACTGCATCATCTAACCAATTTGAATGTTTAATTAGGGCCAACCTAGTAAAATACAGATATCCTAAAGCACACAAAAGATTGTAATTAGGATTTAAATGTCATCATTTTTTTAATAATGCAAACCAGTGACGAACAGTATTCTTCATAATAAATGAAGAAAATGAAACTTGAAAAGATAGCTTGAATTGAGAACATTTCCATGAACTATATCAGTTTGCTAAGCAACAAGGAAGATGTAAATGAAAAAAGCAAAAATAACACCACCCTACAATTAAACTCTAATATTTAATAGAACTTCATTTGGTTGCTAGGCCCTATACCAATACAAGACCTACATAAACACCGAAACTTCAGGGTTTCAAATTCCTTGTGATTTGAAATGTAAGGCCTAATCCTTCACTTTACCTCTAAGGCTCATATGTTCATAAGTTAGATCTCACACACCTGACTGGAATAGTTTCTGTTTGTCCATAATCTTTGGCAAAAAATTTATTCACAAAAACATAAACTTGTGTCCATAAGAGTTGAAGGAATTGCTCGAGGGATTATCTATCTTCATCGAGACTCAAGGCTAAGGATAATTCATCAAGATCTTAAAGCAAGCAATATCTTGCTGGACGAAGCTATATAGCTTCAACAAGAATCAACAAGAAGCTAGCCTAGCCGAAAATCAATAAGAAGAACCAACATGAAGCTAGCTCAGACTCAAAAGCACTCAAAGCTATAATTTTTAAATCTGAGTATATTGCCACATTTTTGGCAAATTGAGTTTCAAATCTCCCTTAAATTACTCCTTACAAAAACAGTGAAGCAAAAATGCCGAACCAATAATAGATCCAATCATAGAGTAAACAGATATTCGAGATCTCCCCTAAATTGAGTTTCAAATCATTACCACCCAAAATTTCCACAAACATAAACAGAGATTAAATCCCTCAAAATCTCAAGAACAACAAGTCAGTGAAATTAAAACCTAGCTACATCCAATCACAGAGTAACACATTGAAACGTAGATCCCATCACAGAATAGCACAGTGAAGCAAAAATAGAGACGAGATTCCATCACAGAATCGCAAGAGTTCTTGAGCATAGCCCCCAAAACAAAATCAAGAAGTAGAGAGAGAAAGAGAGAGAGTACTTGCGATGAGAGAGAAATGAGTGAGCGGGATAGAGAGTGCGTGGACATCGACGTGGGCACAGCGACGGCGATGGAGGAGTTTTCGAGGAAGGGAAGGAGGCCCAATGGCGTCGGCGCGCAAAAAATTAGGGTTGGGGAAAAAAAAACCAAATGTATTTCATTTTGCGGTAGGATTGGGGATTTATCCTAGTAAATTCACCGGCGTTTTTATTAATAAACGCCGGTGAATGGGAGAGGATTTGTGGGGTATATTGTAGCTTTCTATTTTCCGACGTGTTTTTATAAAAATGCCGGTGAATATTATAATTGTTACCGCTAATTCTGGTGTGGGGGTAAACAGATAGAATTTGTGGGTTCGTGGAAAAACCTGAATAGCGAGTCCGAACCTGTTCGTCAGAGTTGGGATGCCGACTCCCACCGATTACCTGCAAGGAAAGTGCGAAACACCGGGGTTGATCCCGGCGATGCACCCTCCGACGCTCTTGTCAGTAACCAGTGATGATTAAAAAAGAGCTTTAGTTGGGAAAAGAGTGATTAACCTGTAACAGTGGTAGGTGGGGGGTATTTATAGTCGCCGTTGGGATCAGATTAGGAATGTGATTTCTGTGATCTGATAAGGCGTAAAATCCTCGTAATCAGATTAGGAATGTAATCCCTTAATTCCCGGTGAGAGGATAACTGCAAATCAGGCCCGTTGATTTAGTCAAATCAGTGACCTTGATCGCCTCTCGCTGGTCTGGGTTTTGTATCGGATCGGGACCCGTACCCAGTTGAGGTGGATCCGTTCGCGGGTTGTTGGATCTGTGAGAAGGAGACCCAGTACCCGCTTTGGACCCGTTAGTAGGTGAAATTACTGTTTTACCCCTGAGCTTTAAGATTCGTCTCCGATGTGAACGGTCCCGATTTAATCCTATTTTTAGCCATATCACGAGCCCTCCACTCCTAGAGACTGAGTTTTTCAGTCTTTAAGGAGTAGTTTTACTGTTCTAATGGCGTGCGGAATTTTATCGGCGTTCTTAAGGGAGTTTTGGATCTAGCTTGGGGTGTAACGGTGTTATTCTGGGCTTGTAAAATGCCCAAAAATATTCTCAAAATTTTCTGGATATTTGGTGATTTTTCCAGAATTTTCTGAATTTTTTCTCATTTTTTTTGAATTTTTTATTCATTTTCCGAATTAAATAATTAATTATCGAAAATATTAATTAATTATTCTAATTTAATAATTAATTTTCTAGAATTTTAAAATAATTTTTCTGAATTAATAATTATTTTTTAGAATTTTTAATTAATTTTTTTCGATTTTTTAAATATTTTTTCGGATTTTTTTAAATAAAAAACAATTAAATAAATTAATTAATTAAATTAAATAATACCTGACACGTGGCGCGATCTGCACCGTCGGATCCCGGCACGAATCTCGAGGAGGCGCAATTCCCAAAAAATCGTTATTTTGTCGTTTTGTGCAGACGTGGCGCGATCTGAGCCGTTCATCAATTTTTGCGCGATTTTCGCGAAGATCCAACGGTTGGAGTTGCTCGGTGGCTTTTTTCTCCGTTTGCAGGATCGGAAAGGGACTTGTTCGGCAGCCGACCGAGCGACTGTGGCGAATTTTGCGCAGCAGATCCGAGCCCCAAAACGACCAATGAGGTGAAGCCACGTGGCATAAAAAAATATATTTATATATTTATATTTTTTTCATTCTTTTTCCTTTCTCTTCTCCTTCTCTGTTCTTCTCTTCCATCCCGCCTTCGCTTCTTTCGTTCGACCAAGCCCTCGACTTCGACTATGCCTCTCCGCGTCTGCGTGCTGGAGCTCGGCGGAGGGGAGAGAGGAGCTCGGAGGCGTTCGATGAAGGCGGTCGATGTACTGGAGCTTGGAGCTTCGGCGAGGAAGTGGAGCTTGACGACGGGTGAGCTGCTCGGAGTGGCGCTGCGTTTGGAGTTGGGTTCGGCTCTCCGACGGCGAGCGAGGCGATAGTGAGAGCTCGAAGGTGGTCGTCGGAGGCGGAGCTAGGCAGCGGAGCTCGGGGCTTCGAGCTTCGGAGTATGGCGAGATCGAGCTCGTGTGAAGTGGAGTTCGGAGCTGAGACGGAGGCGGAGCTCGGCATGGCGAACGACCTCGTCGAGCGGAGTAGAGCTAGCCGTTGGAGGAGGTGCTCGGCGAAGCTTGAAGGAGGTCGGAGTTTGTTGATGTGGTGGTGGAGCTCGACAGTTGAGAGAGCTCGACAGCTATGAAGGATTTGGAGCTCGACGAGAATGGGGGCAGTCGAGGTCGGAGCATGTCCATGGCGGAGCTCGGTGCTCGACTCTGGGTTGGAGCTCGGCTCCGTCTTTGGATCCATGGAGATGGAGCTCTGAGAGGCGAGCCTGATGAAGTGCTTGACATCGACGGTGAAGCTTCGTGAAGGATGGAGCTCGTCGACGGAGCTAGAAGACGGAAGAGGCTCGTCGGAAGTTGATGGGGTCAGCCATGGCGGGGCTCGGAGACAGGTCTGGTGGAGCTCGGCGGTTCGGACCTCGTGGAAGTGGAGTGGAGTTCGACGGAGCTCGCTGGCGGAGGAGTTGGATTCGGCAATGAAGATGGAGCTTGCCGACGTGTTGGGTGACGAACTGTGCTTTTGGACGGCGTCGGAAGTGGATGGGGCCGAGCTTGGTGACGGTGCTCAAGGCCATGGCGAGGCTCGGCGACGAAGCGGGAGCTCGGCGCAGTGCGCTCGGTTGAAGATGACGAGCTGGTTTTCGCTTGGGTTTGGCGCCAAAATGCTGAAGCAGGAGATGGGAAGGGGTTCGGGTTGGATCCCCTTAACGGGTCCGAACCCGGCCCCTTGTACCCCCCCCTTTTTTTTGTTCGGCAAATCCGGGCATGAATTTTGAGGCAATTTTTTGGCCATTTTGCAGCTCGGTAGGGCAGTAGCTCGGATTGGAGATCCGAGCAACGTGGCTCGATCTGGGCCGTTGGATGGTGGCGCGAATCTCGAGGCGGGCTCAATTCCCAAGAAAATGCTATCTTGTCGTTTAGCGTCGCTGGCAAGATCTGGGCCGTCTGATCGAGATCTTACACGAATGTTGAGGAGAAAGTGAGTTTTCTCCGTTTTGATGCTCGGATGGGCACTTGCTCGGTTAGCCGACCGGGCTCTTTGATGTTGGGGCTCGGATGGGAAGAGCTCGGATTCTTGCTCGGATGGGAAGAGCTCGGATGGGAAGAATTCGGTTCGGATTTCTCCCTCGTGCGAGTGGCTCGGCTCGGATTTCCGAGCTATTCGGCGCAACTGCATTGAGATCCACTTTCCTGGTGCTACAGAGGTCCGATCGGGGCGTGCGACCCCTCGTTTCGAAGCTAGTTCAAAGATCTACAACTTCTCTTTAGGAGTGGGATGAAGATTCACCCTCCTTCATGGTCAAAATAGCCCCGCAATGTGCTTGTCTTCATGAAGTTGATAAGTACTTTGGTCTTGGGGATTTTGGAAGAGGAGTTCCACTCCTAGGGGCGGAGAAGATGTGCCAGGAAGACCCTTGTTCTAGGAAGACCCTTGTAAGATGTGCTAGGAAGATCCTTGCGCTAGGAAGACCCTTGGGCTAGGAAGACCCTTGTAAGATGTGCTAGGAAGATCCTTGTGCTAGGAAGACCCTTGGGCTAGGAAGAGGCGCGAGTGGGTCAGATCGCTAGTCGCTCGGCTCGGAATACCGAGCGACGTGGAGCGATCTGAGCCGTCGGATCTCAGCGCGGATCTCGAGGCGGGCACAGTTTCCAAGAAAACACTATCTTGTCGTTTAGCGACACTGGCAAGATCTGGGCCGTTGGATGATGGCACGAATCTCGAGATGGCTCAGTACCCAAGAAAATGCTATCTTGTCATTTAGCGACGCTGGCAAGATCTGGGCCGTCTGATCGAGATCTTGCACGAATGTTGAGGAGAAAGTGAGTTTTCTCCGTTTGCAGGATCGGAAAGGCACTTGCTCGGCAGCCGACCGGGCTCTTTGATGTTGGGGTCGGATCGGCACTTGCTCGGCATTCGAGCGGATGGAAGAGCTCGGGTCTGGAAGAGAGCCATTTGGGAGACGAGTTTGAGGAGCAACTCTAGGAGAGAGTTGTGAGCTCCGAACTCGTTGAGAGGAGGTCTGAGCGGAGCGAAGAGCTCGGCTCTGGAAGAGAGCCATTTGGGAGATGAGTTTGAGGAGCAACTCTAGGAGAGAGTTGTGAGCTCCGAACTCGTTGAGAAGAGGTCCGCTTCGGCGGCGAGCGGAGAGAAGAGCTCGGCTCTGGAAGAGAGCCATTTGTGAGATGAGTTTGAGGAGCAACTTTTGGAGAGTTTTGAGCTCCGAACTCGTTGAGAAGCGGTCCGTCTTGGAGGCGAACGAAGTGAAGAGCTCGGCTCTGGAAGAGAGCCATTTGGGAGATGAGTTTGAGGAGCAACTCTTGGAGAGAGTTTTGAGCTCCGAACTCGTTGAGAAGAGGTCCGCTTCGGCGGCGAGCGGAGGGAAGAGCTCGGCTCTGGAAGAGAGCCATTTGTGAGATGAGTTTGAGGAGCAACTCTTGAGAGAGTTTTGAGCTCCGAACTCCTTGAGAAGAGGTCCGCTTCGGCGGCGAGCGGAGTGAAGAGCTCGGCTCTGGAAGAGAGCCATTTGTGAGACGAGTGTGAGGAGCAACTCTAGGGGAGAGCTGTAGCTCCGAACTCGTTGATAAGGGGTCCGCTTCGGCGGCGAGCAGAGGGAAGAGCTCGGCTTTGGAAGAGAGCCATTTGTGAGATGAGTTTGAGGAGCAACTCTTGGAGAGAGTTTTGAGCTCCGAACTCATTGAGAAGAGGTCCGTCTTGGAGGCGAACGGAGTGAAGAGCTCGGCTCTGGAAGAGAGCCATTTGGGAGATGAGTTTGAGGAGCAACTCTTGGAGAGAGTTTTGAGCTCCGAAATCGTTGAGAAGAGGTCTGCTTCGGCGGCAAGCGGAGGGAAGAGCTCGGCTCTGGAAGAGAGCCATTTGTGAGATGAGTTTGAGGAGCAACTCTTGGAGAGAGTTTTGAGCTCCGAACTCGTTGAGAAGAGGTCCGCTTCGGCGGCGAGCGGAGTGAAGTGCTCGGCTCTGGAAGAGAGCCATTTGTGAGATGAGTTTGAGGAGCAACTCTTGGAGAGAGTTTTGAGCTCCGAACTCGTTGAGAAGAGGTCCGCTTCGGCGGCGAGCGGAGTGAAGAGCTCGGCTCTGGAAGAGAGCCATTTGTGAGACGAGTGTGAGGAGCAATTCTAGGGGAGAGCTGTAGCTCCGAACTCGCTGCTTATGTGAGAGAATCAACGGTTGTGGGAGCAATTCCGAATGGCGAACCACTTCTAACCCGCTGAAGAGCAAGTTATTTGAAGCAGAATCGAGTCAAGTGTTGGACTCCGAACTATCGGTAGAGGTAGTCAACGGTTTTGGGAGCAATTCCGAATAGCGAACCACTTCTAACCCGCTGAAGAGCAGGTTATTTGAAGAGGAATCGAGCCAAGTGTTGGAATCCGAACCATCGGTAGAGGTAGTCAACGGTTGTGGGAGCAATTCCGAATGGCGAACCACTTCTAACCCGCTGAAGAGCAGGTTATTTGAAGTAGAATCGAGCCAAGTGTTGGACTCCGAACCATCGGTAGAGGTAGTCAACGGTTGTGGGAGCAATTCCGAATGGCGAACCACTTCTATCCCGCTGAAGAGCAGGTTATTTGAAGAGGAATCGAGCCAAGTGTTGATCTCCGAACTCGTTGTGAAGAGCTTAGTAAGTCACGGGAGCAGCCATGTAGAAGAAGCTGGACTCCGAACTCACCTTTCAGCAAGTCATGACTTGGAGAGGTAGAGATGAAGCAAGAGCAACAATTTTCAATGAAAAAACGTAAAGTTTTATTGAAATAAACTAAGTAGCTGCTTCAATATGGCGAGCCCTTATTACATGCTATTGGCCGGATTACAAGCATCGGCCTTATTAAAAATCAATATCCTGCTTCTATGATAAGGTGAAGACCTCTTGGGAAGAGCTGGGAGGTTCTGAGTCTTAAAGCTCGGCGGGCCCTTCGGTTCGTTTGTTAGCTCCTCAGGGGGGAAGCTGGGCCCCCTCTTTTTGGATGAACTTGGTCAGGTGCCCCCGCTGTATGAGTTCTTCGATCTCCTCCTTCAGAGCCCGACAATCTTCCGTGTCGTGGCCGTGGTCCCTGTGAAAGCGGCACTACTTATCCTTGTTCCTCTTCTTGCCAGGTGTATTCATCCTCGGGGGAGCACGGAGGAGCCCTTCCTTGTCCACCTCCATAAGAACTTCTGATATATGGGCAACGAGGGGGGTGAACTTCTCAAACCGAGGAGTCGGGCGGCGCTGGCCATTGTCGTCCTTCTGAAGCTTCTTAGCCTCTTCTTCTTGGGTCAGCTTTCGTTTCGTCCCTGAGGTAGACCCTCCGAAGCTTGGAAGGTAGGCGGTCTCTTCGGCACGAATGTACTTGTCACACCTGAGAAGGAGGTCGGCAAAGTTCCGTGGAGGCTTCTTAGCAAGAGAGGAGCGGAGGCTGGAATTGAAGACGTTGGATTGGAAGGCGGCTGTTGCGATGGATTGGTCGAGGGAGGCTATGGACCTGACCTCCGCAGTGAACCTCTTCACATAGTCTCTCAACTTCTCCCCCTTCTCCTGGCGGAGCTGGAGTAACGAGATGTTAGTCTTCTCCGTGTGTCTGCTACTCACAAAATGAGTGATGAAGAGGCTCTCGAATTGCTCGAAGGAGAATATGGAAGACGGGGCGAAGCGGGAGTACCACTCCCGAGCCGAACCCTTAAGAGTGGCGGGGAAGGTTTTGCACAGCAAAGCATCGGAAGCTTGGTGGATTAGCATGAGGGTCTTAAAGCTTTCGATGTGGTCCACGGGATCCGACTCCCCCGAGTAAGTTTCGAACTTCGGGGGTTCGAAACCTCTTGGGATAGGAGCTTCCATGATGGTTCGGGAGAAAGGGGGTCTGCACGGACGGATGGTTCTGCTGTTCAACCCCTCCCCCTCGTCTATCCGACCGATTCGCCTCTCCACCTCATGGAGACGGCGGTATAGTTCATCGTCCCTCCCGCGGTAGTCGAACGAGCCTTTGGACTCGTCTTCGTAGGAGGGAGAGCCGAGGCTACGACGATGGTCGTCCCGGGAGCGGCGAGGGCTAAGATCATGCTGCCGGTGGTTAGGAGCTGGCGGAGGAGAGGCGGACCTACGGCGAGGACTAGGAACCCGTTGGGGCGAAGGAACCTTTTGGGCCTCATTGTTGTTGGGTCGGAGGTTAAGAGCCTACAACACCGTTGCTTGAAACTGCAGGAACTCGGCGCGAGTGATGGGCGCCTCATTGTTCCTCGGCTGATGCCGACCGGTAGGAGAGTGGCGCCTCCTCCTGTAATGCCCGAGTGACTCTCTCCGCCCTCTCCTGGTAGGAGACCTTCTACGCTCGCGGTGGTGAGGATTCCGCTCATCTGGACGTTGTAGGCGGGAGGCTCCCTCTCGGGACCGCTTTTCGTGCAGACGGTGGCGGAGATCCTCATCCTTCTGCCGGTTGAGGATAGTATTTCGAAGGTCAGGGGCCTGCGGACTATGGGAGGCGTAAGAGTCTATAGAGGCGTTGTGTACCGATATGTTGTCTTGATGGAGAGGTTGTTTTTGCTTCCGTGGATCGGGACCGTTTGGGGGTTGCTGGTTCGGAAGAGGAGGTGGGTCCTGTTGGACACGGTCCTCGGCGGGCGGAGGGAGCCGCCCCAGTTGTTGAGAGGGGTTGATAGGGACTTCTTGCTGGTCCGCGGGGTTGGGTGCACGATTGGACCCTTTAGATCTGACCTTTCTGGGAGGCATGGCTGGAGAAGAGCTAGTCGATGAGGAAGAGGCGGAGGCTATTCGTATGGTTTCCCACAGACGGCGCCAATCTGTTACTGCTAATTCTGGTGTGGGGGTAAACAGATAGAATTTGTGGGTTCGTGGAAAAACCTGAATAGCGAGTCCGAACCTGTTCGTCGGAGTTGGGATGCCGAATCCCGCCGAATACCTGCAAGGAAAGTGAGAAACACCGGGGTTGATCCCGACGACGCACCCTCCGACGCTCTTGTCAGTAACCAGTGATGATTAAAAAAGAGCTTAAGTTGGCAAAAAAGTCATTAACCTGTAACAGTGGTAGGTGGGGGGTATTTATAGTCGCCGTTGGGATCAGATTAGGAATGTGATTCCTGTGATCTGATAAGGCATAAAATCCTCGTAATCAGATTAGGAATGTAATCCCTTAATTCCCGGTGAGAGGATAACTGCAAATCAGGCCCGTTGATTTAGTCAAATCACTGACCCTGATCTCCTCTTGCTGGTCTGGGTTTGTATCGGGTCGGGACCCGTACCCAGTTGAGATGGATCCGTTCGCGGGTTGTTGGATCTGTGAGGAGGAGACCCAGTACCCGCTTCGGACCCGTTAGTAGGTGAAATTACCGTTTTACCCCTGAGCTTTAAGATTCGTCTCCGATGTGAACGGTCCCGATTTAATCCTATTTTTAGCCATATCACGAGCCCCCCACTCCTAGAGACTGATTTTTTCAGTCTTTGATGAGTAGTTTTACTGTTCTAATGGCGAACGAGATTTTATCGGTGTTCTTAAGGGAGTTTTGGATCTTGCTTGGGGTATAACGGTGTTATTCTGGGCTTGTAAAATGCCCAAAAATATTCTCAGAATTTTCTGGATTTTGGGTGATTTTTCCAGATTTTTATGATTTTTTTCTCATTTTTTTGAATTTTTTATTCATTTTTCGAATTAAATATTTAATTATCGAAAATATTTATTAATTATTCTAATTTAATAATTATTTTTTCAGAATTTTAAAATATTTTTTCTGAATTAATAATTATTTTTTAGAATTTTTAATTAATTTTTTCGATTTTTTAAATATTTTTTCGAATTTTTAAATAAAAAAACAATTAAATAAATAAATAAATTTAATTAAATAATACCTGACACGTGGCGCGTTCTGCGCCGTCGGATCCTGGCACGAATCTCGAGGGGGCACGTTTTTCGAAAAATCGTTATTTTGTCGTTTTGTGCAGACGTGGCGCGATCTGAGCCGTTCATCAATTTTTGCACGATTTTTGCGAAGATCCAACGGTTGGAGTTGCTCGGTGGCTTTTTTCTCCGTTTGCAGGATCGGAAAGGGACTTGTTCGGCAGCCGACCGAGCGACTGTGGCGAATTTTGCGCAGCGGATCCGAGCCCCAAAACGACCAATGAGGTGAAGCCACGTGGCTCGCCGAGCCACGTGGCATAAAATATATATATATATATATATCTATATAATAAAACACAAAGAAAGCTATCAAGTGGCTCACATTCAATCCATCCCAAAATCAATGGACCAGATCTACTCTCACAAAACATATTTTCCCGTCCAAATTTCAAACTTCACAAATTCAAACACACACACTCTCTCTCTCCCAAAATACCCCCCTTCTCTCTCTTTTCTCACTGTCTCTCTTTTCCGCTCACTCTCTCTCTCCCCGCTCTCTCTCTCTCTCTCATCGATCGACGCCTCCCCCTCCCCCACCTGTCCTCCCTTCCACTCTCACCAACCCCGACGCCCCTCTCATCGACAGGACGCCCCTCTCATCGACAGACACCTCCCCCTCCTGTGCTCCCTTCCGCTCTCACCAACCCCGACGCTGAATAGCAGGACAAGTCAGGCGAAGCGTGAGGAAGTGATTGGGAGGACGATGTCTGATATTGATCTGCAGGTAATTTCTCGATTTGAAGATCAAATCTTTGTAGTTTGTTGTCAGAAATACTATTTCACTTCATCTTCTTCTTCCTCAAAACCCTAAATTCCCAAAATTCACAGTACCTCTCAAAACCCTAACAATGGTGCGATCCAAGCCCGGGCTCGCCAACAATGTTCTTAATTTCAAAGTAACTCTCTCTCTGTCTTCACTCTTATCCTTCTTCAATGTTCTTAATTTTGTTTTCTGATTTTGAAGAAAATAAAGCGGAACATTGGACGGAAGCTCCCACCCCCGAAGAACTTCACCGTCACGCAGATAAAATCGAAAGGTAAAAGTCCAATCTTGCGCATTTTTTTATATAGATAATTACTCATTTGGAGTAGATGCTTTGGATATTTTCCTAAATTCTTACCCTAGAAAGGAACCACCCCTTGATGTAGTTTTATCATATTTTTGTTTTATGCACTCATTGTGTTTGATGAAATGCACAAATGACGTGAAACATTTTAATTGTAGGAGCATGCTGCACTGGTGGCATCTGAAACTAAAGTGGATGGGTTAAATCAAATGCACAAAAGCTTTCGCCTTTGGGACAGGAAATATGGTTAGTCTCTCTCTCATTCATATTCTCATATAGTTTTTCTCAGGTTTTTACCTGCCTTTGAGTACAGAAACTTGGCATAAACTTCAAAAGGCTGCTGCTACAGTGGTCAATGTCAACGATTACTCGATGTCATCCACCACCACCAACCCCGACACCGATCAACTCCAACCACTGAATGTTTTCAGGTAGTGAGCCATGAATTTAGTGTTTTCTGTTGATTTTTCTGTTTAATTTTGTTTAATTTTGTTAGTAGTGTGGTAAGGGAATATAATTTTGTTTAATTACTGTCTCTACATCTCAGGTAGTGAATCAAAAAATTTCAAAATTGATTTTATTGTGTCGTAAGGGAACGGCTTGCTGAAATTTTGGATAGGTTTTTTTAGATACGTTCTGTAATCCTACAAATTAGGGTTTTTTTTATATAAAAAAGTTCAGTTTTGAGAATTTGATGGTTCAATTGGGTTGGTGGGTTTTAGTGCAGATTGAGATGAAGGAAATGTGGTTGGAGGAGTTTGAAAATTTTTCTAGATTCCATCTACATTATGTTCATTGTTCTTCCATTTTGTTTAATTTGATTATAACAGTGAAAATTTTGCCAGAATTTCTCAATTGGTAACTTTGTTGGGTAGGAACAATATGAGGAGCTAAATTTGATAAAATTGTTCGGTTGAATCATAATGATGTTAATGCATAGTTGCTGTTAATTCAATATTTTGTTTAACTAACCAATTATTTAAGCATACTTACTGTCATTTGAATCATAATGATGTTAATGCAATTTCCTAGGAATGTGAACAAATATTGTAGACGTCTTGCTGAAATTAAGTTAAAGTGCAAGGTGAATAAGTTAATTTATGTTCTTTTTAAGCTAAACCATATCTTTTGATGATGTGTTTGGCATTGCAGAAAGATTCGAGGGAGGCCGGAATAGTGAGCCCCGTAAAAGATCAGGGACACTGCGGCTCTTGCTGGACATTCAGGTAAATTCATCCTGAAAACATTTACATCCTCTTATTTTGTATAGCACACTTTTTGATGAGTTATTTTGCAAGTGGTTGGATAAGTATAGTTTAGATAAAGATAGTAATGGAATTGATAACTATGGTTAAAACTTTGTGGCCAACAAAAGTTTATATAACAATTATCTCAACACCACTGAAGTCCCCAACCAGACCAACGTTAGATATCTAAGTTTATGTGAGACAACTTTACAAAACTCCAGTTATTAAACACAACTCCAGTTGCACATGCGGGAATTTTGTTATAGATTTCTATCATATTTAATGATTTCACGTTTCCAAACTCTAAATTTCCCCCTCCTTTATAATTTCCGACCGATTTCCAACAAAGTTTTCAGGTTTGAAATTGGCCAAAAGTGAAGGAGGATTTCTCATTTGCCATCAAATTCAGGTAAATTAGTCTCTTTTTTTGTTTCTTTTTTTAATGTAAGTAATAATTTGTTAGCACATATTTTGAACCAATTTTCTTTTTATTTGATTTCAGGTATGAACATGAAAGAAGGGGAAGGTTTGACGTTGAACTGGATTGTCTCTGTTGGTGCGCGAGAGTTAACAAGGTAAGGAGGTATGTGTAGAGTTCGTGATTGCGTGAAAAAAATGGAAGTTAATTTGTTGTTAATGTGCAGAGTATATGGCGTTGTGTGAACGATCAGAGCAGGTTGTCGTGGTTCACTTGCTCAACATAAAGGGTAAGCTCTTTCTCTCAACATAAACTAATAAATTTTAGGATCTAGGGTTTATGAGCTGGAATGAAATGTGAGTTCATTTCTTAGTTTATTAGAAATGTAGCTTTTTTTGCTCATTGGTGTGTTCAATTTTTTTGTGGATAATTGATTTGTGTTTTGGGGATAGTTTATATTGAATGGGGATCTAGGGTTCAATTTTAGGATAAATGAAGTTTTTCCTTTTGTCGTCTAGGCCACGAAAAGATTGCATGTTGGGATGTGAGTTTTATTAGATGGAGCAAAATGTGGTAACCTCTTGATTGCATTTAATGCAAGACTCAACCCGTCATTGTGAGTATCGTCTTTTTTTTGCCGATTTTTGAGATCGATCTCTATGTTCTCTCTCTCTCTCTAGCTTCAATTTTGAGACGAATGTTTGAGATCTCTATGAGTTGTTATCAAGCATCAAGATTAGTCACTGCCAGTGTTAACAGCTCTTCCAATGAAGCATAGGTTAGCTTTGTTCCGGTTAAGATGCATGATTTGTAAGTTCGAAAGCACTAACGCTTTCTACCAAATTTAAATGATGCAGTGTATGCATATACTTTATCAGGACCTCCTATTTTTCCAAATATCAGGCACAAATAATTGGACTAGAACATAAATATAATTTTATCGAGAAATAGCACTAGAACAATATCAAAGTTGGCACACAGTATGTGTTTTTACTTGATCAAATAATTCGCATAAAATCGGCCAGTAATTATGTTTGCCCATTTTGAACTCATAAAACAAAAAAACTAAGAAGTACTACAATTACATAGAGATAATTGTTGTTTTCGAAAGAGATTATTCATATGACTTTATCGGACATTAATATGGATTTCTCACTTTCAAACCAATAGAGATAATTTTTATGCAGATGAAATGCAAGATTTAGTGTTAGGGTTTTTGCTGATTTTTGATGGATTGGGGGTTATGTAGGAGGTGGATTTGGGGTTAATTTTGGTGTTGGTTTGATTTAGGTTTGGTTTTGAATTTAGTTGTTAATGGATAGATGGTGTTAATGTAGTTACCCGAGTTGATTGAGCCTGTGAGTATAAGGATGAAGGCTTTTGAGGATTACATCAAGGTAAATGAATTATCAGTTATCTTTTATGTTGTTGTGTTCAATTTCTCTGAATGTTTATGAACTAGAGTCTGAAATAGAAATGTTCATTTGGGTATTTGATTAGTGCTCATTTGAGATTTGCAAGATTGTTGAGAGATGCAATGCATGGATTGACTGATTCTCTGCAGTTAAATCCAATTTAATCGATAATCGGTTTAGGTCCGATTAGTTCTTAAGGCGATTGATCGGAAAAATTATCGATTAATCGGTGATTAATCGATAATTAGACTTACACTAATTAGTTTTGAAAACCGATTTTAACTGCCTAGGACTGATTTAATAGTAGATGGGCATCCTATAAATTTTCAGGCCATCTTAACAAGAACCCATAATTGCTTAGCAAATGAGCATTTGAGAATTAAATGATATGCTGTTTCATTACCATTTCTTCACATAGTACATTTTTCGTCTATAGCAAGATGCCTCTTCTTCAAATTATTGAGGTAGAATATCTGCTGCGTTGTACAGTAATTTTCTTTCTGTAAGCTTAAGCAGGAACTTTTTTATAGAACTCTGTTTTTACATCCACATAAATGACAGTGCTCTTTACTATGTTTATATTTATTCCTTTCGAATGAACATTTTATTCAAATTGTGGTTTTGTAAAATTCAACAATTGTATTTGGTTATTTCTATAATGCATTTGAGCTATCTGTAACACTTTTTGGAACAAAAAACAGTCCATTAAACCAGGGTTGATCCTGCAAGTCGAGCCGATTATGGATCCATATGTCCTTCCATTGCGGATGACAAGTTGGATGCTATTATTGTCAGGTATGTTAGTCTAGGCTAATTTCACTATTAGTCTTGCCAAATGTTGATAATGCAACAATTATACTCATTTTATTTGTATAGTGTTTTATCGTTGTAGTATTGATGTCGCATATGTTCTGCAAGACATTGACTGCATCGGATACGAGCACTCATGGGGGGTTTTCGGTGCTGAGGCGCGCGGCTGAGGATTGTTTTCCACCACTGGTATTAATGTCTTTGTTTGTTTGTTTGTTTGTTGATGTTTGAAAATTGTTGGGTTTTGGGGGATGATTGATTTTGAGTGATGGAATATGTAGTGTAGGATTATAAGCAGCAGAGGCCGTCGCAAGAGCTGGTTACCAAGGATTTGCACGGGACGGAGTGGAGGTTTCGGCATATCTATCGAGGTATTATACTTGATTGAATGACAAATTTAATAGATATTAAGAAAAAAAACTATACAAAGATCAGTAATATCTTGCATCATTCTTTAGTGTCTTAAAAAATGTAATAGACGGTAATTCATATTAGGATGAGAACTAATTTTTATCACAGTACATGTTCAAGAAGAACCTGAAACTTAATCGGTGTGAAGATCATGAACAAGTGATGTGTCATTGAAGAATTAATGCTATCAATAAGCACTCTAATTTTCCATTCGGTATCTTAGAATATCAACAGTTACGAATACAATATGTATATTATGAGTACGACATTACTTCCTTTGTTTAAACATTTGATCCTTCAACGGGCCTCATCTGTCCTAGATTTGTGTTCTCAGACCTCAGACTCAGACCGTGTCATTAATGTATGTGATCAGAGGCTGGTTTTCACCAGCACAGCTCTTCTTCGGGTGAATGGAGCATGGAGAAATGTTGATTATATCAGTTCACCAGTGCTAACGTCGTAGAAGTAGCTGCTGCATCAAAACCGCTAAGATGCAGCGTATGGAGATATTGATTACAGTGACAAGGTCATTGTTGAGCTGGAAAGATAAGTTCAAACATGTATAAATTATCTTTAAAGACAAACCAGTAAATGAATCATGTAGCAAACAATATAACCATCACAACATCCATAATACTACATTAAATAGAACATGCATGTTACACGGTCTACTGTCATCTTCAAAGATAAACCATTGAAAGGACCATGTAGCTAACAATTTAACTATCACAACATTCATAACGAGGCTGAAAGGACCATGTCATTAAATAGAAGTCTTTTATTAGGTTTTGAGTTTTGAACATCATGTCAACCAATATAAGCACATAAATTAATTAAGAATAACAATAACGGTATATAAACAAATTGAACCATTTCAATATTCAATAGTTATATGAGGCTGAATGACTTTGCTTTCAAAATCAATCCTGAATTCCCGATGCCTCCATGTTTGGAATACAGTATTTCAATAAAAATATGATGTTAAATATATTTAGTAGATTAGCATCTCATTCTGTACTTCTTATAAGTCAAGTATTTTGCCAAGTTTGTCAGCATCTCAAATAATGGAGTCAACAAAGTTTGTCAATTTGTGTGCTTTTAAGTGACATCAGCCTAAAATTGATCAGTTCACATATTTCTATTATCTTTCTAATATGCATAAACCAATTTTAACAATTATATCCATCAATGAGTAACTAATTAGTAACAAGAAAATTAATTTTAACATTTTCCTCATATGAAGAATGAAAGGTTGCTGAATAAAAGGTCCAACAAAGTGAAAAATCACAAGAACATACATTAGATATATGCATTGCACTAGAATGAGGACCACCAATTGACCAAATGAGTATCCTTTAAAATCTCTTACACTAAACTCCTCCAGGTAATGGTATTATACATTCAAATAAAGATGCTAAATGCTAAATGCCAACTTAACATGGTTCAATAGGAGCATGAAAAAATAAACCTTTGCATAATTTCCAGTACATTCACTACATAACTAATTATACAATAGGTTAATTGCTTGAGGCAGTACCTGTTTCACTTCTACTAACCAGGCCGTAAACTCTGGCCGCTTATTCCTACAAAAAGAAAAAAAGAAAATAAAACATTACATCATCAAAATGAAAATCAAAACAAAGGAAATTACACTACTTTGAATTAGTTGTCCATGAACATGTTAGTATTCAAACAAGTTTCAGCCATGTTTGGATAAGGAAGTTAGGTAAGGTAACTGGAGATCAGTGAAGGTAGAGATCAGTGGAGGTGTCTCTACAGTAATCTAAACTTTTATCCATTTCGGACCTATTTTACCATGTTAGATATATGCATTGCACTACACACAAGGCAGAAGTGCAGAACGTAAAGGCAGACATACCTGCACTTTTACCTGATTTCTTTGAAGAAATGGGATTCCAAGAGCTTATAATCTCATTAGATTACATGAACCAACCTCATGTTCATCAAGGAGAGCAGGAAGTCTAGGAAGTCTATGAACAATTCGTTGGGGTTTTTTTTTTGGTTTGTTTGTTTGAAAAAAAACACTTAGTTGGTTATTACAAATTTCTTGAAGTCGAAACAAATTCAATTTTCATGGTTTTGCTTGAATTTCACTCCTCCTGCCCAAGTCTTCTCTTCCATTCCTCCATTAAGTCAGTTGAATGATATTAAATCTATTTGGACATGCACTCTTTCTGTTTCCTTCAACAATTTCAAGCAACACAGGAAATGTGGGACATAGAAAGATATTTATAATTCTCAAACTCAATGTGCGCTTGAGGATTAGAACAACGGGTACAAGACGGCTTAACACACCCCTTCTCCCCTTCTCAATTTATAATAGCAATGATAAGAACATTATTATTAGACCAGAGAGAACAAATACCTTAGCAAGGGTATTTGCCGATAATGGGGCAATAACCATGAGATCTGCCCACTTCCTTAACTCGATGTGCAGTACTCCATCTCCAATCTTCTTCCAACTGGACCATTCCTCATAATCTGTGTAAAGAGTCACATCCTGAGGAAGCGATGACTTATCTATAAAATGCAAGGATGACTTGGTGACAACTGCTTTAACTTCTGCCCACTCAGAGAAACTCCGATAAAGACTCTGGAACTTGATAGCAGCGACGCTTCCAGAAGCAGCCAATAGAACCCTCCGCTTAGTTGGTTTCGTATTTCCCTGCATTGAGTTTTCCGGTCCCATCCCTACATTAGCCATTGCTCTGTCACAGAAAAAAGAGGTTTAGATTGACAGAGAAATTATGTCCATGAATAACAATGCACATAAACACTTCCTCGGAAAAAACTGACTTTGGATAAAATTTGTAGAAATAAAATTAGAGTCAATTATAACATTCACTGCATCTCCAATGATGTTTCAGAGATAATAAATAAACAAACATATGACAATTTGCAAGAGGATTTAAGACTAGAATGACCCGTGTTTGTCAAAGCAGTTGTTTGACAGGTTAGAGTTCAGGAACAAGCATGACAAAATTTACTTAGAATTGGTTTCAAGGATTACATACTGATAAATTCATTTATGTCGTCAAGATTGACTCCAATTTTATCTGGAACAGAATAATTTTTTTACTTATTTCATAGAGATGGATATTAAATATAACTATGGTTATCTTAAACACAAGCATATATATATTGAAACTCTCTTTATTTTTCTACAAGACGATGCTAAATTTTCAACTATATAGCAATTGGAGTTGCAATAACAAACAATTATTTGATGGCAAACATTAAATCAATAATGAGCCAGCAAACTCTTCAAATCAATTAACTTATCAGTAATGAAATATTGACACCATATATAAGAAGAAAAAAATAGAAAGAGGATCGTCTATTAACTTATTATTTTTTCTTTAATGAAACAAGACGAAACAAGACGATGAAACAAGACGATAGATTTACCTTACTTTTATTGTTGTTTTACTTTTGAACTTTAATAGAACTGGGAAGCAGCTGACATGGACCTCAAATTTATAAATGCAACTACATTGATGAATTGGGGTTGCAATAAGGTAAATTTATATTTACTACAACTACACCCTATGTTAACTGTTAATTGCTGCTAATTTAATGCTTCTTTTTTTTCCCCAGATTGTCGTCCACACTCAAAATCGTCATGTACATTTTGACAGTTTACTTTTTGTAGGGTGATGAGGAACATGTTTGGTTGAAGCCATTGTTCTGTTTGAAAGGTAATGGTTTCAAAACTATTACTATTGTTTTAATTGTTTATTGTAAACTCTTACTATTTGATTCAAAACTCTAACTGTTTTTTTAGGCTCACTGTTTGGTCCTATTTTTGAAGACTTCAACCATTGTGTTCTCCTACAACCATGTAATTTTTTTAATTTTTTTTTCATTCAGTTGGTTGGTGTTTAGTATGGTGGAGGATGTAATAGTTGTAATAATTGTAATATTTAGCATTTTGGGAGATGATGTAAGTAACTGTATAAAATGATGATATAATATAGTTATGTTAATACCCGTACCCACAATTTTGTGGAGTATTGGGTTCTGTGTTTGGTTTTTTAAAGGTTTTTCAAAAAATTTATTACATTTTCAAACGAATTTTTGGTTTTTATTTTGTATTTTGCATTATATTTTGATTTTTTTTTCCCCAGAGCCTTATATATATGATGCCTGTGCGATGTTGCTCGGTTGAGCCTGGGGAGGATTGATATTTATTGCCTGTGATGTCATATATTTAATTGTTCGCAGAATTCCGTAAGGAATTTCTGTAAAAGGGCTAATATTTTAGGGGAGGTTCTGTCAAAATTTTTACTAAATTTTCTAAAATCTATTATGTTTTCAAACGATATCTTGGTTTTTATTTTGTATCTTAGTCACATGAATTTTTTTCCTTCCCAGAGCCCTATATATAGAATGTCTATGTGATGTTGCTTGGATTGGCCTCGGGAGGATTTATATTTCTTGACTGTGATGATAAATTTTTAATTGTGAGCAGAATTTCGTAAGGAATTGCTGTAAAATGACTAATATTTTAAGGGAGGTTCTGTCAAAATTAAATTTTCAAAAAATTTCCTAAAATCTATTATGACTCCAAACTATATCTTTAATCATATGAAGTTTTTTTTTTTCCAGAGCCTAATATATATTATGACTGTGTAATGTGGCTTGGATTGGGCTAGGGAGGATTCAATGTGACTGTCTATGATGTTAAGGAATTGCTCTCAAAGGAATAATATTTCATGAGAGATTCTATCGAAATTTTTACTACAATCCTGCCTGTAAAATTTTAAATAATACTGTCGAAATATTTACTAAACATTTTAAAGAAAATTAAGACGTCACGATAACGTGCCGTATGAAACATTTTAAAGACGTCGTATTAGAAAACTATTAGGAAGCAATATAATTTCAGAGGAGGCCGTATAGAGTAGTTGATTGTATTAGAAAGGTGGGTGTATTTGTTTACACCCACCTTTTTTGTTTACACCCACTTTAAAATGTTTTTATTTTTTTAGAAATTTATATGCAGTTCACCCAACCCAACCAAATAAATCAAACTAAATTTACATGCAGTCCAATACGTGCCGTAGGCATGTCCCACGGGCATACCTAGTATATATATATATATATATATATATATATATATATATATATATATATATATATATATATATACATATATATATTTTTTCTTTCTTTGCTCTGTTCTTTCCTTCTCCTTCGTCTTCAACTTTCTTCTCCAACCTTCGTCGAGAGCTTCCGTGGAGCTCGAAGGGGGGAGCTTCATCGAGTGCTTCAGTGAAGGTGACGAGCTCGGTGGGAGAGCTCCGTAGTTGGCAGAGGCTCCGACCTTGGGGCTCGACGAGAGCATGGGGTGAGATCCACCTCGTCGATGGAGAAGAGCTTGATTGGAGCTCGAGGTCGGGGATAATGGAGCTCGACAGCGCTTAGAGAGGGGCTCGAAGACGAAGGAGGACCCAAGAGCTCGGCATGGGCACTTTGGCGAGGTGGAGGAGCGGAGGCGAGGCCAACGTCGGAGCTCAGCAACTCATCGAGGTGGTCTCGAACTCGACGAAGAATTCTTTTGGTCGCTCAGTTTCGAAGCAGAGGTTAGAGTGGAGCTCTGGCTTGGGTTCGGTGTACGACGCTTGTGAAGTTTCGGCCATGGGCGGAGCTCTCGGAGAAGGAGCTGGCGCTGGCATGGTTTTCGAGCTCGACAGGCCATGGTTTCGGCCACGTGGAACTTCGATGTGGTGACGAGTTCGGCGAGGGGAGCTCGCGAAGGGGGGAGCTCGCGAAGGGGGGAGCTCGCGAAGGGGGGAGCTCGACCGTGGGTGTGATGGTGATGGCGAAGTCGTGAGGTCGTGACGGAGCTCGTTGGAGGAGAACTCGGGATGGAGGCAGCTCGACGCTGGTGGATACTGGAGCTCGGCTCGATGGGTTCGGCACTGTAGGTCGGCAAGATGGAGCTCGACCATGGAGGTGGAGCTTTGGCTAGGAGAGCTTGTGGAGCTCGTCGTACGTGAAGCTCGGGAGAACTCCGTCGATGGGTTCGGAGCTTGGACGAAGAGCTCGGCAAACGGGCGAGCTTGGAGGTCGGAGCTCGACGGTGGACTGTAGGGGAGCTCGGCAATGGAGAGGAGTTCGGAGCTCCCCATTGGAGCTTGTGGTGGAGGTGAACTGTGAGCTCTATGGCGGTGAGCTCGGAGCTCGGAGCTCGTCGAGGGAAGCTCGCTGCCGTGGAGCTCGGCGTCATGGCGACGCTCGGCGATGTTGACGAGGACGGAGCTCGCCGGTGGTGGAGTTTTGGCGAGGAGAAGTTGGATTCGAAGCTCCGCTCGAGGGGGAGTTTGTGCCTTGGTTCCTTCTTTGGCGCCAATTCGAGGAAGAGAAGTGACGGTTTGGTTTGGGTTTGGGTTTGGGTCCCCTTAATGGGTCCGAACCCGGCCCCTTGTGCCCACTTTTTTGGGGGGGGGGGGGGGGGAGAATCTGAGCACGGATTTTGAGGCAAATTTTTGGCCTTTTTGCAGCTCGGGAGGGCAGTAGCTCCGATGGTAGATCCGAGCTACGTGGCGAGATCTGAGCCATTGGATGGTGGCACGAATCTCGAGATGGGCTCAATTCCCAAGAAAATGCTATCTTGTCGTGTAGTGGTGCTGGCACGATCTGAGCCGTCTGATCGAGATCTTACACGAATGTTGAGGAGAAAGTGAGTTTTCTCCGTTTTGACGCTCGGATGGGCACTTGCTCGGTTAGCCGACCGAGCTCTTTGATGTTGGGGCTCGGATGGGAAGAGCTCGGATTCTTGCTCGGGTTCAGTTCAGATTTCTCCCTCGCGCGAGTGGCTCGGCTCGGATTTCCGAGCTATTCGGCGCAGCTGTATTGAGATCCACTTTCCTGGTGCTACGGAGGTCCGATCGGGGCGTGCGACCCCTCGTTTCGAAGCTAGTTCGAAGATCTACAACTTCTCTCTAGGAGTGGGATGAAGATTCACCCTCCTTCATGGTCAAAATAGCCCCGCAAAATGCTTGTCTTCATGAAGTTGATAAGTACTTTGGTCTTGGGGATTTTGGAAGAGGAGTTCCACTCCTAGGGGCGGAGAAGATGTGCTAGGAAGACCCTTGTGCTTGGAAGACCGTTGGGCTAGGAAGACCCTTGTAAGGTGTGCTAGGAAGAGCCTTGTGCTTGGAAGACCCTTGGGCTAGGAAGACCCTTGGGGTGAAGAAGAGGCGCGAGTGGGTCGGATCGCTAGTCGCTCGGCTAGGAATACTGAGCGACGTGGAGCGATCTGAGCCGCTGGATCTCAGCGCAGATCTCGAGGCGGGCACAGTTTCCAAGAAAACACTATCTTATCGTTTAGCGACGCTGGCAAGATCTGGGCCGTTGGATGATGGCACGAATCTCGAAATGGCTCAGCTCCCAAGAAAATGCTATCTTGTCGTTTAGCGACGCTGGCAAGATCTGGGCCGTCTGATCGAGATCTTGCACGAATGTTGAGGAGAAAGTGAGTTTTCTCCGTTTGCGGATCGGAAAGGCACTTGCTCGGCAGCCGACCGGGCTCTTTGATGTTGGGGTCGGATCGGCACTTGCTCGGCATTCGAGCGGATGGAAGAGTTCGGCTCTGGAAGAGAGCCATTTGGGAGACGAGTTTGAGGAGCAACTCTAGGAGAGAGTTGTGAGCTCCGAACTCGTTGAGAGGAGGTCCGAGCGGAGCGAAGAGCTCGGCTCTGGAAGAGAGCCATTTGGGAGATGAGTTTGAGGAGCAACTCTAGGAGAGAGTTGTGAGCTCCGAACTCGTTGAGAAGAGGTCCGCTTCGGCGGCGAGCGGAGGGAAGAGCTCGGCTCTGGAAGAGAGCCATTTGTGAGATGAGTTTGAGGAGCAACTCTTGGAGAGAGTTTTGAGCTCCGAACTCGTTGAGAAGAGGTCTGCTTTGGGGATGAGCGGAGCGAAGAGCTTAGCTCTGGAAGAGAGCTATTTGTGAGACGAGTGTGAGGAGGGACTCTCTGAGAGAGTTGTGCTCTAAACTTGTGGAGAAGAGGTCCGCTTCGGAGGCGAGCAAAGTGAAGAGCTTGGCTCTGGAAGAGAGCTATTTGTGAGACGAGTGTGAGGAGGGACTCTATGAGAGAGTTGTGCTCCAAACTCGTCGAGAAGAGGTCCGCTTCGGCGGCGAGCGGAGGGAAGAGCTCGGCTCTGGAAGAGAGCCATTTGTGAGATGAGTTTGAGGAGCAACTCTTGGAGAGAGTTTTGAGCTCCGAACTCGTTGAGAAGAGGTCCGCTTCGGGGATGAGCGGGGCGAAGAGCTCAGCTCTGGAAGAGAGCTATTTGTGAGACGAGTGTGAGGAGAGACTCTATGAGAGAGTTGTGCTCCAGACTCGTTGAGAAGAGGTCCACTTCGGAGGCGAGCGGAGTGAAGAGCTCGGCTCTGGAAGAGAGCTATTTGTGAGATGAGTTTGAGGAGCAACTCTTGGAGAGAGTTTTGAGCTCCGAACTCGTTGAGAAGAGGTCCGCTTCGGGGATGAACGGAGCGAAGAGCTCAGCTCTGGAAGAGAGCTATTTGTGAGACGAGTGTGAGGAGGGACTCTATGAGAGAGTTGTGCTCCAAACTCGTGGAGAAGAGGTCCGCTTCGGAGGCGAGTGGAGTGAAGAGCGCGGCTCTAGAAGAGAGCTATTTGTGAGACGAGTGTGAGGAGGGACTCTATGAGAGAGTTGTGCTCCAAACTCGTCGAGAAGAGGTCCGCTTCGGTGGCGAGCGGAGGGAAGAGCTCGGCTCTGGAAGAGAGCCATTTGTAAGATGAGTTTGAGGAGCAACTCTTGGAGAGAGTTTTGAGCTCCGAACTCGTTGAGAAGAGGTCCGCTTCGGGGATGAGCGGAGCGAAGAGCTCAGCTCTGGAAGAGAGCTATTTGTGAGACGAGTGTGAGGAGGGACTCTATGAGAGAGTTGTGCTCCAAACTCGTGGAGAAGAGGTCCGCTTCGGAGGCGAGCGGAGTGAAGAGCTCGGCTCTGGAAGAAAGCTATTTGTGAGACGAGTGTGAGGAGGGACTCTATGAGAGAGTTGTGCTCCAAACTCGTCGAGAAGAGGTCCGCTTCGACGACGAGCGGAGGGAAGAGCTCGGCTCTGGAAGAGAGCCGTTTGTGAGATGAGTTTGAGGAGCAACTCTTGGAGAGAGTTTTGAGCTCCGAACTCGTTGAGAAGAGGTCCGCTTCGGGGATGAGCGGGGCGAAGAGCTCGGCTCTGGAAGAGAGCCATTTGTGAGACGAGTGTGAGGAGCAACTCTAGGGGAGAGCTGTAGCTCCGAACTCGCTGCTTATGTGAGAGAATCAACGGTTGTGGGAGCAATTCCGAATGGCGAACCACTTCTAACCCGCTGAAGAGCAGGTTATTTGAAGAGGAATCGAGCCAAGTGTTGGACTCCGAACCATCGGTAGAGGTAGTCAACGGTTATGGGAGCAATTCCGAATGGCGAACCACTTCTAACCCGGTGAAGAGCAGGTTATTTGAAGAGGAATCGAGCCAAGTGTTGGACTCCGAACCATCAGTAGAGGTAGTCAACGGTTGTGGGAGCAATTCTGAATGGCGAACCACTTCTAACCCGCTGAAGAGCAGGTTATTTGAAGAGGAATCGAGCCAAGTGTTGGACTCCGAACTCGTTGGGAAGAGCTTAGTAAGTTGCGGGAGCAGCCATGTAGAAGAAGCTGGACTCCGAACTCACCCTTCAGCGAGTCACGACTCGGAGAGGTAGAGATGAAGCAAGAGCAACAATTTCAAATGAAAAAACGTAAAGTTTTATTGAAATAAACTAAGTGGCTGCTTCAATATGGCGAGCCCTTATTACATGTTATTGGCCGAATTACAAGCATCGGCCTTATTAAATATCAAGATCCTGCTTCTATGATAAGGTGAAGACCTCTTGGGAAGAGCCGGGAGGTTCTGAGTCTTAAAGCTCGACGGGCCCTTCGGTTCGTTTGTTGGCTCCTCAGGGGGGAAGCTCGGCTCCCTCTTTTCGGACGAACTTGGTCAGGTGCCCCCGCCGTATGAGTTCTTCAATCTCCTCCTTGAGAGCCCGACAATCATCCGTGTCGTGGCCGTGGTCCCTGTAAAAGTGGCACCACTTATCTTTGTTCATCTTCTTTCCAGGTGTGTTCATCCTAGGGGGAGCACGGAGTAGCCCTTCCTTGTCCACTTCCATAAGAACTTCTGATATATTGGCAACGAGGGGGTGAACTTCTCAAACCGAGGAGTCGGGCAGCGCTGGCCATTGCCGTCCTTCTGAAGCTTCTTAGCCTCTTCTTCTTCGGTCAGCTTTCGTTTCGTCCCTGAGATAGACCCTCCGAAGCTTGGAAGGTAGGCAGCCTCTTCGGCACGAATGTACTTGTCACACCTGAGAAGGAGGTCGGCAAAGTTCTGTGGAGGCTTCTCTGGAAGGCTGGAATTGAAGATGTTGGATTGGAAGGCGGCTGTTGCGACGGATTGGTCGAGGGAGGCTATGGACCTGACCTCCGCAGTGAACCTCTTCACATAGTCTCTCAACTTCTCTCCCTTCTCCTGGCGGAGCTGGAGTAACGAGATGTTAGTCTTCTCTGTGCGTCTGCTACTCACAAAATGAGTGATGAAGAGGCTCTCGAATTGCTCAAAGGAGAATATGGAAGACGGGGCGAGGCGGGAGTACCACTCCCGAGCCGAACCCTTAAGAGTGGCGGGGAAGGTTTTGCATAGCAAAGCATCGGAAGCTTGGTGGATTAGCATGAGGGTCTTAAAGCTTTCGATGTGGTCCACGAGGTCCGACTCCCCCGAGTAAGTTTCGAACTTCGGGGGTTCGAAACCTCTTGGGGTAGGAGCTTCCATGATGGTTCGGGAGAAAGGGGGTCTGCTCGGATGGATGGTTCTGCTGTTCGACCCCTCCCCCTCGTCCATCCGACCGATTCGCCTCTCCACCTCATGGAGACGGCAGTATAGGGCATCGTCCCTCCCGCGGTATTCGAACGAGCCTTTGGAATCGTCTTCGTAGGAGGGAGAGCCGGGGCTACGATGATGGTCGTCCCGAGAGCGGTGAGGGCTAAGATCATGCTGCCGGTGGTTAGGAGCCGGCGAAGGAGAGGCAGACCTACGACGAGGACTGGGAACCTGTTGGGGCGAAGGGACCCTTTGGGCCTCATTGTTGTTGGGTCGGAGGTTAAGATCCTGCAACACCGTTGCTTGAAACTGCAGGAACTCGGCGCGAGTGATGGGCGCCTCATTGTTCCTCGGCTGATCCCGACCTGTAGGTTAGTGGCGCCTCCTCCCGAAATGCTCGGGTGACTCTCTCCGCCCTCTCCTGGTAGGAGACCTTCTACGCTCGCGGTGGTGAGGATTCCGCTCATCTGGACGTTGTAGGCGGGAGGCTCCCTTTCGGGACCGCTTTTCGTCCAGACGGTGGCGGAGATCCTCATCCTTCTGCCGGTTGAGGATAGTATTTCGAAGGTCAGGGGCCTGAGGACTATGGGAGGCGTAAGAGTCTGTAGAGGCGTTGTGTACCGATATGTGGTCTCGATGGAGAGGTTGTTTTTGCTTCCGTGGATCGGGACCGTTTGGGGGTTGCTGGTTCGGAAGAGGAGGTGGGTCCTGCTGGACACGGTCCTCGGCGGGCGGAGGGAGCCGCCCCAGTTGTTGCGAGGGATTGACAGGGACTTCTTGCTGGTCCGCGGGGTTGGGTGCACGATTGGACCCTCTAGATCTGACCTTTCTGGGAGGCATGGCTGGAGAAGAGCTAGTCGACGAGGAAGAGGCGGAGGCTATTCGTGTGGTTTTCCCACAGACGGCGCCAATCTGTTA
Organism: Hemerocallis citrina; assembly: GCA_017893485.1. Lineage (NCBI taxonomy): Eukaryota > Viridiplantae > Streptophyta > Magnoliopsida > Asparagales > Asphodelaceae > Hemerocallis > Hemerocallis citrina. The sequence continues at coordinate 46,172 of JACEHZ010000483.1, read as the reverse complement.
CCGCTGATTCTGGTGTGGGGGTAAACAGATAGAATTTGTGGGTTCGTGGAAAAACCTGAATAGCGAGTCCGAACCTGTTCGTCGGAGTTGGGATGCCGACTCCCGCCGAATACCTGCAAGGAAAGTGCGAAACACCGGGGTTGATCCCGGCGACGCACCCTCCGACGCTCTTGTCAGTAACCAATGATGATTAAAAAAGAGCTTAAGTTGGCAAAAAAGTCATTAACCTGTAACAGTGGTAGGTGGGGGGTATTTATAGTCACCGTTGGGATCAGATTAGGAATGTGATTCCTGTGATCTGATAAGGCATAAAATCCTCGTAATCAGATTCGGAATGTAATCCCTTAATTTCCGGTGAGAGGATAACTGCAAATCAGGCCCGTTGATTTAGTCAAATCAGTGACCCTGATCTCCTCTTGCTGGTCTGGATTTGTATCGGGTCAGGACCCGTACCCAGTTGAGATGGATCCGTTCGCGGGTTGTTGGATCTGTGAGGAAGAGACCCAGTACCCGCTTCGGACCGTTAGTAGGTGAAATTACCGTTTTACCCCTGAGCTTTAAGATTCGTCTCCGATGTGAACGGTCCCGATTTAATCCTATTTTTAGCCATATCAACTACATTCCTAACAATTTTTATGATGGGGGTTTAATACAGTTTGTGCAAAAGTCTCTATATTCCTAATTTCACCAAATAAATAAGGTAATTCATCTGTAATTACTGACTTAGCCATTTTTCTATGAAAAATATCGTGATAGTAGCTATGACTATGTACTCGACCGGTCTTAGGGTGTATATTTTGTTGTGTGAGATTATCTTCAGAAATTTTGGGTTGACATTTATTTAAGTGACGCTGAAGTGTACCGGTTCCCGATAATATTTTAAACTTATAGGGTGTTTGACACTTCATACACATTTTTAGTCCTACATTCTTATCATTTTGTGAAGGGAAAAATTCAAAATATTTGTGTACTTCGGAAGTCTTCCCTTTTATTTTATGGGATTGAGAATGGTCTTGTTCCGATGGTTGTGGTTCTATGTTTTCCACTTCTACTTGATCCATGTGTGTTTCATGAAAATCAAGAATAGTATCATAATTCATATGTATTTCTTCATTCTCTACATATGGAGTTGGAATGAAAGGAATGCAAGGACTACTAGTGGACTCTTGGCAAATATGTCTACCGCGTGATAGGTTAGATGCCATCTAAACTAGTTTATATTAATAAAATTTTAGTGTTTGTTCTAAAAATTAATTCTAGTGTATGTTTAAAATATTAATTGTAGTGTATATTTTAAAATTTAATTCTACAAAACAAGTAAAGATAGATAAACTAGTATATGTTACAGAAAATGATTCTACAAAATAAATAAAGTTAGATAAAATTCTACCATAAACCGGTGTATGTTAATAAAAAAAAGTATAAATAAAAATAACAAATATTGCAATACAACTATAACATTTAAATGAATAAACTAGTGTATGTTTACCAAATTAAAAAAAATCTAAAAAGAAGAAGAAGGAGAAGTACAACAAAACTCAATCTAATTAAGAGAAATAAATGAGAACAAACAACAATGCTAATTCTAAAAATTATAAAAATACAAAAATACCGTATGAGTGTAGAATATAGATGAAGAATAAAGGTAGAGAGAGTTGAGAGCTTGTAGTGTTGTTGTTGATGATGTTGATTGTTATTGGATGTTGTTGATGTTGTTGATGTGGATCCTTGCAAAAGTGTAGTTGAAAGGTGTTGATTGTTGTTTATTTGTTGAGAAAGATGAGATAAGTAAAGAGAGTTGATTGAATTTGTGAAAAGAATTGAATGAAATGAGATTGTATAAATAGAATATGCAATTTTTTAAATTTCCCAAAATACCCTCCCCTCCCCCCCTAAAAAAAAACTAGCTAGTATAGATCCGTTGGGGGGTATTTAGTTATTACACAAATAAAAAATCTGGAAAATAAATAAATAAAAACCCAACGGTCGGCCCGCGGGTCGGTTCAACCTGGTCCCGGGTCTGAGCGAGCCGGGCTTGTAGCAGGCAGGGCCAGATTTGGTTTTTTTGGGGAAAAGGCGGACCGGACTGGACTGCCTAGTTTGGCGGTTTGGCTCCGGTTCAGCCCGGGTTTGGGCAGGCCGGGCTCGGGCTAGCCAAGCCCAAATGCCACCCCTAGTATTAGCTAGAAGACTTGTATTATATGTTTACACAAGGCGTGGCAACTAAAAAGATGACTGTTCTCAGCTTTATGTATCATGATAGTAGATACCAGGGCATGCCCTGGGCAGGGCCCAAAGGGTCACCGCCCCAGACCCCCAAATTTTGAGGTCTCACATGACCCTTATCTGATAACTTTTTAAAAATAAAAATTTAAGTTTAAATTTTTAAAAAAAATTCAAAGAGACTTCAATAGGTCAAACTTCCAACGGTAACTGTATTTAGAACCTTGGGTTGGTAATGATAATAAGTATTTGATGATATTTTTGGATTCTTGCTTGATTCAGATAAGTTAAAATCTTCAGATGATAATAAGTTGAAAAATTATTGTATCGATTTTGATAATACTTTGAAACATGGTAGCTTTGTAGATGTTGATTCAAATGATTTATTTTCAGAATTAAAAGTGTTACAAGTTACTTTACCAGCAAAAAATTGCAACAATTGAAATCTCTGGAGTTCGTACATATTTTTTTTATTGTTATCATAATGTTTCGATTGCTTATAGAATATTGTTGACTATACCTGTGACTGTGGCATCTGCTGGAATAATTTTTTCTATATTCAAAATGTTAAAATCTTTATTGCGATCAGATATGTGCAAAGGATGTTAAATGGATTAGCAATCTTATGTATTGAAAATGATTTGTAGGAAAAAAATTTCACTACAAACTACAACGTCTATCCCAATGTTTGTGTACGAACGCCGGGATAGATAGCCTTTTCATTTTTAAAAAAAAAATTCTTCTACATACCCCGGCGTTTGGGGTAAACACCGAGATAGATAGAGTCTATCCCGGTGTTTTCAGCATAAACGAAGTTATATATCTTATTTATCCCGGTGTTTGTAAAAAAAACGCCGAAATAGATCATGTTTTTAGTCCCCCCCCCCCCAACAGAAAAAGAAAAAAAGAAAAAAGGAAAAAAACACAATTCCAAATTCTCCAATTTGTTCAAAATCAATCTCCCCCTCTCCCTCTCTCACACCTGTACTCTTTCATCTCTCTCTCCATTGAATCCCTGACTCGACCTCCCACTGTCGTCGTGCTGCCATGTCGCCGTCGTCGTCCCTCTCCTGCCATTGTCGTCCCTCTCCCACCGTCATCGTGGCCCCCATCACCATGCCCCTATCTCATTCCAAGACCTAAACCCTAGCCCCAATCGTTCTCCGTCGCCATCTCTTTGACCGTCATTCGTCGTCGTTCTCCTCAACCACCGTTCTCACTTGAATTTTGCACCAACACTCGGTCAAATTCAACGTGGAATGAGTGCTATCTTTACACTTGTTTCTCTTTCTCTCTTGCTAGTTTTTTTGTATTTAAAAATTTATATTCAAACTGAAATTATTGTAGACCTTGTTGTTGAGCATGTTATGGATGAGTACTTGCCTTTTCTTCTTTGTTTAACTATGAAAGGTGTTACATATTATATTAGATATTATATTATGAGAGAGATTAGTTCAGTCTCATATTGAATAATGTATTAGTTTAGTACATTTCTCTCCTATATAGGAGACATATTGTACTCTGTTTAATCAATCAATAATCAATAATAAATTTTCCTTTCTGTCCCTAATTCTAACATGGTATCAGAGTCTGTACTCCTATAAGGCCTATATTAATTTTATTCTCATCGTCGAGGTGGAGTGATTCTCGCCTTTTTGGAATCACTCCACCTCTAGACATTCCTCTTCTTCTCCCAATCAAATCTCAAAACCCTAATATCCACCACTAACCAAATCAACCACCAAACCCTAATCCTAATCCAAAACAACAGCAAGAGCGGCTACACCTACAACAACATGGCAGCAACCTCTCCTTCAACAATCAACAACCAACAAGATCCAACAAACCCTAGCCACCATTCCTATCCAAAACCCTAGCTTTCATCACCTCCACAGCCTTAATCAAAACCCATCCAACTCTGGCGACCCTACAACTCCATCGACAAGCTTCTCCAACAACAGCAACAGATCCCACCTTCGGCATCATCATCATCATCATCATCATCATCATCATCATCATCATCATCTTCGGTCAACTCCATCGTCAACATCTTCAGTAACCAACTCTAAACTCTCAACTTTGGTATAGGATTAGCAACAGTCGCCGTCACTGATGTCTCTGCCAGCCCCGTCGTGGCCACTGCTCACCATCACACCCGCTGTGACCTTTTCTCCTTTTCCCGTTGTTGTCGACCACTCCCAAAATTGCCATCCCTCGCGTTGTTTCCACCACCAGATCAACCTGCCGCCACCTCCAACACTGAATCCGCATCCCGACGACCCTCTAACTGCATCAACTCCTCCCACTCCCAAGTCGCATCGTGGTCAATTCCTGCCACCGCCAACCCAATTCCCCAAAACCCTAACTTCATTCATCCACCATGCTCCGCCACTCCCTCTTCCACCCCCAATCGAATGCCACCACCTCTCTCCTAGCCTCCTCTCTCCTATCTTCCCAAAACCCTAATCCAAGAGCTAAACCCGTCCCCTTCTAAACCCAAAACTGAACCCAAAACCTGAAATCCAACCTCACTCCAACTCTGAACCCGATAACCTTATAACTCTATACCTATATTTTACCCTAACTGCACCCTACCCTACCCATTTTTTTTTCACAAAAAAAATCAAAAAAATCAAAAAAAATAAAAAAATCATGCAAGTCTTCAGTCTCTACAGTCTTCTTCAACAAACTCACGCCGAGTTTGAGAGGGGGAGGTATCAACATCATCACAGTTCCCGTCTCTCTCACATTCCGTCGATGTCCACCATCTTCCACATCCAGTTCTCAGTTCAGGGACAATTCTCAAGTCAGGGGTGAGATCCCAACATGCACCAATAGTGCGGCACTTCCTTCCAGTACATACTACTACATCTCAAGCCAGGGGTGAGATACCAACATGCGCCAATAGTGCGCTGCCACATACTACTTCTTCTACTTCTCAGTTCGGGGTGAGATCCCAACAGATCGAGATATGGAGATCCCGCCACAGCTCGGAATATAGAGATCTCAATAGTGCACCACCATAATTCCTTCCACTACTACTATTCTCAAGTCTGGGGTGATACCCCCAACACATGCGCCATCGAGCGCCTTCCCTGCACCATCTACTTGAGCGTCGTTCCAAGCATCACAGTTTCCCGTTCCTGCCACATCAACATCGTCAATATTCCAAACTCATGTTGTTTGAATTTGAGTTTGAAATGGGGTGTTAGATATTATATTATGAGAGAAATTAGTTTAGTCTCATATTAAATAATGTATTGGTTTAGTATTCCCTTCTCTCCTCTATATAGGAGACATATTGTACTCAGTTCAATCAATCAATAATAAATAATAAAGTTTCGCTTCCTATCCCTAATTCTAACAAAAGGTATCATCTTTGTTACTGTAATTATTTTTTGCAATGGAAGTAGATAAGGAAGTAAGAATTTATTGTGTTTGAAATTGTTCTTTTCTGAGTTTACATTGTTCTTAAATTGACAAATGTCGTGTAGGAAACTAGTTTACCAAGTGTCTGGTTCGAAAACATCTCTTACTATGTTCATTAATAATATATTTAACAAAATGCTTAGTAAGCAAAATATATCAAATCGGGCTAAGTAACATAGACAATCTCAAAACAAGTATCATCGATATACAAACATATTAAACGTTCTTGTATTACAAATTGTTCCTCAGCTTTTGAATTTACACTGCCATCATGTTTCCTTCATGTGAGTTACCATTGCTTAAGATGCATAGAATTTCCTTTAGCAAATCTTTTTAGTTCACTCATGCTTCCAACCTTTTATTTCTTAGATATTGGGGACATTTAGAAGGGTTTTGGCTATGTAGCATGAGATAAACTGCACTGGAGGTAAAATTCTCTGTGGGTTGGTGTCTGGTAGACAAACTATGATAAACTTTTCAGTGTAATCTTATAAGCGTGTTGCAGAAAGATCTGATCAGAAAATACTTATATGCTGATAAGGATGATTATAGGGTTATCTATGTGTCCCTTGTTTTTATTCATGCATGATGCTAAATGTCAAATTATTGTCGAGATACACATGGAGCCATGGATAGAAAATTAGCATAAACTCAGCCCCTTCTACTGAATTATTTTCTTTATGCTAGTAAGATTTTGATGAAAAAATTTCATGTGTTCTTTTTCTGGTGTTAATATTCGACGGGTCATTTGGTGTTAATCTTCTCACTTGTATGCAAGTTGGTTAGAGATGCACACAAGAAGGGTGTGAACATTATTCTCATCCAGAGTTGGGGGAAGAATCAGCATGAATCGGATTTTTTAAGGCTCAATAAACCTATTAAAGAGAGCAGCCTTGCTACCTCTAATTGAGCAATCCTTGTGAATAGCTAAAATCCGAAACTAATTAAGCTCAAGTTAGTGGGATCGATCTCTTCTATTCTACTATTTCCTTTCCTTTGAATCTTGAAAACCTTACCCCGGAACAATGCCATTAAGCTTCCCTGGTCCCGACATGCTGCCCAGTCATTCCGAAGAACACTCCCCCCCCCCTCGCCCCTTCTTACCGCGGCTGCTAGCACGGAGTTAGCTGGGGCTTCTTCCAAGGTGCTTCTTTTTCGACTCGGTTGACCAAATCTCTCACCGGAGATGGTTCAACTACAACTCGGTCGTTCCGAATATTGGACTTCCACAATTAGGTGAAGACTAGGCTCTTTGATGACCTCACTTCAACATCTGCCTTCCCTCCCCTCGAGGGGTCCCAGGTGGGCGGGCGAGTGCGACCCGGAATATCCGGATGAGCCTCAGCCTCCAAACGCTCTGCTAACAGAGCATCAACGTTGTCTAACAGCTGAAAAAGTCAAAAACTTTTTTTATAGAAGTTCATGAAGGTGCATGCGGAACTTTGGGAGTATGGGAAGAATCTTTTTGGTCTTCCAATAGCAATATTGTCTCGCTCCTGTATCTTCCAAAAGGGAAAAATATTTCTAAGAGTTGTTTCATGGAGATTCTTGGAACAGCTGGAGTAAGAAGTCCCCAAGTTAGCGTATTACGGGAGATCGTCAAGCACATCCGGCAAGGATCCAGGGAGATCTCATTGTTGCTTAGCTCAGGTAGGACCACTTAGATCGGAATAGCATTCAAAGAAATGTTCTAACATAGAGTAGAATCGAACATGGAAAAGATTAGTTGACAACTGTCAAAAGATGGGGCGCCGAATTACTATACAAACAATAGGGGTCATTCTAAACCCTTCTTATCTGGATCTTTCGTCTGTGTATGATCACTTCCGTCACGCTAGTGAGATGTTTTTATATGCCTGAAGTATGTTTCCTAGTATTCTAGAAGGTATAGTAAGTAGTGTAATAGTAAGAGCTATGACTATGCCAGAGCTAGTCTAACAACTATCGATTCTTCTCACCCTGGGGGCACCGAACCTACCTTAACCTAGGAAAGTGACTTCGATAGGCCTCCTTCCCCCTTTGCTGCTTGAAACTAAGGGTCTGGCTGACAAAGCTTTTCCTGTCTGCCAATCTTTTCCTGTCTTTCACTATCTTAAGCGATCATACAGATCCGCATGATGAAAACCCAACAAACTGATGTTTGATTAGATCCCATGGAGTCCCATCCCATTGGACTTTTTTTTTAGGGTAGGTTAGGCAGGTAGTACGAGCCCTCTGACTTCCAGGCTTCCAGCTATGTGCTGTATGCGACTCCCGTGAAGCGAATGAAGGGAAGATCGAAGAGCTTCCTTCCTAATGTTCAATTCCTTGACCTTAGCTCTGAGGATGAAATAGGGAAGGCTTTGTTTGAACTTGTGCATCTACGATTTGAGCAATAGATGTCCTCACTTGCCTAAAGCTAATAAAGATCCCTTTCAAAGCTTATCCACCGACAGGTACCTGTTGTTTTAGGTTAATTTTATAGGGCTTAACTAAGGTAGTTGGCCTCAGAGTTTCCTTAGCTAAAGAGGGTGGAAACGGCGCTTTATGGCTTTCTTTCCTTCTTTTTCACAGTTAGTGTCATCCTTTCACAACAATGGATCATACAAGTAGATGTCAAGATACCAGGACGCTGGTTCAAGAATTGTCGAACACACGTCGACTCGGGATCTGACCTCAAATGCATCTATTCAAAACTGGTCCTAAGAAAACACTGGCAGAGATATGGTGAGGGGATTTTCACCGCAGATGGTACTACCCTTAACACTAAAGCACTCGAGATTTTCACACTTTGGGGACCGTCAATCTCGTCTCTACAATCTTAAAGGTTGATAATAATCGAGTGACATTACTTCTTCGGTCTGAACCAAGGAATCCGTTAGATATGATAAAAAATGAATCTTTTTCTATAGTTGATCAGAGATTTTTCTATGAAAAATACTAAGATGGCTAATTCGAGAGAGGCTAAAGCAGCAGAATCGAAAGCAAGGAAGGAATGGAAACCTAAATAAGCTCAAAGGCAGAAAGCCAAGAAGCTACAAGAGAAAGCACTCAAAGAACTCAAAGCGAAGGCAGCGGCAGATGCAAAAGCAAAAACATTGAGCTGAAACAGTTCAGGCAGATAAAGTTGCACATCTTGCACTTGACTGTACGAAAGAAAGGGTATAACTTTAAGCCCCAAACCAAATCTTGCACTTGGCTTTCCCGAGCACTAATTAGACTGCTCTGCTTTATCTAATCCAATTTTCACATTGACTATAAATAAGGTCAGAGGATGAAGGTCGAGAAGAGTCTGTTTACGGCCTGCCTTCTATAAGCGAGCAAATTGCCCTATGAAAGGCCTGTTCTAGTTCTGGCAGATGCTAAGACTCATGCCATGTTTTCTCCTTATTCCTTCTCTTAAGCAAAGAATTCAAAGTCTTATTAATGCTAGAAGAGAAAGAGATAAAAACCTCCTACCTGACTTCTGCCCAGAAAAGAAATGGCTTGTTATCGTAGGCCACTAGAAGAAAGACTTTAAGGAAGGGCAGACTAAAGGTTTCGCTTTTCATATTCTCGAAAGACATTCATTAATATAACTTTCATACTTACAAAAGGATAAAAGATCCAGTACTGCATCTCGTGACTACCATTACCCGGCTGAATTATGGTTCGGCAGGACCTAACCTAGACACAGAGGTTCGGTAAGTAGCGTGTGCCAGCATTCACTGGTGGAAGGAATGGCAGCAGCGAGAGCATCATAGTTGACATGGTCGAAACTTAAGAATGGACTGATTCGGCTGCAGAGGATATTGACCCATGTTTTGTTTCGTCTGCGTCAAGCAGCCCCGGCAAGCCGGGGAAGATTCCCGCTTGGGTTCTTGATGTGGCACGGGCCCTATCTTCAACTATCGCACAGGATCGTGTCTTCCTCTTTTCGCTAAATCGTATAGTAAGAGAGAATTCTTATCTTAGTGACTCTTATCCAATCTCTTTAGGGAGAGAATGACCCATACTGATGCAGTCTTGCCTTAAAGAACTGTTAATTGAGCAATTGAACTTACTATTCAACTTAAAGCTCTTATGGTGATGTCAGATTTCGTATTATTCATAAGCTTAAGTTGATGAGTTTTTATCAAGCAATTTACCACTTGAAAACACTTCCCCTCATCTAGGCAATTAGTCGGTAATAATTAGTGAAAAGATGCCTTGTTTGTAGAGAGAATTAAAAGGAGAAAATAAGTTTCTTTTAAATTAACAATGGTTTGGAATTATAACACATGACATATTTGAATCCTAAAATCATCTATTCAATCGCAATATACTTGCAATTAGCTCTCATCTAAAACTCATGACCCCTTTAACTGATGTGTGCTTTCTTCCACACCAAGTCAGAAGCTATTGCCTACATATTCACAATTGTAACTTCAGTAAGTACTATTATAATGCAATCTTATCTAGATGCATAAAATTGCAAAGGAGTTGGGAGTTGTTATACCAGTGAGTTTCTGTGAAGAAGCGAACAATAAACGCTACAATTCCATAGCCATTATTAATGTTGATGGAAATGATCTTGGACTTTACAGGAAGTTGCATATTCCTGATGGACTATGTATGCACAATTAGGATACTGCGTTTGAATTCAATATAGTTTATCATTTCGCTAGTAATTCGTTGCCATGCTTTATTAGGATACAAAGAGAATTTCTATTACAACCCAGGCGACATTGGTTTCAAGGTCTGGTTTTATTTTATTTTGTAAAAGTTTTGCCCTTTCATTATTTTTGATGCAATTGATTGACAGGTTGTTGCTACCAAGTTTCTTACATCAACTTTCTTTTTCTTCGATGCATTTAATTGACAGGTTTTTTCTACCAAGTTCGCAAAAATTGGAGTAGGTATTATATCAATATACTACGTGATGTTTTTATTACTATAATATACTTACCTGATGTTTTCATTATATCATTTTTTTGGGATCAGTGGTTTCCATAGCCTGTACGGGCTATGGTTCTTCATGGTGCAGAAAATTTGCTCTACCTTACTGCAATATGATCAGAACCACAAGATGAAGGTCTCGACTCTAAAAGAGCATTGGAAAAGAGTAATGCAAGTTGGGGCTAACGTGGTAAATTTTTTGGATCAGCTTGGAAGCATAAGTTTGTAAAAGGTGTAAGCTTACTCATAGTTTACTTTTTTGCCTGATGTACTATAATTGATGCAGGATCCTCTTGTAGCTTGTAACCGAATTGGGAAGGAGACAATCAAATTAGAACATGGTGATAGTGTAATAACATTTTATGGCAATTCTTTCATAGAAGGTACTTTCCCTTAAGTTATCCTATTCTTGTTTCCATAATTTCCCTTAAGTTATCATATTCTTGTAGTTTCTCCTTTTGATGTTGTGCATATTTTATTTTGATTATTTTTTGCAACTGTTTATATTTTTGGTTGGGAGATCTTAGAGACTTTTATCTTTTGTAGTAAAATGATGCATCCTACAAATTCCTATACATTGGTGATGTGTTGAGAGGAAACTGAATTCCCTTATCTTTTGGCAAATTTCCTTTTTGTTGTTAATAAAAAAAATCTTTATTCAATTTAGGAGTTCCTTCATCTGCCTGGAGAAGAAACTGAATTAGAAATGCCAAGGTATGTTATCTTCTCCGTCAGCACTTATGAACTAAACTTGTGCTTACTGACAAGTATGCACAAAGATTTTTGTACATACTGGAATCACACTGTCAGCAAATTATCATTTTCTTGTACTAATATTATCGTGTATCTCTTCAATTTAGTTTGGAAACTGCAATGCCATGTAGATTAGTTAAATCTAAATTCCAGTTTGGAGGAGGAACATCAATGGCAGGGGATTCTTTGTTACTCATGCAAGATTTGATTATCTGCACTTTTTTATATAAAGTTTCTAAGTGACCATTTAACTACCAAGTTAGAGCTCTTGATTAATTAACATGCACTCCATGTAGGCGCCATCATCTAGCTCACAACCTGTAACACATCAAGTGATAGCTCCTCAGATAGGTAATGCTGGTGTCAAAGATGACATATCTGAATGGTATGATCAGCTATCCAGCTTTTCCAATTCAAGCCTTCTTCAATCATTTGGAACCCGTGGATCAGTTGCAAACCCTCATGTTTAGGCTCCTTGAGAATCTTCCAATAAAGTGGTATGCCAAATTCTCATATAACTATTGAGCATCACATTAATTCTGTATTATATAGTTAATTTAGAAAATAATTTGATTTATTATCTAATAATTATTGAGATAGCTTTCACATCAGTTTATTTTATATGTAGCTACCTATGAATGCTCCACAACCAGTTGGACAAACTAAAATGCCAAGTAGACTAACTAGAGCTGTTGCAGGCAAAGGGGAGGTGCACAATCTCAGCAACAACTGCCTAAGTTATCGGTAGCATCTCAAACAGCTGCAATTACTATAAGGGAGGCCTAAGTAGGTGTCAAGAAGGCTATATGATATGTATTATTTTTTGTAGATATTTTGGTGATGATTTTTTTCACGCCCCGCTTTCCAAAAACACGGAATACGAGCGCGTGACAAAACCCAGCGAATGATTTTCATCATTCATGACCTGTAGGAACGACTCAGCATCATAACAAGAATATAACAAATATACACAACCACGCATGCATGAATAATTTATTAAACAATAGAAAACAAATGAAACAAAATAATAATATCCCAAATAGTTTTTAAATCTGGATCAAAAGATAAACTCAGGACTATAAGCCCGTTACAAGGTTCATGTAGCAAAAGAAATAAATAACTCAAAGAAAATAAATATTTTAAGAAAGTCCTTTTTCCAAGCGAAGCCTAAAATGTCTGCTCACCAATTCCAGCAGGCAACACGTCTCCAAAGTCTGTATATATATATATATAAAGGAGAAAATAGAGAAAATAAGAGAAATGCCCTTAGTGCAAATTAGGGCCGCAAATAGTAAAAACAAGTACAAGGAACATGGAACAAGATTTGGAATCAATAATGTAATAGGGATGCAACAAGTAGTGGGGATTCAAGAAATTGACTAGTAAAAAGACAACTCGAGTGACAAGATTGGGTAACAAATACTAGTAGAAGAACATGTGGCTAGTGAACATGTAATGGTGTCAAACATCAAGTAACAAGTACCACGTACGAGTGTCAAGTAACAAGTCTCAAGTCTAGTGTCAAGTTCTCAAGTACAAGTATCAAGTCTCATGTATCATGTCGTCAAGTATCAAGTAAGCATGTATCATGTTCATTTATCATGTGTCAAGTCTTATAGTTATTACTATCTAGGTAGCACTTTATGTGCCATCATTTTACCACATGGTTACTACAGTCAATGCAATTTTATTTAGGCCTAGTGGTGGATTTTAAAGGGCGGTATACTTAGGCATCAAGTATCAAGCAGGCACGGTTCATGAATACGAAAAATAAAATAACAGGTTCACGAAGCAAGTTCGTGAATATTAACAGGTTCAAGAACCACACAGTGGGTTCATGAATACAACAGGTTCATAAGCTAAGTAATGGCTCCATGAATACATCAAGGTGCAACAGGTTCATGAACCGAGTACTGGAAAACACGGGCCCCCTTCCGAGTACACTTACCTATATTGTCCACTACTATGATCTTTCCCTTAAACCCCCGCTTATTGTTTATTATTATCATTAAGCAAGCATGAAAGTGTGCGAAACATTTCAAGAAAATATAATCAAGAACATGGGACAAGTCCAGGTTAGGTAGGATACATGTTCGAGGGTCAAAATAAATCAAAGTATCAAGAACAACGAAAATCTCAAATCTGGACAGCATGACGTTGCTGCACCAAAACTGCGATTCCCATTGTTACAAGATAGAAAATGTGGATCCGTCAGAAGATCTAAAAACTGGACTCCTGCCCGGTTCCAATGCATATAATTAAGATATATAAAAGTTGTGGTAGCATGTGGCAAAACAGCAAACTATACAGCATTTGTGTTCAGCCAGAATTTGTAAAACTGAATTTGTTCATATGAAACGGGGTTGAAACATCATTAATTAATTTTCAGAAAATTAGAAAATGTTCTCTAGTGTGTCCAGTAACAGCATGTAAAATTTCAAGTCATTTACTTACTGGTATCATAGTTAAAATAATTACAAACTGAAGAGGTGCAGCAGTTATTGTGAATCTGCGACTACCGACACAGCAGCAGTAAAACTGCGATATCTCCTAGACCACAACTCAGAATTCAAAAATTCTAGATGTTATCGATAACTAGACACTTAGGGATATACTTCATATTCAGGAATCAAGTTCAGATTTTGGTTTTATCGGGGTCGAAACAACAAGGAAAGACAGAAACAGAAACCAACTGAAACATTTTTTGTATGAAATAAGTCAAAATCTTACTAGTTGTGAACAAGTGTATCAATGAAGGGTTGTGACTCTTAGATCATGTGATAGATAAGGCGAAACATGAGATTATCAACAATAAACAAAGAGGAGTCATAATTTACAATCTATTTGCCGTATTTTCAAGAAAAAGTTTGTACTAGAAAACGAAATGTACAAGGAGATACTTGACTTAGGGGGTGTAGCCGATGAATCCAACGGAGGAATAACAGAGATGGATCCCAACACGGATCCACAAAAGCACGGGCGAACCACGTGCGAACCAAACCAGCAACCAAGTGAGATCCCCACACCGGATCGGGGGCCAGAATAGCAAACACCAACCCCGGATCTAGAGTGCCCAGAACAGCAAACGATGAATTCAACCACTCACAATCCTTTTTCCCCACTTCGACAGAGAGAGAAAGAGAGAGCGGGCGAACTGGCGGCGACGTCACGGTGCGAATGCGACACCCATGGAGAGGCGGTGACGACTGATGATGACGACGGCGCTACAGTCGGGAAGCGACGGCAGCGCGAGGGCGACGGTGAAGATGCTCTGTTTTGTGCTCGAAACAGGGGAGGCAACGATCGAAGTGCTCTCGGGGCTTGGATGTCGACGAAGAGGACGGAGGGGATCTCTGGAGGGTGTAGGGGGGGTGCATGGTGAGGATGAGGGGCGGCGAGGCGTTGGATATGTCGAGGCGAAGCGGGTTAATGGGTTTCGGTGAGTTGGGTTGCGATGGGTTCTTGGCGAGGACAGGGATGAAGCCAGGAGGAGAGGTCGACGACTATGGAGGTGGTGGAAGGCGATCGGAGAACAGGGTTCGGTTGAAGGTGGACGGAGTCGATGGGAGTTGGGCTTCGGCTGTGGATAAGTTGGGTTCGAGCGGCTTGATGATGAGGACAGGGGAAAATGAAGATGGGGATGGTGGTGTCGAGGTTGACAAGGGTGAGGGGATTCAGGAGACTGGGCGAGGACGGGGAGAGAGATGGAGAGCGATCGGAGGGCGATGGGTTGGGCTGAAGCGGAACGGAGAGAGAGCAGGAGTACAGGGAGAGAGGGTTGTACAGGATGGGGCTTCACAGTAAACAGGGGTTAGGGTTAGGGGATGATGGCTAGGTTTAGGAAATAGGATTAGGGTTAAGTAAAATAGTTTAGAGTATTTATAGGGGAGGTGTTAGAGTTGTAAACGGGTCTGGGTTTGGGTTTATAGGGTTAAAGAAATCCAATAAGAAAATATTTATAAAAATATTAGATAAAAATATGATCTATATAAAAATTGTAATTTGCATTACACTATAGGGTATATTTGAAATAACTACAAATACCATTAGTAAATAAAAGTTGATTTTGAATAACCATTCAAAATAACAATAACAATAATAATACTAATAACAATAACAATAATAAGAAAATGATCAAAACAGTAACAGTAATAGTAATAGTAATAGTAATAGTAATAGAAATCAAAGTGTTAATAACAATAATAAGATTTACAAATAAAATTATCGATCGAAATAGACTTTAATAGAAAATCCAATAATACATTTTGACAAAAGAGTTTGAAAGCGGAAAGATAATTTACAAAAATTTAAAATACCAAAAATACATAGAAAATACGGATTTAGGAAAACAGGGATTACAATTTTTTGTGGGAAAAGTTATTTTGTATAGATAGGTTAACGATGAAAACCAGTGACTGAAATGCCTCATATTTTGTTAAGTTGGTCTTGCTAAAAATCTTTAGTGATTTATATATATAAATATAATTGAATGAATATAGCTGTTTAAGATAGTTTTTATTTTTACTGTTGTTCAGCACCAAAAAAAAAAAAAAAAAAAAAAAAAAAAAAAAAAAAAAAAAAAACCTATCCCGATCGGGATAGCTAGTTAATAATAAAAATAAAAAAAGCTACCCCGATGCTTGAAATGTCGGGATAGCTTAAAATAAAAATAAAAAATCACCTACCCCGACGTTTTTGAAATGCTGAGGTAGCTAGGAAGCTATAGCGATGGCTTAAAAAAACATCGGGATAGAACCCCTAACATGTCCCGACGCTCACTTAGTGGCGTTTCCAGAAACGCCGCTACGAGCTATCGCGGCGGTTAAAAACGCCAGGAAAGCAACCAAAAAAAAAACCCCGCGAAAGACTATGATTTTTTTTTTTTTTTGACTGGCAAAAGGTAGGATTATCCTACCTCACAAATATATATATATATATAAAAGGAAAAGACTTTATGATTTGGAAAACATTATTGATGAATTTGCTTCTCAAATTGACAGAAGAAATCATTTTAAATGATGATTGATACTCTTTATTTTGTTTTCATTTGGTTTTGCAAGTGAAAATATTTTAGAGATGTCAAGATACTTTGGCCATTTATTATAATGTTTATATGATGATTTTTTTAATCTTTGGAACTATTTTTGTGTTTTCATACTATTTAAGTATTTATACATGACTATATTTTTATGGTTATTTTGGACATGTAAATTATTTATATAATTAATGTATCATATAATATCTTAAGTTAATAGGCATACCTCCTCTCTCGTTTCTCCATTTTGAAATGGAGAAAGGAGAGCAAAAGTAGGAAATCACACCTACTTCAACACGTGCACACCAAATTTTTTTACTTAACAAAATAAAATACAAAAACAAAAAACAAAAAAAAACTCTTCCTCACCCAACTCCCCTCTCCCAAAATCCCGCTAACCCTCCTCCCCAAAATCTCAGCAGGCGTCATCTGCTAGCCCGCTCGAATCCTCGCCGTCGACGGTCGGTGGCCCGCCTTGGGTGATGACACCATCGGTAAGAGTTCTCCTATGAGAAATTAGGGTTTTTGAATTCCTAATTTGTTTTGTAATATTGTATTCATGAAACCCTAATTTACCACCCTCTTTTACTCTTGATTTCTAATTAGGGCGTTTCAATTATTGAAATTTCGGAATCCAAACCCTAATTATGGATACAAAAATAAAGATGGTTATTTTCAGACCAAATCCTAACTAATGTTCTGTTCTTGATTCTTTGTTTCTTCATATCCAAATAAATTAGATTTTAGAGGTCATGGTAGAAATTGGGATTTCGGAAGGCGAAGAGATGAAGGAAAGAATAAACTGTGGGAACATAAGAGGTATTGTAAATGTTTATTATATGTTTGTTTTTCTTTATTCATTGATTTACACTACTCTCTAATGTGTACACGCAGAGATTATGGAGATGGCAGTTAGGCCTGTATGTCATGTCATCGCTGTAACCCAGATGTAGGTTACCTGAAGATCAACTTTTATGCTTGAATTTGATGGTAATTGTGTTCACTACTTCTTATAATTATTTCTCATGAAAAATTACTTTTGTAAGTTCTTGATCTTTTTATTTATTTTTTACAATCTCTCATAATTATTTTAGCAATCTTTCTTCAATTAGAATTGTTGTTTCAGTTTTTATGTCCTTTTTTGGGTAATATTTAATGATTTTTTTTGTTTGACTATTTTTCTGCTTTTTTATGATAGAATGGTCAAGTTTTGAGATTTGGGATCATATGCAAACCTGATAATGTAGAATTTCATATTAGAAGAAGGGGGATCGTCAGGTGTGAGATTGGAATGAACTGACATGCATATGAGGGCTTTTTATTCTTTCATTTGGAATTTTTCATTCTAAGTAATATTATCATTAAATTTTCAATTACGAAGAATGATGGATTGTAGATGATGGTAAAAGCATAAAAGTTGAATAGTTTGGTCCATTTTGTCATTATTGTATTTTATTAATTTTTATTTTCTTAGGGTAAAAGTGAACAAATGAGTGAATATATAAGAAAGCTAAGGACTTGCATCAAATGGTTGATGAAATGAGAAGCTGAAAATTTGATGAAACAAGAGAAGCTTCAGAATATGCTGTAATCAAAAGGGAAACAACATGCAGATAGTGGTATATTTTCTCTATCTTTTGTTTAGTTTGAAAAATTTTGGTGAATTGTAATATTGTATGTGGGTTTTATAATTTGATCATTTTATAGAGACACAACTAAGGAGTAATATATTATAGTTGGAGGCAAATATTGAGGGACTTCGTCACTTCGTAAACAATATGAGTATTTGCAAGCAAGCTTTAGAATGGAGGAATCTGACAAGATTGCAAGTCTTTTTTTTTTAGCATCTCTAAACTTCGGTAATTATTCAACTATCTTTTAATTTTTTTTTAATTGAATAGAAATATAGAATGATGTTGGTTGGTTTCAAAGTGTGGATTAGTTAATTTGTAGATTTGTCATCTTTTCATTATATTGTGATTGAAATAGCTAAGAGGCATTTCTAAATTTTTAAGTACCATACAATTTTATGAAACCCTCAAAATTATTTTAGCTGTGTAATTTGCATAGGGTAACACTAGTTTCAATTACTAAAAGAAGTGTCTCATAATTTTTTGTTCGCCACAGGCCTCCAAATTGTCAGGACCGGCCCTGGTAGATCCCCTCGTTCCATCACAGTAGCATTCCTTACTATTATCTTCCCGAATTTTTTTAATATATACCCTTTTTTGAAACTATTTGCAGAAAGATGACACTTGCCAAACTAATTGCGCTGGGGGACTCAACAACTAAACTCACCATTCCTAACGACGAGCTTAGTTATTTCGTGTTCATCGTGGTGAACAGCGGGCCTAGTTTTATTTTTTGGAGAAACTGGTTGTTCACAACGGTGAGTGTAGTTCAAATATATCAAATAAGACTCGTCGTTCTCAACAACGAGGTTATTTATACTAGACTCACTATTGGGATCAGCAATGTTCTTTCAATTTAATTTTTTAAACTAAACTCGTCGTTAGGAACATCAAATCTAATTTAAAGCACCTCACCATTCCCAACAGCGAGTTTTATTTGAAAATTTTGAACTAAAAAACTCTCTACTGGACTTGGTGAATTTTCGAAAAAAAATCCATCAAATTTTTTTTTTGAACTAAACTCGATGTTGGGAACACCGAGTCTAGTGTAAAGCACATCGCCGTTCCCAACGGTGAGTCTTGTTTAAAAATTCTGAACTAAAAAATTCTCTGCTGAACTTGGTGAATTTTCCAAAAAAAACTCATCGGATTTTTTTTGGAACTAAACTCGTTGTTGGGAACATCGAGTCTAGTGTAAAGCATCTCATCGTTCCCCACGGCGAGTCTTGTTTAAAATTTTGATCTAAACTCACCTTTGGGAATGATGAATTTCTGCACACAAAACAAAATTTAAAAAAAAATACACTCGCCGTATACCAACAACGAGCATGAAATAACTAAACTCGCAGTTGGGAATAGCAAGTTTAGTTGTTTAGTCTCCTAGCGCAATTAATTTGGCAACACTACAACACAGATCGTCTTCTCCGGCAATTTTTTTTGGATTCCCTGGCATTTATAAACGCCGGTGTAGAATCTACCGGTGTTTTTGAAAATGTCGGTATGAATACCGAGGAAGCATTGCGGTAGAGTAGGGGTCTATACCGACATTTTGCACAAACGCCGGTATAGGTGGAAACCTACCCCGGCGGTTTAAAAATGCCGCTATATGGGTATTTTCATTTGGGTTTTTTTCCTACAACACATACCCCAGCGTTTTTAAAACGCCGGCATAGAGTTTCAAAATTTTATAAAATCTATCCCCGCGTTTGTAAAAACGCCGAATAAGTATATTTTTTTTAAAAAAAATTAAAATATTTTGAAAGCAAAAAAAAAAATGAAAGATACATAACAACAACCATACTCTTTCCTAAAATCAATAGTAAACCATACATGTATACTTCCTTCAATGACTTAGAAACTCTCCTTCCTCCGCTTGTCATTCTTGAAGAATATGTACAAATCATTTTTCCATCCTTATCTATTGTAATAATTGTTGGGATTGGGGCGTCAACCAACGCCCGTTGTCGCAGCGAAACTAAATAGAGCAATGAGGAAGTCGAAGTAGATAAGACGAATCAATTAAGAAAGCAAGTAGATTCACCAATCTAACACAAACACAACGATGATTTATCCCGGTTAGCTTTTGCTTAATCCGGGGGGAAATATGAGGAGATCTGATATTCAACTAAAAGAGATTACAAGGAGTTACTGATTCACTCAATACAAGGAATTAAACTCACTCACCAATTGAACTATCTCTCTCTCGAGCCTCTCTTTGCAATGGAGAAAATAATCTATGAAGTACTCTATTTTCATATTAGAGGAGTTTACAATATATATATAGAAGAATAGAGAGAAACATGGGTCTAATCTTTATTCTCAGTCGTTCGATATAACCTGGAAAAGAAGTAACTGAATAGGAGTCGTACGATCTAACTTGGAGTTGAGGATTCGGCTAAAACGACTTAACAAATCGAGGCCCAAAATGAACACAGCACCGCGGTCGGTCGACCGTCCAACAAGACCGGTCGACCTTCCACCTCTCGGTTAAACCCAATGCAATTGCGGTCGGGGGGTGCGGTTGACCGCAACTTGGGACAGTCGACTGCACCTTGCTGCTACTGTTTTCTTCTACTTTCTTCGACGCTTCGACCTCCGTACTTCATCTTACCTTCTTCTAATCTGAACCACGAGTATTCAAGACATATTCCTAACAAACTCCACATTGGATTGCATACGAGTGCTATCACATGATGTGTTATTCATCTCCAAACTCTAATGAACTCCACTTACAAAAAAGGACTTAGAACAATAGCTTCTTCTTCTAGTTAAAATAATCTCTAACCAATCTCATTGAATACAGCATACCCCTTTATGGGTACACCTCCGTAGATGTACTCACGAAGTTGCCAAACTCCACACGAACTCTACCTACCTTTAGGCTTTCTCCACCTTTCGACGATATTCGAACGACGTGGTCTCGTCTCGATGAATCTAGTTGCAGCAAACTAGCTGAGCTTGCGGGAATAACAGGAAAAGAAGCAACACTTGCACAAGTATTTTGGATTCTCCAAAGCTTGTAGAGATTGTTTTGGCTTAGAACAACCACTCTCATACTTCTAATCACCTTACGACGACCCTGAAAAACAAACAGAACTCCACCTAGAGCTGTGTACCTATAATCCCGTGCATCAAGAGTTCCCAAGGAAATCAGATTCCGTTTCAGCAGAGGAATATGCAAAACATCCCTTAAAGTGAATATATTTTGACCTGGCATCTTCAACTCAACTGTCCCCTCACCTAATGCTTCACAAATCTTTCCAGTTCCCGTTGTCGCACAACGCCCCGTAGTAGACTTATAAGTAGAGAACAACTCCCTCTTGGAACAAATATGAGGAGAACTCCTGGGTCAAGAAACCAACTAGAATCCACTTCTAAAGAAATTGAAAAAAGAAGACACGAATCACCTGAATCAAAGGCAGTAACCACATTAGCGGCTGAATTCCCATTCTTTGCACATCCTGGGAGATAGACAGTACTGCATTCCTCCAGCACCCGTCAAGGATGCGAGAATCTGTTTTAAGGACATTGTGTGATACATAAGGCTCGGTTATACTCGGATTGGTATTCATTTCTTTTTACTTTAATTTTTCCTTTATAATTTCACACGATTTTCAACCTCCTCTTCTCATTCTTTGATTTTGTGCATCTCGATCAAAGTAGTTTTACTGCAAAATTCTCTTACACTTGCATGTTAAGTAGTTACTACTTAAGTAGAAGGAGTTTGAATCTATTCGAGGAAATAGCATTTGGATGTTGAAAATTTCTTTTCCCTTCACTTTTGGAGCAGAATGAAAAAAGAAAAATCAGAAAAGACACAAAAGGAAAAATACAAAACAACAACATCAAAGTTTTTTTCCCAACTAGTTGGGGTCAGCTACATGAATTCTAGTTTTCCATTCGACTTGGTTTAGCACAATATCTTTTGTAAGGCACAATGTATCATATCTAGCTTTTCTCACAATTTTCATCCAAGTAAGTTTAGGTCTTCTCCTACTTAACTCTCCCCTAAATACTTATCAGATCACTCTTTCTAACAGGAACACTATTAGGTCTACGTGTGATATGTCCAAATCACTTGAAGCGATTCTCTTTTAATTTATTTTGGATAGAAGCTATCCTTATCATGTTTCGTATATACTCATTTCTAATTCTATTCTTAATATGGTTTACCACACATTCATCTTAGTATCATCATCTCTGCTACACTTATTTTTTTAACACAAAATAAAAATATATTTTTAAAAAAAATCAAGCTTGAGTTATTTTATATATTTTTTAGGAGCACTTGTCTGCTTAACCTCCAAGCAAAAGCGCAAGCGCCAGAGATTAAATCGTACTTAATTATGACTTAGTCCTCTTTATGACAACTTGTATGGATATAATCTGACACTAATTGTAGAAAATAATAATTGAACGAGCAGGTTAACTTGTTTAAGTAATAAAATAATTTAAGCCCCTTGGTTGATGATGACTTCTTATATCCCACATTTTCTAGGCCTAAGCTTGATTGGATCCGGCCCAAAAAAGAAGTATACACACATTTATGAATTTCCGATTTTCTCTATCCCGCACAACAAAATATATATAAAATATATATAGAGGCTGAAATTTGACTGGACAATTTAATCTTTAAGATAATCCAATTAGTCCCCAAGCATAATTAGACCAGCATGCATGTTAAGTATTAAGATAGACCATCAAATTCGATAATCTACACTATTCTAATTGATTTTATATGTGCATCAAGTAATCTCAAAATAAATAATTTATTTTGATACAACGGAAGTAACCTATAAGATGCCCCATATAAAATGGTAACATCTGCGCTAAGTGAGTCATTTTCATGTCGATGGAAAAGTGCCATATTCATAACACATGGTAACAAGTTATTGAAAGAGATTAGCTATAAGAATGAAAATTACTCTTGATTTGCCTAAGGCCATCTCCAACCTAGTGCCAAACTGGCACAAAACGTCTTTTTTGGCACAGGATGGCGCTCCGATCGAGCACCGTTTTAGCGAAAAAAATGACGTTTTTTGTGCTAGAGAATAGTGTAGTGCGAAATCTAGTGTGGCACTATTCACGAACGTCATTTTTTATTTTTTTTAATTGTACATTTTGTAAAAAAGTCACATAGTTTTAGATAATTGTGTGTTTTGGTCACAATTGTTTTAGTTATAGGTTTGTGTTTTTGGCAATTTTATGCTTTAGATAATTTATTTTCTAGGTCATAAGTGTATTTTAGTTATAACTAAATTAATTTTACTATTTTAACAATTTGTAAGTTATTTTGAAAGTATTTTATAGTTTACGTTGGTCTAATAGTTAATTTTATACGAAGTGTAATTAATACTTAAGAGAAATATGAAATGTGCATTAAAAAACATCAAACATTCAAACAGACGTTACAATTAAGATTACATAAACATTCAAACTAAACTAATTTACTCATATGATATTTTATTCAAATTTGTTAAATGATGAAACTTATCATATGATTAATACGTAATAAAAAATTATATTTGGAGAATTGATGAAATAGATAAGAAATGAGGATTTTAGTAAGAAGTTATATAAAAAGTGAGTAATGTTACATCCAGTACCAATTTCACTACCATTTTGTTCACTACCTTATGTGGCATATTCCTATTGGAGAGTTCTCTCACCTACTCTATCTTTTCCTACCTAGTGAAATTGGTAGTGGATATAGCATTACTCATAAAAAGTAGGTAGGGAAGAATACGCAGAGAATATTTCTGTTTGGTGTGGGATATGTGTTGTGGATTGGAGATGCAGTTAGTATTTGATATGACTTTTACATCATTAAAAGTTACACTAAAATGGTTCGTGGGTTGGAGATGGCCCTAAAGCTTTATAGATTTAAATTATAATTTCTATTTTTTCTTTTCAAATAAAAAACTATGCTGTAACCTGGTTTCGAACCTGAAGTTTTTTTTACCGATGGTTTTTTTATCGATCTTAAATTGTTACCATATGAGGTACATCTCAGTCATAAATTTCTATAATTAACTTCATTCATCAAAAAAAGATTTGCCTACTAGTTTATTAGCACCATCATGAGAGTGCCCCACATAGGGTTTATGCCTCCAATAACTTTGGTGTTTCTCATCAAGTGCATTTATGTTCTTCTCTCGTGGGTCCATACCCCCCACGACTCTTGTACGTGTAAGTGAACGTATTGATATAATATATTCGAGTAAATCTAGAATTGTTTTCCGAAACTAAACCTCGTTTCCAAATTATATAAATAAATAAGAATATGAGATGAACCACAAAAGGCTTGGCCTTTTAAGAGTTTGCTCTACGAAATTTCTGTTGCTGCTTATCTTTGTGTGGCAGCAAATAGATAGTGAGTTAATAATTGATGAAAATTACAAAAAGTCAAACCTGTGTCTTGACCGTTAAAAGTGGTTAGAGCTCTTGAGATTGAATCTGGATCGTTGATTAACCTCCTGTGATCTGAATTCGACGGTTGTTGATGCAGCCGATGGACCTGCAAAAGTCTGAAACACCGAGGGTGGCCCCGGCAACAGACCCTCCGACGCTCAAGTCAGAACCAGAAAGAGAGAGAGATAGAGAGTATGAGAGTGAAAACTGGCAAATTGTTGATTAACTGGGGGGTGGGGTATTTATACGCCTGAGAGACATTTCAAGAGATCGGTTCATGATCGTTAGATCTTTCATGTCTCTCCCCCTCAAGAGATAAGATATCCTTGTTAGAGCATAAGAGGTTTGACTCCTAGCCAGTATGGGCTGGGTGTCTCTCCTAGTGAGCCTAGTCTGTCACTTTTTATGGGTTTGGGAGAAGCCCATGTCTTGGAATGGGCCTAGGCCTGTAAAATAGGCATGTAATGGCTAATCTGCATGTAGATGCTTTGAGATTCGTGCAGGGATCGTACGGCTCTGATCTGCTGCGATTTTTACCATCATCATAAGCCGCACTTCTGAAGGCAATTTTCTTAGCTTTCGGAAAGTAGTACGTCTTATTTTTAGAATCTGGTGTATAATTTGAGTAGTTGGAGTGTTTGTAAATACCTGGAACTAATCTGTGGCTTCTGAAGACAGTGAGTATTTTCCTGGATTTTTCCATATTTCTTCGGATTTTTTCGAATTTTCTGGAATTTTCTGGAAAATTTCCATTGTTCTTCGGATATCTCTGAATTTTCTGGAATTTTCTCAATTTCAAAATCACTTTTCCGAAATTTTATAATTAATAAATTCAATTTTAATTTTTTTCCCGGATTTTTCAATTATTTTTGCGAATTAAAATAATTATTTTTGAATTTTTAAATTAATTTTTCGAATTTTAAATGATTTTTAATTAATTTTTTTTATTTATCAGATCTGATTTGCCTTTTAGAGCGATTTGAGGCGCGGATCGAAGCTTGGCTCGCGCGCTGAGTAGATCTGATGGCTGAGGCACGAGATCAAGGGGCAAAATTTGCTGAATGTTGATCATGGGCTGGCACAGATTTCGTGGAAATTCGACGGCCCCCAGTCGTCTTCAAGCACCCCTCAGCTCGGCGAACCAATTCGCCGAGCTATCGCTCCCATCGTCAGTTCTTGAGGATCTCGTCGAGCTGACCCGCCCTTAGCTGACACATCGGAGTGTTGGGCTAGCTCCGTTTGGTCGAGTTGTGGAGATGGTGAGTTTGTCGAGGTGGAGCTATGGTGTGCTATGGGTTTGAGGGAGCTCGTCGCCGTGCTATGGAGACGTACGTCGTGCTCTCGCCGAACTATGGAGACCTTGAAGCTTCGCCGAACTATGGAAACATCGAGCTCTCGCCGAGCTATGAAGACTTCGAAACTTCGCCGAGCTATGGCGATAGGTTGTTTTGTCGAGCTATGGGTTTGAGCTCTATCTCGCCGAGCTATGGCGATAGCTCGTTTCGCCGAGCTATGGAGAGGCTCTTGAATTTGCCGAGCTATGGCGATAGCTCGTCTCGCCGAGCGATGGAGCTAGAGTTCTCGCCACGCTCCCAGTGCTTCGCCGAGCTATGGGTTCGAGCTCTGTCTTACCGAGCTATGGAGGCTTTTGAACTTGCCGAGATATGGCGATAACTCGCTTCGCCGAGCTATGGGTTTTACTCGCCGAGCTACGACTGCGAGCTCTATTCTTGTCGAGCGACCGAGTTGGCGTCGAGGCGAAGTTGTCGAGCATGAAGTTTGGCGGAGCTCTTGATGGAGTGGAGCTTGGAGCAGGAGTCATGGCGCGCGGTGTCGATGTGAGGAGACGAGTCGGAGATTTTAGGCGGGAGAAATTCGAAGAAGAAGGAGAACAGGGAGGAGTGGAGCGGGTTTCGGGTTTGTGGGTTCAAACCCGTCCCGCTAATACCCCTTGGTTGTTTCTTTGACTTTGTTTACAGGTTGGGCGGGTCGAGTTTTTGCAATTCCAACCCGGCCCAGCCCGGTTGCCACTCAGACCCGATCCGTACCCGCCCTAGTTGGGTTCCAACCCAGATGAGTTCGACCCGATCGGCCCGGTCAACCCGTTTGCCAACCCTACTTTATATGACAGAAAGAGCGGATGTTGAAAAAATTTGATAAGAATTAGGGTTTCTATCAAACAGGTTTTTCTTTAAAAAAATTAGGGTTTCGGTAACAAGTAGAGCATAATAATAACAAACGGGGAAGTGAGAAGAAAGTATTAATAACCCTACCAATTAACCAAAACTCCGAAGTTTTGGTAAGAGTGAGGGTTTTAATATTTATATTCTAACACGTCCTCGCAGATTGAGGGTCATCTTTTTGGGCCAAGACCTGGACTATACGTAGCGGTATTTTTTTTTAAATCCGCATTTAAATTGCGCAGTCGGTGAGATTCGAACTTGAGTTGCTCTGATACCATATTAAAGACCCTACCAATTGACCAAAACTCCGAAGTTTTGATAAAAATGAGGGTTTTAATATTTATATTCTAACCGAAAGTATTGCATCGGAAACACGTTCAAGTGGCCGGCACGGTGCATGTGTTTCTTTGTGAGATTGATAGTCAAATATATTGGTGTCTATCGATCTGGGAAAATTCCATCATAGATTTTCATAAGATAATCTATGATCGGTAGTTACAACTACCATTCGATTAACTTTGTGCACGCATCTCGACGTAATTTAGAATGATTATTTTTCCGGTCATTTGCAGTTCTGCACTGGAGCTTGCAAATGTGATGTCCGGCAAGTTGGCATGCATTTTTGAGTGCCTATGTATCTTGTATCATCTAATTGGGGATTGGGCACATGGTTGTTACTGTTTAACATATGATTTCATGTAGCGTTATGGGATCTAGACCCTTCTCCATACACACACACTCCATGAATTTCCTTATTGTAAAGTAGTAATGCAGTATTAATTTCAAAATATGTAATACATCAACTAGACATTTACGACGGGTCTAGATTAAAAAAGAATATAGTAGTTAACCAGCTAGATCTTGGTTAATAATAATGGTCTTGCACTACAAGAGTTAGTGTGCAATTTTCAACGTTGACAACATACTCCCTCCGTTTTTAAATATAAATTAATATAAGTTGCTATATGCTTATTAAGAAAAAATCTAGGGTTGACAAACGTACTAACATCCTTAATTTTTTGAAGCTCGTAAATGAGTTATCAATTATAAAATGTCCAATTAGCTCTCCTCTATAATTTTAGTATTATTCATTTTATAAAAAGATGAAGGTAAAATTGGAATTCTTACAGAAAATTAATTGATGGAGATGATTGAATGACAAGACATCTACATAGAAAATCTAAAGTGGCTGCTTATAATTTGGAAAAAAAATACTAGAATGACTTATATTTTGAAACGGAGGGTGTACTATATTTAGAATAGAGATGTAATATTACTGCTTAGCGTATCACAGCTTGTCGGTAACAAAGAGCTTACTCGATAACTCATCTCAATTATCAAAGATTTACTAATAGTTAGGTTGCTAGAGTAACTATCTACAACAACAACAACAACAATAACAAAACATTTTTTTCAACTAGTTGGGATTTGTTACATGAATTATTGAATCCCGATTTCCATGCTGCTCGGTTTAGTGCAATATCTTCTGTAAGGCCAAAGTTATCATATCTTTTTTTATCGTTTCCACACATAAGTTTAAGTCTTCCCCTACCTCTAACTCTACATCAATACTTATCAAATCACTATTTCTAATGGGAGCACTACTAGGTCTACGTGTGATATATCCAAACCACCTAAGGCGATTCTCTCTTAATTTATTTAGAATAAGAGCAGCATTTACCATGTCTCGTATAAGCTCATTTCTAATTCTATCTTAACATCCTCATCTCTACTACACTTATTTTTCGGACATATTGTTTCTGTTGCCGCTGAAATCGGTGTGGGGGCAAACAGATAGATTTGTGGATTCTTGGGATGTCGAATAGTCAAACCTGAACACCTTTTTGCCGGAGTTTGACTGTGATCTCCCGCCGCTGACCTGTAAAAAGTGCGAAACACCGGGGTTGATCCCGGCGACGCACCATCCGATGCTCAAGTCAGTAATCAGAAGATTATGAAAGAGCTTTGATTGGCAAAAGATTGATTACCAGTTAACAGTGGGGATTGGGAGGTATTTATAGCCGCCTTAGGGACCAGTTTCGGGATAAGATCAAATCCCTACTTTCCAGTGAATGGATAGGAGCGATTAGGGCTTTTGATTAAGGATAATCATAAATCCTAATTCTATCCAGCTGGACCAGGTTTCTTGCGGGTTGGAACCTGCACCCAGTTAAGACGGATCCGTTCGTGGGTTTTTGGACTTTTGGGAAAAGACCCAGTTCCCATTTTGGACCCGTTTGTAGGTCAAATTACCATTTTACCCCTGACCTTTAAGATTCATACCTGATTTGGATAGTTTCGATTTAACCCCATTTTTAGCCATATCAGTTTCTTTATTGTCCAGAATGGATAGGAGCGATCAGGGTCTTTGATTAAGGACAATCATAAACCCTAATTCTATCTAGCTGGACCAGGTTTCTTGTGGGTTGGAACCCACACACAGTTAAGACGGATCCGTTCGTGGGTTTTTGGATTTTTGGGAAAAGACCCAGTTCCCATTTCGGACCCGTTT
Source organism: Hemerocallis citrina (assembly GCA_017893485.1). NCBI lineage: Eukaryota > Viridiplantae > Streptophyta > Magnoliopsida > Asparagales > Asphodelaceae > Hemerocallis > Hemerocallis citrina. Next base: position 17,099 of record JACEHZ010000483.1, on the reverse strand, counting down.
GTATATCAAATTACCATTTTACCCCTGAGCTTTAAGATTCGTACCTGATTTGGACAGTTTCGATTTAACCCCATTTTTAGCCATATCAGTTTCGTTATTGTCCAATACTCTGCTTCATACATCATTGTGGGTCTAACAGTTGTCCTATAAAATTTTTCTTTCAACTTCAAAGGTATATATTTTTCACATAAAACATCACTAGCGCTTATCTACTTAAGCCACTCTGCTTGGATCCTATGTATAATATCTTCACAAATATCCCCATCTCTTTGTAACTGTATTTGCTAATTATTAATACACAATAATGCTTAATATGGATTTGATCTTGTCCTAGTAAACATTTATTGTATAACACAACATAGTTTTGTCAACTTAATAACACAACATAGTTCTATGTATATTTTTCCGGCTATACGGGATTGTTTTGTTAACCACTTATTAATAAAACATGGTGGCCATACTCCATATTTTCTTCAAAAAAAACTTAATAACACAACAAATAATGTAGAGCTAAGGGATGTCAATAACTTAACTACATGTTTTCTCTAGCTTAACTTAATGGTTGTTACTATTCCAAACTACATGAATCATCATATCTCTAATACTATAATGCGTAGCATTGGTATCGGGTTGGGTCGGGTCGGGTCCTTCACTACCCGGACCCGGTTACCTACGGGTCAAAAAATTGGAACCGGACCCGAATCCGGACCCGTGAGGACCGGGTCCGGGTCCTATTAAAATATTCCTACCCATTCGGGTAAGAACGGGAGTGTGAGCGGCGAGCGGAGGATTTAGAATAGATGATAAAAGAAAAAGGCATGAGTTTTGAGTTTGGAAGAGGAAAATTTAGAATTGAGGAGGAAGGAGGGGATGGGAGGGATGAGGATAGAATATTTATTTTTATGTTGAATTTTTTGGTGTTTTTTAACGGGTCCAGGTTCGGGTCCGGGTCGGGTCTTGTTTTAGCGGATCCGGACGCGGACCCGAAAGTACAAAGGATCCCATTTTAGGATCCGGACCAACAATCCTTTTGACTTCATTCTAACCAACAATTCTTTTGACTTCCAAATCTCAATCTTCTTCCTCCTCCAAATCCCCAAATCCCAAATCCTGGCCTTAACCCTAATGCCGACCTAATCCCCTCCCAAAACCCTAATCCCTCCTCATCTTCTTTCTCTTCCATCTTTAGTTTATACTCTGCATCCCAAAAAAGGTGAGAACATTATCCTTAAAAAGGCTAGATTTTTAGGGGGGGTAGGAGGTGAAAACAAGGCAAAGAAGATCTGTTATATGTCAGATCATTGTGAGGTGTCAGGGATTCGCTTCTCGACAGAACTTGAAGTTGCCATTAGAGGGAAGGTTGGAAGAACAAGGGTTGAGAAGGAGAAGATTTGGGGAAGAAATTAGAGATTGGGGAAGAACTAGATTGATTTCATTCATTGATTGTCCAAAAATATATTACAGGTTGGGATTTATAGGACAACCCAATTACAAGACACGTGCAAAGCACACTATTACTACCTATTCAATTAAGTGCACAATGCACGTAAAAACAAACAACAAACACACACTACAGACTCAGACACCAATACAACCACAGTTACTCTATAGCTGAACCCATGGCAACCATTGATGACGATGCTGATCATAAGCTTCACTCCGGTGATGGAAGGGCTACAGCCGGCATCCCTGACAAGTCCACCCCCCTTAAAAATGAGCTTGTCCCCAAGCTCAAAATCAAAATAACTCCGCTGAACATCATCTATATCTTTCCAAGTAGCAACAACTATAGGTTTGAACTGCCACTTGATAAAGAGTTTGACTCCGGTGCCATTACCTTTCTTGTACAACCTCCTTTCCAAATTGAACGAAGAAACATTAACTTGATGGTCATCTGGGTTGACCATGTCAACTACACCTTATTTCATAGCTCCCAGTAGCTTTCCTCCAAGGGTAACTGCCAAAACTTTTCACCAATTGCCTCTGCAGTTGTGACAATCTCCTTTGTCAAATGTTCAATAGCTTCCTCAAAATTCCCTTCTGAATTTGCTTCCATGGCTTTCCCTTCTGCCATTTGAGCGGCATCACGGCTTTCTTCTGTCACCTCCATAGAGGGGTTTCCCATCTTTGGAGGAGTATCATCATCAACTTCTACTATTTCCCCTTCAAGCCCAATTTCTGAATTAATAATTTTGTCCTCTGGTTTCTCCTCAGGAACTGCATCAGAAACATCTTCATCTTCCACTGTAACTAACTTTCCACTGTCGGTATTGTTCTTGTTTCTAAATTCAAGAATGGAAAGCCATGCCAAGACTGCCCAAATTCCATCCCTTTCATGAATATGATCAGAACCTGTTCCAAAGCTTCCTTCATGACAAACTGAACAAAGTCTCACACCCATCAAGTTACCGAAAAAATTCCAGCCAGTAGGTACCTCAAAGAATTTCAATTTGAGATTCTTTGCCACAACATCTAGTGCAGCTGGTGTTGGCATGCTCCTTGCAACACCCTTTAATGCATCATAACAGAATGTGAAATTTGGAGATGACAACAGCTTATTGATAAACTGAAAATCACAAATTGACTTCATCAGTTTCACATAATCATCAACTGAATCAAAAACATCTACATCAAAGCTTTCTTTAGGTCCATATCGCTGCCCTAATACTTTAGGTGCTACATAATATGCACTGCCAACTAGCTGAATGAGCACATCTCCGGGCTTAAAAAACGTGGATAACCCAAAATCGATTGCCTTCAACCTCGGTTCCTCCACTTCAGTCTGCTTGGATTGGCAACAATCACTTGATTTCTTCACTACCTGCCTCATCCAACACTTGGGAAACCTAAGCTTCTTCGATTTATTAGTTTCATCTGCAAAGTATATTTCTTCCAATTCCATCTCTTGAGCACCATCATCATCAGCCTGTCTATATACTTCTTCACAGGAACAGCTCCAAGAAACAACATTCAGTAAACTCTTCTGCATTTTGTTTCTTTTCCCTTTTCCATCCTTCATGATCGATACACCAACTAACTGACATAAATCCACACTCTGCTTCTCTACTACACTAAGAAAACCATAATTAATCGTAAAGGGCTTTAGCACGACATCAAAAGACCTCCCATCCGCACACAAAACAGAAACTGAAGCATAACAATTCCTTCTATATAGAAAAGCCAAAAGAAGTTGCCAAATAAGCTTCCCTTGTGCAAACTCACCCTTTTCTCTACAAAGCAATCGAATAACCCTATCAGCAACAAAATCCCTCTGAGACTCCCCAGCAACATTTTTACATATAGGTGGGGGCCATCCATCGAGCACTATCTTGTCATTGCCAATTATAGTCGTAAGAACACCCAATTCCGTCTCCTTGACATTTAGTCGAACACTCAATAAGAGTTCAAGATAAAGGAAAATAGACTTCAAGACATTACCGCAAACACTTGGCAGATGATTAGGAATTGAAGCAAAGATTGTGGAAACTTCAATCATAAGCTTCTCCTCCTTTTCTTGTTTATGCATTTCAACAAACATCTTGGATGTCTCATCACCATTTTTCTCAACACTCTTTACTTTAGCTTTAAAACTCAACAGATCTTCACCATTTACAACAACTCCCTCATTAATTTGAGCTCTAAACACATCCGACGACTTCTCTCCACTATAATCTTCCACTTCAAGATTCATCAAACTATCAAAAACTACTCCATCCCTATTCTTTCCACAAGAGACAACATCAATCACATTTACTTCATCTACAACAATCGATTTGTTAGCTCTTCCATTATCTTCTATAAGGATGAAATCTAGTGGAGTCAATCCCACTTCAAATCTATTGTTAGCAAAACAATCACAACACAAATCGTAATCAAACAATTTGTTGCAATGGTATCTTTGACAAGAGCAAAAACTCCAACACCAATTACAGTGGTACTCTTCATCACTGCCATGGTCTTCATCGCCATCACCCAGATTTTCAATCTTTTGAGTTACTGCCGACTTCTCACTTCTTCGAATTCTCTTATCACTCTCAACTCTAGAATTGAAAGAAGTGAAATTAGGGTTTGATACCTTAATCGATGGGTTTAGATGAGGAGTCGATTGTTCAAGCTCTGGAATGGTCACCTTGGATACATGACATGTAGAAGCTTGTAGTTCGGAGACAATCTTCATGTAGGCAGTCTTGGTAACTTCTGCCTTTTCAGTGAGTCTATTAAATATCTTCTTATAATCTTTATCCACCTCCTCTGTCAACTGTATGGACGCTTGAGTGTGGGTCTTGTGTTTCTTGGATACCCTCGTCTTGGACGCATCAGCCTCCTTGAGAATCCCGAAGTGGGAAGCACTGAGCAACTTCTTGAGCCGATCGATCTGAGAAGTGGCCAGATCTTGCAGATCGGAGATGCTCAACAGTGCGGCGGCGGCCATCTTCGTCTTTGGAGGTTCGACTTTGGGGGTGAAATCTAGGGTTTTCTTGGATTGAGAGATTGATTGCTGAATTTGATGAGAAAATGGTTGCTGCACTGAGAACAACATCACCTCCATTCTTGTTAACATTGCCTCAAGTCTCTCTTCCATTTTGGTCGCCGACGCCTCAAATCTTTCATGGAGTGAATCGAGTTGCTTCTCCATCAATTTTGATTGCAGATTTATCACGCGCATCCTCTCATTCATGGATCAGATTCCCTTCCTCACCGTCGACATACCTACGTCTCGCGAGTAGTCACCGGTGAAGGCCGGCTCTGATACCACTTTGTCAGGGATTCACTTCTCGACAGAACTTGAAGTTGCCATTAGATGGAAGGTTGGAAGAACAAGGGTTGAGAAGGAGAAGATTTGGGGAATAAATTAGAGATTGGGGAAGAACTAGATTGATTTCATTCATTGATTGTCCAAAAACATACTACAGGTTGGAATTTATAGGACAATCCAATTACAAGACACCTGCAAAGCACACTATTACTACCTATTCAATTAAGTGCACAATGTACGTAAAAACAAACAATAAACACACACTACAGACTCAGACACCAATACAACCACAGCTACTCTACAGCCCCATGGCAACCATTGATGACGATGCTGATCATAAGCTTCACTTCGGTGATGGAAGGGCTACAGCCGGCATCCCTGACATGAGGAGGGAGACTTACAAAACTACAACATATTCGGTGGTGAGCTTGCAAACCCTCTTCATTGGCCACAACTTTGGAAAAAACGATGTCTTGCTGCATTCCAAACCATAACCCTAAACCTAAGTTCAAGATCGTCGCGGAGATTTCCAAGAATGTCGGTTTGATGCAGGTATGGACGGTAGATGAAGGAGGGAGTGGCAGCAAGACATCGACGGATGTGGCGACCCTGATCATGCCAGTTGATAATCTTCAAGATCCAGGTCTGACTACCAAGGTTTGTCCAAAGGTATGTGCATACTCACTTTTTGATTCTTGAATTTGAAGAAAGTTGAGATCTTGAGATTAATTTGTTTGTTAAAATTCTTATCACAGTGATCATCTATCTTTTATTTAAAATTAATTTTGTGTTGTAATTTTTGTACTGATCTAATTGTTCTTGGGATAAGCGATATCCCCACTCACTTATCTCTACTACTGTAATGGGAGACCCCTTAGTCCTTAACCCAACTCGTGCAGCGCACGTGTTGGGTTATGGACTAACTTTGGTAAATATTTTTGGCAGTGGACCAGTTTGGTAAATATTTCCGAAGGTGGATTAGTTTGGAAATTATTTTCTTTTTGCCCTTTTCATTGTCCTTTCAATTTTTTCCACGTGCACGTGTGCACGTGTATGATACTAGTTAGTTTTATGAGAAGTACTAGATATGCTTATCTTAGGGTATGGAATGAGTCAACTGTGTTTCTTGGTTATGAAGATTTTGTGCTTTAACTTGCATTGTTTATGTTACCGGGTAAATAATAGCTTATCAAGTAGTTATTCAGAAACATATAATAGTTTATTGTCTATTAAGTACACGCAATGGGTCAATATCTTAGGGGATTAGTTATGTCATTTTTCTATTTCATATTGGGATTGGGTTTATAGTTTACAGGGATCAACCATAGCACAAATTTATTATACCCTTATATGATCCATATTCAACTATACTGGGAAAATGTCTTCTTTTTTTTTTATAAATAGTTTACTTTTGCATAAATTAAAAGACTGATCTTTTGATTAAGTACTGAATTGTAACAAGCGATCCAAAAAGGTACATTACATTTTTCTTTCTTTCTCCATCATATTTTCAATGTAGATTTACGTTCTAATTTCAATTGTGATTTGAATGTGCATGCAAGGATTATTAGTAGAGCCTTCACATTTCTAATTTCAATTTTACTTATCTCTTTTCCAGTTTTACTTTCTAATTTCATTTGTGATTTGGATGTGCAAGTAGAGATCATTAGTAGAGGAATGACAAAAAGGGAGATGTTGGTACTACTGTCAGAAGCTGAAGTTGTCAGGTTCGTTCCCTTGCTCAATCTTTTTAATGCTTTTCTATTACTCTGTTTCCCACTATATGCATAGCTTTAGGATCATATGCACTATATATCAAAATTAAATTGCATTATTATTTGATTGAACTTACGTATTAGGAGTTTGATAATGGTTAAGATTATAACGAAGAGAACTCCTTTAATGCGTTCATTCCTTTCAGTGATATTGGTCCGGTGATTCAACGTAGAAGTTGGTGTGGCAAAAGTCAGGATTATTTTTGTTAAAAGCGTGAGTTCTCAGGTCCAACCCCTCATTCAATCACGATGCTCAGTTATTGTATTATTCATTGATTGCATAGCTTTAGGATCATATGCACTATATATCAAAATTAAATTGCATCTTTAGTTAATAGAATTTACGTATTGAGAGTGTGATATTGGTCAGGATGAGGACGGAGAGAAGTTTCTTTTATTCGTTCATTGTTTCTATGAAATTGGTCAGGGGATTCAACGTAGACGGGAACATGAGAGAGAAATGAATTGTGTTTTGTGCTGATATACAAGTACTATATTTCTCTTTGTGTGTGTGTGTGGAATAATCTTAGTATTTACTTAAAAATAATAATTGATAGTGTGTGCATCACATGCGTGCAGATAACTAGTACATATTTATTTGACAGTACTTAGATACATGCATGAAATAATGAGACCTTATCTTTACTATTTTAGTGGGAGAGTTTGTCACCAAACAAACCCCATTTGTAAAACATGTGCATCGCCCGTGCAACACCAAATTTCCCATTATATTCTTTATTTTTTGGGAAAGTTTGTCACCAAACAAACCTCATTTGTAACAAAACAAACCATGCATCGCACGTGCAACTCCAACTCTCTCATTATATTCTTTACTTTAAAAAATAATATTTATTAAAATGCGCGTCACATGGAAAACTCCAACTTATGTGTATTGCAAGTACAACTCAGACTCTTTCTTAAAATGTGCATCGCACGGACAACTCAAACTTACGTGTATCGCACGTAATATATTTATTAAAACGTGCATCACACGTACAACTCCAGCTCTTTATTAAAACATGCATCACATGGACAATTCAAACTTACGCATATCTTACGTGCAACTCCAACTCTCTCAATATATATAAACTAGGTTTGCCCGTTCATACGTGCCTACGGCACGTCTTCAGAACGGTGCACCTGGTTTGATTATATAAAATAGTTTTGGTTTTCCAGCAAATTAATTCAAGTAGTAAGCATATTATATGAGGAAGCAACATATCTACCTTTAAGTTCAACCATCGCCTTCTTGATCATTAGCTTGAACTTACCTAGAATACATATATTTTGTTAGAAACATAGCATAAAGTTTTTTTTTAACTTCAGCATCTCTTTTAGATGCTTGTAATAGTTATGCATGGGCTTGATCATATAGGTTTTATAGAGCTTACTCTAATCTCATAACCACTATGAGCATGTCTAAATACATTGGTAACCCAAGTGCAAGTGTGAAGGTATATACAATACCAATAATCTAAATATTTGTTTGTCTGAAACTCGGTTTGCAATTGAAATACCTCTTATTATTATTTTAACCAAAATGTAATACATGAAGTTCTCAAAACTCTAATACAAGTTAATCATTTCTTTTATCTCCACTTTGTCTCCCCATTGCACCTATATAAAAAAAATCAAAATGGATCAAAAACAAATTTACTTTAGATGTCTTTCTTGAGTGGAGAGTTCGCTCCCTTCACTGGTAAACTCCAGTCATCCCAATCCTATATGTTCAAACATACATTAAAAGTTCTTATATGTTATATTGTTATGTTATCCATGGTTTCTAATAACCAATGAAGGGAACACTTCACGATAGTATATTATCTTGTAGTAAAGTAATTAATATTGTATATTTGCCAAGTTATTTTAGGTTGCGGATCAGCTTACCTAACCTACTATGGTTTGGAAGCCTGTAACCCCCCTTCCCGTAAATCATATTTTCTGAATATTTTCTGTATTTCGATATTTATAAATTTAGTATTTGTTAAATTCGGCTTGGATTTTATATTAAAATATTTTCTTATCGACAATTATATTTATTTTCGAATGATGGAGTATTTTAACTTTATTTTATGTTTCCAATTGATCGACTATTTATATTTTAGCCCAAATCTAATATGTTATTACTATTTGGATTTTATGAATTTGTTAGACTTAAATCATATTTTGATATTTATATTATTATTATTATTGTTATTATTACCATTATTAATTATTATTATTGCTATTACTATTATTATTATTATTACTATTATTAGTTTTGTTTGATCATGATTTAATGTACATGTATATATGTATGTTTTATAAACCTTATAATCCTAATTATTTTCCCTATTGAATTTAAACCCATCTATTACCCATTAACCCTCCTCCTTATTGGATCCTACCCATTAGCCCAATACCCTATTCAACCCCATATAAAAGTACTATTCTACCCTAATCCTTTAACCCTAACCCTAGACACTGTAAACCTCAGCCACCAAACCCTTCCCCCACACTGTTCATCATCCCCTACCTCACCTCAGTCGCCATTACTCCTGATCCTCCACCTCACTCCGCCCCTCTGATCATCCTCTTCAACGCATCCCTCCATCTCTTCCTCTCCCATCGATGCACCCAATCACCACCGAAGAACCCATTGAAGCTTGCGCAGTCTCCAGCCTGCACCGCGACTACGACCTGCATTCCCCTCCAGTCTCTTCCATCGTAAACTCATCATCCCCTGCAACTCATCGCCACTCGCCCTCCATCGAATGCTCCCCAGTCGCCACCTTGCCGGCTGCCAATTGATCCAAAATGCCAGTCGACTCCCGCTGCCGTCCTCTCGTCGTTGATTCCATTTGATGCAGCCACCGTCACGCCACCCGCCTGTGCCATCGCAGCCGCCATCGAAGATAGCCACCCTCATGCCATTGCCGTAAGCTGTTGTTTGAATCTGGGACGTCCGATCGACCGATTATGATCGTGATCATCATTAAAATCACTCGCGATCTTAGCCGTCTGATCTCTTGATCTTGATTTTCATCAAGATCCGCACCAATTCTGATCCATCCGATCTTGATTGTCGATCAACATCATCATCAAGTCATCATCCAATCAAGGCAAGTATCTTATTGTACAATTTGTTGTTCTAGTACAAGCTTTTATTTGAAAAATACCGCTAGTAGATTGTAGTTGTGACTCGCCCTTTGTTTATCATTGATGATCTTGTTTCTACTCGTTGCCGTCTTTATCAATTCCATAATCATAAGGGTCACAACCATTCGTTAATACACCCATTTTACAAGAACTAGTTAGATCTAATTATTATCTAATTATTTGAACACATGAATTTAAGAATCACCTTGACTTGTAGATGTATGGTTGCATGATGCGTGTGTTGATTTTGCTTTCTTTTGAGTTGAGAAATACATATGGCTTGCTGATTTGATACCTATTACACTCTGATTTGTATCACACATTAATTTAGACTCATATTAGTTATTAATCATGTCACTTTTTATATAAAAGAAACCACTTATGTTGCTGTTCTTGCTTCTGCCTGCTATTTCGACCATGATAATGTCAGAATCTTGACTTAAGTTCTAAATATGAAATGTATCCCCAGATGTCTAGTTTACTACCCTTTTGACGAAATTGAATTTCGAATTATGTCTTTTGAGTTATGACTGTTTTAGTGCTGTTGGGTCTGGAATTCTAGATTCACAAATTTGCTGTGTCACCTTATTTTCCAATCTAATTTGAATATGATATCTATAATATAATGACATAAAATTTAATATGCTGAGACTAGACATGTTAGAGAATCTTCCCTAATTTTCCTGTATTTATTTATCGTGTTTTCAGACCTGTTTTATGCATATGAACACAACTTTGAGAATTCTGGCTGAACATGAAATCTGTGTAAAATGCTGTTTTGACACCAGTTGATACAACTTTTATATACCTTGTTTATATGTTCTGGAACTGGCAGAGAGTCTAGTTTTTAGAACTTCTGACGGATCCATATTTGCATTCCTGTAACAATGGGAATCTCAGTTTTAGTGCAGCAATGTCCTGCTGTCCAGAATTAGAATTCTCCTTGTTTTTGATAATTCTGAGTTGATTTGACATTCGAATGTGTTTTCTAACCGACCTGAACTTGTTTCCTATACCTTGTCATGTTATTTGTCCTGTTTGTTCACTTTCATGCTTGTTTTGATAATAATAATAAGAACAAGTCGGGGTTTAAGGGAAAGATCTAGTAGTGGACAATATAGGAGCTTGTACTCGGAAGGGGATCCATGTTTTCCGTGTGACATGTTTACCGACTAAGTAACCGATCAAGTTTACTGACCAAGTTTGTTACATGTTACCGATCAAGTTTACCGATCAAGTTTATCGACCAAGTTAGTTACATGTTGCCGATCGAGTTTACTGACCAAGTTAGTTAATGTTACCGATCAAGTTTACCGACCAAGTTTTGTAGTCCTGTGAAGACCCGAGTACATGACCTATAGAATCCACTACGAAATTTAAACGTAACTTGTTTGTATGTAGCAACCATGTGGTAAATAAATGAGACGCATGAAGTGCTACCTAGATAGAATTAAACAATAGTCTTAAGAACAACATGTTACTTGTACACATTTGTCACATGTCTCGCATGTTACTTGATACATGTTACTTGGTACTTGATACAAATTACATGCTTACTTATTATCTGATCCTGTTACTTGATTCGTTGTACTTTCTTGCTAATCTCTTTGAACTTTATTACTTGTTGCATCTCTGTCATGTCATGTTGTATACTCTTGATTTCAAACCTCTGTTTCATACTTTCTTGCACTTGTTTCTATAACCCTTGCTTGTACTACTTGCGGCCCGTAACTTGCACTAACGGGCGTACTATTTTATGTTTCTCTATTTCTTTGTCAATTAATAAATATACACACTGCAACATTATTTGCCTACCCCGGCAAAACTTCCCCAGCGTTTTATTAGTTGCGCTGGGGTAAGCTTGTAGCAGAAAGAAACTCAGAAATTTTAGTCACCTACCCCGGCATTTTTGAAAAATGCCGGGGTATGTATATCCTACACCAGCATTTTTAGTTAATACACCGGCGTTCTTTTTGGAATAAATTTACCCCAGATCCATTTCACTTATCGATCCCCAAATTTTTTTCACCAATTTTTTCTCTCTTTCCCCCTCTCCCGCCTCTGATTGGTCGCCATCGATGTGCCCACCGTCGTCGTTCCCACAGTCTGTCGTCGTCCCCGCACTTGTACCCGTCGTTGTGCTCTTCGTTGCCGTCGATGTGCCCTCCTCAAGCTCAAGGTAACCCCTCAATCTTCTAGGGTTTGGTTAGATTTTTACTAGGTTCAGAAAAAGAGAAAGAAGGATTCGACATTCTTGAGAAACCCAAACTCAATCCCACCTCCAATTATCATCATCGTCTAAATCGTCGACGTTCTTGGGAAACCCTAGCTCTTCGATCCTACATCTTTTCAGGTATTGGGCGTTCATCTCCTGTTCTCATCGATTTGTTTTGATTTTGTTCATTTGAAAAATCAAAATTGTACATTATTGCTGAATCTGTTAAAATTAGGGGTTCAGTGTGAGATTCGATGGTTCAAAATTGTACTTTTTTTTGTTGCTGTGCTTCTGTTTGGGGTTGTTTTTTTCTTTTTCTTTTTGGCTTATAAGGTTCTTGATCTTTGTTTTGGTTTTTTTTTTTAGCTTTAAGGAGGACTTGAATTGAGGATCGATTTGATCACTTGCTTTTAGTTGGAGATTTAAGCAGTGTTTGTGTTGAACTTGATGATGAACTGAGGAGGACACTGACACTTTTAACTGTCCTCTTGAATAGTTCTTAAATCAAACAGATACTAACACTATACAAGAAAAGAAGTAACCAAATGGATTCGATGCTTTTGTTTTAGTACCCTTTCTTTCTTTTTCCAAAGAGTGTTTTATCATCTCATGCACTATCTTGGACCATTTGGAGTGTTGCGAGAAATATTTGCCAAATAAACTCTAGATTGTTATATGGAGTATCAATTATCTCTCATTTCATTTGTGAATGGCACGCTCTTCTTGCTTATTCATCCAACCAAGTCCTTATATGCACCACTAGAGAAGAACAAGGCTTCAGTACTGTGCTAATAACTAATTACAGTTTTGATAAAATTACAATAATAGCAAGAACTCATTACAATATGATTTACTTACATGAGAAGAGATTCAGGAAGCATAAGGGAGTTTGCATCATCAAGTTTATGGGTCTATGATGCTATATGTGATGCTATATGACCCAACTATAATTGCATCATATAACCTCTCTTTAGAATATTTTCTCATATAGTTACTACACAACAGCCAAAACAAATGACCCAAACAACCATCGGATGAAATGATCAGAAAAATAAAATAAACAACCTTCGGATGAAGGCTATAAAACCTTAGCAGATTCACTACAATAAATTTATTGGCTGATAATGTTATTATATGAGCCACTCTCTGTTGGCCACTGTTCATAAACTGATACATGTAAATAGACGTAGAGTAACTTAACAAGTATATTATTGTTACCCAGCTATTCAAGTAGGGAGATAATATCAGCCACCAGCTGGCAATTAAGTTGCATAGCCATTCAAAAGCTTAAAATGGTGCATGTGATGCTCCAACTCTGTCACGAGGTATGAGGCGCAACTCTGTAGAAGAAAAAGAGAAATCAAATTCATCTTGGTGAACAGAAGGTTGAAGAAAAAGAGAGAGAACCATAGTGACTATTACCAGATGGAAGATAAGTCTTACTTCGGCATAGGTAAACCAAATATCATAAGTTAGATGTTGATCACTTGATTGAACAACGACATAATTGTTTTGAGCTAAAAACCAGCCCATTTTATGTATTAGCTTTCTAATTATTAATTATGTTTCCATAGTATAATATTGGATTATGCAAAATTTCCAGGAGGGATGCATTTGTATTCAGGAGGAAAACATGGGGCATCATACCAGGTAACAATTGAAAGATTTAAGATATATCAGATCTTGTGCTTATTACCACACTCGACTATGGAGTGGGCTTCTGTAGTGCACACTTTCTCTTCATAGTTCTTGTGCACATGTTTTCTTCACAGTTCTTGTTGTGAATCTATTCTCTGAATCTTTCCAATTGTGCTGTTACTAGTGCGTGCAACTAGTTTATATATATATACTAGTTTTTATGAGAGAAATTCAATCATGGTAATCATATGTTCCAGTAATCATAATGTGTTTTTCTAGTAGGAGCATTTCCCTGTGCATCTGCTGAGTATTCATTGAACATTATTATTCAATTATCAAGATCTATCATCTTCTATCATTGTTTGTCGTAAGAGACGGAACATACTTGACATACTTGACAAATGTAAATGATGCATATAGGCAAGGAGTCAAATTTTTATGCACTCTCCATGGCATATTTATAGCATCCTTCAAGCTACTAAGATTGTATGGTGAGTAAGACACAAAATTTATCTTTGTTGTTAGCATGTGCATTGTACGGGCTTTTTTATACTTGACAAATAGAGAGAAATAGACGGTGAACATGAGCAATGCACTTGTTCATGAGTTACGCTTCTTTCTCAAACTTTTGGGCATACTCAATGTATTTGTTATACTGGATTGTATGATTTTCCTCATCTAATTAACTAGCTTCATCTTTCTTGCAGTGAAGGCAAACTACTTCAGGTTAGCATCAAATGTATGTTACTGGATTGTATGATTTGAAACTCTTGCTTCAAGTTAGTGCAACTTCACGAGTTGCTTTTTTGTCTGAATTTGGAGATGAGATGGATCATGTATCTGAAGTTGCACACTCTGATTTTTTGAAGAGTGACTAGTGATGGAATTTTTTTTATCTAAACTTTATATACAATTATATCATGATGTCTACATGTGTATCAGTTTTTAAGATAATGTTTATGCTTGTTGCTTGGGTTTGAAAATGAGATTGTTCTTTCTCATTGGTTTTAAGTGATGATGAGATGGATTATGTAACTGAAGTTGCATACTATGATTTACAGAGGAGTGACTAGTGATGAAATAATCCTGTTTGAACTTATGTTGTGGTTTCAATTGACAGTTATCTCATGAGTATTATAAAAGTATAAGTTTCATCTCAGTCAGTATCTTGTTTGCCTGAATTTGACAGTGAAAATATTCTTTTTTCACTCTTTGTAACTCAATATTTTGAACTCCATATTTTGGTAATGAATGTGATGAGATCACATTATTACGTTTCATTATGAGATTACATTTTGATGATATTATACTATTATGCTTCATTCATATTTTAGGGATTGAAGATTTTCAGAATTTGTGCAATTGAACTTTATTTGGGTCACTTTTAGTTTTTCAATTGGGTTTGATTGGAAGGTTTTTTAAGGGTTTTTTTTATTTATTTTAATTTTTTTAAAAAAATATATATCTACACCGGCGTTTTTTACAAGCGCCGGTGTAGGTGATGGCCGAAAACGGGACCTTTTTTTTTAATTTAATTTTTTTAAAAAAAATATATATTTACACCGGCGTTTTTACTAGCGCCAATGTAGGTGATGGCCGAAAACGGGACCCAAAATGAATACACCCTTTCGGGGGCATTTTTCAACCCCGGTGTAGTTTAAATCTACACCGGCGTTCGTGAAAAATACCGGGGAATGTACCTAAGCTACAGCGACACACGATTCAGTGACACTTGGTATCTACGCTTGTGAATGTGAAAAAAAAATGCCGGTAAAGACTATTAGTATTGTAGTGATGGGTTTTGAAGATAAATTACCTGCAGGAGTTGGTCAGCAAACATTTTAGGCTTCGCCTGGAAAATCATGCTTCAGTCTTTTGTGCTTGAGTTTGTTTAATTCTTGTTGCTACTTGAAACTTGTAACGGGTTTATTGTCCCGAAGTTTTACCTTTGATCCAGATCTTGTATTTATTTGAAGAATTTATATTTGTTCAAATAATTTCTATTGATTAATAACTTGTTCATGTATGTGTGGTTGAGTATATTATGTTATATATATGCTGTTGAGTTGATCCTTACAGCTTATGAACGATGAAAATCATTCACTGGACTTCGTCACGCGCTCGTATTCCGTATTCTTTTGGGAAGCAGGGCGTGACAGATTTTTTGTGGTATCAAAGCTCACGTTTGGCTAGTGTGTTAGTCATATTCGGCTAATATGTAAGTTAAATTTAGCTTAATCAGGTTCAACCCAACAGTAAATAGGACATGCAAATCACATGAACAAACTGATAATCAACTTGATCTGCATACTAGCCTTTTTCGATTCATTTTGATCCCTTATTATTCGATCCTTACAGCTTATGAATGATGAAAATCATTCGATGGGCTTCGTCACGCGCTCGTATTCCGTATTCTTTTGGGAAGCGGGGCGTGACAAAGCTCAAATTGAGGCCACCAAATAATCCATCTCTCACTTGCGTACACCTTAAATCAAAACCAATAAAAAACTCATCAAATAAATCACCAAATTAAACAAATTTAAACCCAAAAATAAACGAATCATACCTCTCTGAACTTAGATCCCATGCACACGCAAAATTCGAGTCAGAAAAAAACTGAGTAATCCCCTGTACACACAAAATTAAAAATTAGAGTAAGAATTTCGGTTAATGAGATGAAATTAGAGTCGTCGCCGATACGGATTCGCTTGATATTCGCGCTCGATTTGGTGGAGGGGAGCTGCCGATACGGAATCAGCAGCGAATCAGATATCGGCGACGACCTTTTGATTGGGGTTCGACACTGGATTTGGATTTGGATTTACTTTGAGATTCGCACTTGAGAGGACAATGGAGTCTTCACCAATGGAATGGAAGAGAAAGTTTAAGAAAATGGTTTTAGGAATTTGAAGTTAGCGGCTTAAAAATCCTAGAGGAGAGAGAAAGAGAGAAATTGGAGCTCTCTGGTTTGGAAAATGGAGGGAGTAAACTGGTCTGAATAGAAGAGAGAGAGAGAAAGAGAGATAATTAAATAAATAAAGGAGTTTTTTTTTTTTGGGGGGGGGGGGGGGGGGGGGGGGGGGGTTGTCTTTTGGGAGCCTAGATCTGGACCAGTGATTTCCTTACTATTGAAGAAGAGCCACTTGATAGCTTTTCTTTGTGTTTTATTATGATTATTATTATTATTATGATTATGATTATTATTATTATTATTATTTATATATATAATTATTATTATTATTATTATTATTATTTATATATAATTATTATTATTATTATATATATATATACATATATGTATGTATATATATATATATATATATATATATATATATATATATATATATATATATATATATATATATATATATATATATGTATATATATATATATATATATGTATATATATATATATATATATACATATATATATATATATATACATATATATATATATATATATATATATATATATATATATATATATATATATATATATATATATATATATATATATATATATATATACATACATATATGTATATATATATATAATTATTATTATTATTATTTATAT